>CM065793.1:17813455-17850955 GCA_033296515.1 Macrochelys suwanniensis
TATAAAGCCCCCATGGCTGCTATTGTAGCCAGCTTAAAGAGCTGGCTGCTGTGTCTGTGCAGCTCCCCCCTAGTGGCTGGAGTCTGAACTCTTCATTGGTGTGTCATAGTCCCTGTAGTGCAAACACTGAATGGGGATTCTCCTGCAGCTCATGCAAGAAGGGGACCTGGGTGCAGGAGGATCTGAGTTTTGTTCCCAGCTGCTGCTGTGAAATCCAGCATGTGGCAGGTGTGAGAATAGCTGTCCTACTTGGAAATTCACGGCTGGCTTTTAAACCTATGTGGCGCAGTGCAAACGCAGGTGGAATTGCGAGCTGCCGCTTTACGTTGGCAGGGGTTTCCCTGGGGCAGGTTGCAGGGGCTCTGCAGGGAAGTGCGTGATCTGGGCCAAGCAGCCAGGTGGGGGTAAATGGCATTTCTCTGCCTCAGGGAGCAGCCTGCATTTGTCTCTTGCTGGTTTTGGGTCCTTGCCTGTTCTCGGTCTGGAATCTAAGAATAAAAGCTGAGACGTCACAAGCTTCCAACGAGAGTGTGTGGGGGTTTTCCATCTAGCTTCTGGGTGCAGGTGTCATGATCATATGAGCGACACCACCCCCCCCCCCCAGCTCAGCCTTCCCCCCTTTTCCGACGGCAGCTCCCTGCATGATGGGAAACGCAGTGGTAAGCTCCCGGGTGCGCTCAGAGGAGGTTTGTGGCAGGAAGGGAAAGGAGAACCGGGCAGGAAGCAGAGTGGCAGAGAGATGGGGGGGGCGGGGATGGGAGCAGCTGCAGTGGGACAGGATAGAGCTGTGGCTGCCTGCGGGGAGGGGGGGGACTGTCTGGAAGAATCAAACCCCCTCCCCGCCCATGCAGCTGCAGCAGGACCCGACAAGGGGGTGGTTTTGGTAGCATCCAGCCCTCCTGCCCCCGGTTCAGTGGTATTCGAGAACGACTTCCTTTCTAGCAGCCACCCACCAGAGACAGGATGCTGGAGCGGATGGGCCCATTCTGCTTCGCTGGTTCCCAGGCCGCGGGCGAGGTTCGGTGTTCTCACGGGGGCAGAGCACCCTCGGGTGGAGGGGGGGCAGGGGAGCGCCCACGGACTTGGGGGGGGGCAGGGAGCGCACATGGGCCCAGGGGCAGGGCCAAGAGGGTGATAGTTGTTCATCCTGGACAAATACAGCTGCTCTAACAGCAGGGCCCTAGGGAAGGCAGTGGGGTGTAGTGGTTAGAGCAGTGGGGGCTGGGAGCCAGGATGCCTGGTTTCTCTCCCCAGCTCTGCGAGGGGAGTGGGGTCTAGCGGTTAGAGACCCAAAAGAGTTTACAGTCAAAGAGCTTCAAGTGCAGCCTGCAGAGTGCGATTCCTATGGGATGGGACTTGCACAATTCTCTCCCCCCGCCTCGCCCCCCTGGCAGGGCTATATTTGTTCCAACAGGTGGGGAAACTGAGGCCCAGAGAGCCAGAGTGGCTTACCCAGCAAGTAACTCCAACGACTAGACGCACTCCTCTCCTAGAGCTTGGGTAGAACCCAGGAGTCCTGACTACCAGCTCCCCCCTGCTCTAACCACTAGACCCCACTGCCTTCCCTAGGATAATAAATGTGGATAATAAATGTGGAGGAACAATAAAGAAAAAACTAGACCCCCACGCCCCTCCTCCACCCAGGCACAGACCGCAGGAGTCCTGACCCCCGACATCACCTGCTCTAACCACCAGACCACGCTTCTCCCTGGGCAGCAGTTCCCGGTGGTGCTAAGTGGGTCTGAGGCACGCCCTGTAATTACCCAGCCTGGGTCTCGGCAATAAATCTGTCTGGCCCCTCCCTGCCCGTACTCTGAGCTGTGCAGGGAACCTGGGAGCCCCGCATGCCCCAGGAACGGGGGGAGGGTGCGAAGGGGCCCGGGGAGGAGATGGGGGTCAGGACTCCTGGGCCTGGTGCGGGTAGGATGGGCTAGACATTAGGACAGGGGGGTGACTGGGAGCAGGGTGAGGTAGGGGCAGGGGTGTGTGTAAATTGCATTTCTATGTTGTGGAATCCTTTGGGGGGGGGGGAGGGGTGTGTGTGTGTCTGTCTGTCCGTCCCCTTGCCCATGTGGGGGATTCTGTCCCAGGCCAGTGGGAATGCACGGGGGGATTCGCTTCCCTGGGGGGGAGGGAGATGAGTCCTCTCCTGGGGGGGGGCATAGGGAGGGGGTGCATTACAGAGGGGGTGTTTCCCCGCCCCACCCCTAGCTCAGCCCTGGCTGCACACGGGATGACATGCCTGCAGCTCAGGGAGGCGGCCTGGGAAAATGGTGAGCCACTCCCGGCCACACATGCCCCCGCCCTAGTGAGGTGGCTTGGGGTGCGGGGGCCGCTGGCATGTGCCCCGAAGGGCTTTGGAAGGATTTCCTGGAGGGGGCAAAGGGGGCTCCAGGCGGGGCTCATGGCGCAGAGGTGTGAAGGGTATTTTATTGGGGGGGGCGGTATATGGAGGGCACATGCTGTAGTGATAGAGGGGCAGGCAGGGGCACATGTGGGGAGGTGGGACAGTGGTAGACAGGGCAGAAGCCATTTGGGGGGAGGCAGGTACTATTTTCTGAGGGGGGCGGGGCTGGGAGCCAGGATTCCTGGGTTCTATGCTGGCTCAGGGGGTGCTAGGAGCCAGGACTCCTGGGTTCTATGCCTGGCTCGGGGGCTGTTAGGGTGGGGAGTGGGGTCTAGTGGTTAGGGGGCAGGGAGGCTGGGAGCCAGGACTCCTGGGGTCTATGCCTGGCTCAGGGGGTGCTAGGAGCCAGGACTCCTGGGTTCTATGCCTGGCTCGGGGGCTGTTAGGGTGGGGAGTGGGGTCTAGTGGTTAGGGGGCAGGGAGGCTGGGAGCCAGGACTCCTGGGGTCTATGCCTGGCTCAGGGGGTGCTAGGAGCCAGGACTCCTGGGTTCTCTCCTTGGGGGGACTGGACAGCACAAGGGGACGGGCGCCTCCAATCTCTCTGAGGCAGCAGCCGCCTCCCCCGCCCCCCAGGGCCGCCGCCTGCTTCCTCTTCCTCTTGAGGCCCAGCCAAGCCCTCCCGGCGGCGGCGCAGCCTGTACAGACAGGAAGGGCGCCAAGCATGGTGTGCGGGGGGGCCTTGAACAATGGGGGGTGGGGTAGCCCCCCCCCCGCTCTGTATTAACCCCTTCCCTCCTGCTCTCCAGCTCCCGCAGGGGAAGGAGCCCAGGCCATTGCAGAGCTGGGGGGGGGGGGGAACGTGGGGGTACAGAAGGGGGGTACACCCCTGTGGGGGCTGCTAGGGCATCTGTTATCAGCTGGCACACACAGGCAGGCTCGTGGTTACAGCAGGGGAAAGGGCTGGGATGGAGCCAGGACACCTGGGTTCTATCCCGGCTGCGGGGGGGGGAATAGAGGGAGGGGACTGGAAGCAGACCTGCAGTCAGTTGCAGGTGGGGCGGGGTGTCTGTTGACACCCCCACTCTGTGGCTTCCCTCAGCCGGTCACTCTCACGGCCCCACGGGCAGCTGCCTATGGGGCCGTGGCCCAGCACCGCGGGGGGCCGGATCGGCCCGCAGAGGGGTTTGCTCCAGGGGTCATTGACCGGCGCGCTGGGGCCGCTCCCAAAGCAGGACAGTCCTGGGGGGACATTACAGAGCCCAAACGAGGATCCCCCCCAACCTCCTGGTAGAGCTAAACTGATGGGGGTGGGGAGGGGAGACAGGACTCCTGAATCCCAGAGGGGAGTGGGGTCTAGGGGTTAGAGCAGCAGGGGGATGGGCAGGCTGGGAGTCAAAACTCCTGGGTTCTGGCTACGTTTGGGGGTGGGGTGGGGCTATTTACCTCCCCAGTCCTGCCAGGCCGAAGCTCTGGGTCTGTGTCCCCCCACCCCGCCCCCCCAATCCAGTGTCAGGCACGGGCGTGCGGTGAGCAGCTGGGCCCCATGTGGGGGTGCTGGCTGGGCCGGGCCGGGCGCTCCCCACCCTGGAATGGGGGAACACTCCCACGCGCCCCAGATCGCCGCCGCCCTGGGGCCCCAGGCTGAAACTGGCAGTGACTGAACCGGCCACGCTGGTCTGCGCCCCGGCCCCGGCGTGGGAACTGGGCGTGCCAGGCGCCGGCCTCCGGCCGGGCCAGAACCCAGGCGTCCTGACTCCCAGCGGCCCCTGCTCCAACCACTAGGCAGTGACGGCGAATCTAGGTCAGCCTGGGGCCGGATGGGCCCTGCCCCTTGGGACCTGGGAGCTGAGATGGAGAGAGATTGGGGGAGGGGGGGCGTGTTGGTGCCCCCCCCCCAACCGCCCCCCCACATGCCAGCCCAGCTACACAGCCTCGGCCCTGCCCTCCCAGCCTAGCTCCCTGGTGCAGGGGGCGTCCTGGTACGGGGGCGGGACAGGCAAGAGGAAGGCCGCGCAGAAACGCGTCTCCATGGTTAAAATAGACCGATGTGTGTGTGTGGGGGGGGACTCTCCCTCTTAAAGGGACAGCCCCCCCCAGTTCTGCACAGAGCTCCGTGGGGAATCTTGGCACCTCAGTGAGCAGGCCCCAGGGCAGACACGGGGCAGGATTCCCCCCCCACACACACACACACCCAGGGGTGCTGGGCTGTGAGCCCCTTTTGGCGTGGTGGGGGCTTGGTACTCTACATGCCCCCCCCACACACAAGATCCTGGCTCTGATGTGCCCCCCACACCCTGTGCCCCCAACCCGCCTCACACCCAGGTCACTATGGGGGCCTGTACCAGGGTGTCTGCCAAGGGGGCTGGTCTCTCCTGGGGGGCGGTCCCCAGTGCTGGGCTGTGGGGGCAGGGAGTTGTTGCTTCTGCCCAGTAACACAATGGCCAGGCCAAACCCCTGCCTGGGGAGGGCGGGGAGATCCCCACTCAGGACGCGCGTAGGCGGGTACCGGGGAAAAGCTGAGACGCCGCCGGTTCCGCTTCCTCCTGCCGGGGTTTTGAGGGTGAACCCCGGCGCTTGGCGGGGATGGGGGGCTGAGCAGTGAGGAGAACGGGGTGGGGCAGGGCTGGGGCCAGGACACTTGGGTTCTTCTGCCCCCTGGCTCTGGGAGGAGAGTGGGGTCTAGTGGTTCGAGGCCAGGGGGGCGGCAGCTCGAAGCCAGGAGTCCTGGGTTCTGTCCATGACTCCGACACTACTTGTCTGTGTAACCTTTGGTGCGTTACTTCAGCCCCCACCCTTAAAACAGTGCTTCGAGCCCCTCCAGTGCCAAATGCTGGGCACAAACACGCAGCATTCCTGCGCCACCATAAAAAAGGGGAGTCCCTGGTGCTGGCCCCACCACGGCCCCTCACTCCCGACCCGCAGCCCCCTGCTAGCCCAGCCCTGGTGCACCCCCCCCCCCCCAGCTCTGCCGGTGCCCCTCACTCCCAACCCGCAGCCCCCTGCTAGCCCACCCCTGGTGCACCCCCCCCCCCAGCTCTGCCGGTGCCCCTCACTCCCGACCCGCAGGCCCCTGCTAGCCCAGCCCTGGTGCACCCCCCTCAGCTCTGCTGGTGCCCCTCACTCCCGACCCGCAGCCCCCTGCTAGCCCACCCCTGGTGCACCCCCCCCCCAGCTCTGCCGGTGCCCCTCACTCCCAACCCACAGGCCCCTGCTAGCCCAGCCCTGCTGGTGCCCCTCACTCCCGACCTGCAGGCCCCTGCTAGCCCACCCCTGGTGCACCCCCCCCCCAGCCCTGCCGGTGCCCCTCACTCCCGCCCCGCAGCCCCCTGCTAGCCCACCCCTGGTGCACCCCCGCCCCCTGCCCTGCCGGTGCCCCTCACTCCCGACCCGCAGCCCCCTGCTAGCCCACCCCTGGTGCACCCCCCCCCAGCCCTGCCGGTGCCCCTCACTCCCGACCCGCAGCCCCCTGCTAGCCCAGCCCTGGGCGCCCTTCCTCTGTTGCTGCCCCAGCTGCAGGAGGCGGGTTACACTGGAAGTGCCGGTGAGTTCCGGGGGCGGGGGCGGGGCGGGGGCGGATCCATTCATTGTCCTGAGTCCCGCGGGTTGGGCGGGGGGAGGGGAACGGATGAGCCCGCAGCTGTTCTCCGGAGCGAACCTAGGCAGACAGCGCCACCTAGCGGCGATCATGGGAATTGCAACCCCCCCCCCCCGAAGCGTGGGATCCAGGGGGGGGGGGGGGGGGTATAAGAGCCAGACCCATGAACTGGGAGCCAGGACGCCTGGGTTCTCTTCCCAGCGCTGGGTGCGGAGTGGGGGGGTTGGGGGGGGTCTAGTGGTGCTAGCAGGTGTCTCAGGACGCCTGGGTTCTCATCCCCTCCCCCATTTATGCACGGGACCCACCCTGCCAGGCTGCATGACCTCAGCTGTCAGTGGCCTGGAGGAAAGGTGGCGGGGGGAGGGCATGGCTCATACCCTAGCGCGGCCCAAACGCCCCACTAGAAATTCACCCACCAGCACCCCCCCCTCGCCCACTTAGCCGCTCCGTGCCTCAGTTTCCCCGTCTGTACAATGGGGGTAGTAGCCCTGCCCTGCCCTGCCCTACATGGGGGCGGGGTTGTGACGATAAATAGCGTGACAACCGTGAGGTGCGCAGACACGCCGGCTGTGGGGGCCTGTGTACGTACCTTGGCCAGTGGCTTTCAACCCTAGTGATCGGCAGCCCACAGCTCAGATTGCCACAGAGATCCCAGCTCCCGGTGCCATTGCTGAGGGGTCTGCACATGAGGAACGGTTGAACAGCACGTCCCAAGGCAGCGCCTGGACTCACACGGGCGGGGACGCTGCCGGTCCATCCCCCTGGCCTCAGTGCCCAACTGGAGCTCGCTGCTCACCCGGAGGTGCTGCCACCCCGTCAAACGAGGCCAGAATCTGCATGTGTGTGGGGGGAGGGGGGGTCAGGTAGCTGCTGTCATGGCAGTGCTGGAATTGGGGCCCCCCCCCACACTCATACTGAGCTGCAGAGTTAAAAAGTTGGCAGGAAGGCAAGGGTTAACGCTGTCCAGTGACGCTGTCCAGGAGTTCTGGCTTCCAGCCCCCCCCCCCCCCCTCGGCTCTAACCACTAACCCCCACTCCCCTCCCAGAGCTGGGGAGAGACCCCAGGAGTCCTGGCTCCCCAGCTCCACTCTAACCCCTAGACCCCACTAGCTGGGTGTGGGATCCAGAAGTCCTGACTCCACCCCCCCTTTGCTCTAATCCCCAAACACCACGCAGGCTGTGTGGGCCAGAACAGCCGGCCCTGTGTTACCCCATTAGCAACACCCACGTTAGCCCCCTAGCGCTGCCGCTTCAGCCCTGGCTTGCTGGTCCAGGTGAGCCCCAGACGCCTGCGGGCCCCTGCTGCATGTCGTGGCCGCACTGGGCTGCCGGTGAGCTACTCGGCTCATCTCCCAGCTCACGCTGGTGTCAAGCCACCGTGGCCCGGCTCATGGCTCAGAGCCCAGCCCGTGGCCCTTTGAAAGCCGCGGGAGACTGGCCCTTTACGTCAGTGGCGGCCGGAGCCGTTCTTCCCGGAGCTCCCACCCCGTCCCCGCTGTGCATTTTACGCCAGCGGAATGAACGTGGCACGAGTTTCCCGGTCACTAGGCCGCCCGCTCGGCGGCCGAGTTTAAAGCCATGGAGGTGAAGGGCCCTGCGCCGGGTGACAGTGAGCGCTGGCCCCAGGCTTGGGAGCCGGTAGATTCCCGAGCGCTGTGACAGGTTTGTAATTCTGAGCCGACGTAACACATCCCTGGGCTAAATAAACCAGGCCCCAGCCATGCCCTTCCAGGCTCTGGGGCTAAGTCTGCCGAGGCCTTTGGAGTTTGTCGGCCCAAATCGCCCATGATAGGCGCTGCCAAAAATCCATGGCGCTACTTCAGCCGCGCTGGCCCCACGCCCCCGCTTTCTGATACTTGACCGTGGTTTCAAGGACAGTTCGTGGGGGCCCATGAGCAGGCGATGGTCGCTGACACTGGAGCAGAGCCTGCGAAGCCATTGAGCCGGATTCTCCCCCCGTGTAAACGGGTGCAAATCCATGAGGTTCGTGGGCCGGTGACGAGAACCGGAGTCAGGCTGGCTGCCTTTACCCGTGTCAGAGACACCGGCGCGGGCGCTTGAAGGGTGTGGACCAAGGTATCTGGGTCAAAGCCATGTCCTGAGATGGAGTCAGAGGCTTTATGCCAATGAACCTGGCTTGGTGGGCCGGCCGCCTTCCTCTGAGCGGCTCCATAACGATCAGCCTGAGGCTTCTGCCCTGCAGCCCCCAGCACCAGGGATTAATTGGACGGCTCAGAGCAGACACACCCAGTTGAAAATCCAGCACGACGCCGAGTGGGTTGCAGCTGCCCTTAGCCTCAGCGTGGCATCCGGGGGCAATGCTGCCCCTTGAGATGAAGGGTGAGCCCTGGGGGGCATGCTGGGCTCTGTAGTTTGGGGGGGACACCCACCTGCCTTGGAGATTACAGGCTGCAGGAGTCAGTGAGCCGGAGCAAGGCAGAACCTGGCGGGCTGGGAACTGCCAGACGCTGCCCTTTGGGGTAAGCAAACCAGCTTCACAGTTAGATCTTCCAGGGAAGGGAGGTGGATGGGACTAAGCAGCTCTCCAGGGATCCTCATGTAAGGAGACATCAAATCAATGGTGGTCACCTCACGCTCTGTCTTAATTATGCCCCAGCTACCGGTCTCTGCTGGCCCACCCACTGGTGGGAATGGGCCTCATTCGGGCGACTCCAGTGGCTTCTTGGGTGGAGCTCCGTCCGTTTCCTCCAGCTGACGGGTTGGCGCTGTGTCTCTCCTCACTGCCCTCCAGGATGGGCCCTTGTCAGGCTTTCTCCCTTAACCCCACCCAGGGAGGCGGGACTGAGTGGACTCTGAGCAGTGTCGTAGGGGGGTTGCTGCGGTGGATGGGTCAGGGACCAGCTCCAGATGTGACTCATGCAGTTGTTTTGTTCCAAGCGCGAGGTCTGTCATAAACTCGGGGCATAAACTCAGGGGCGCGTCCTCCCCCGACCTTGACGTTTAGCCCGATGGGAACTGACTCAAATGGGGTCACTGCTGATTTGCACCAGCCGAACACATAACGGTTAAAGCTAGATGGGACCTGCTGCAGACCACAAGCCAGAGAACCCAGCCAGCAGGTCCAGCACAGCGACCGTAAGGTAAGAGCAGCACTCTGAGAGCCAGAGAAATCGAGACCCCAGGGTCAGGTCCTCCTTGGCAAAGCAGTTCAGCTTCTGCTCAAGTGGTTTGCTAACTTGGGACTTAAGCACCAGAGAGGTGCGTACAGGGACGGATGGACACTGATAGCTAGATCCACAGACAGATAGATCGGGCGAGGGGGAGGGATGGCTAGAGCTGTATAGAGTTAGATGTATAGATCTGTATGGGGATGGAATGGACAGAGATGGGTGGATAGATCTGTACGGGGATGGGTGGATAGATTGAGATTGGGGGATGGATAGATGGAAATGGGTGGAGAGATCTGTAGGGGATGGATAGACAGAGATGAATGGATAGATCTGTAGGGGATGGATAAAGACAGTTACCTTTTCCCTAACTGGTGTTCTTCAAGATGTGTTGCTCATGTCCATTCCGCAATAGGTGTGCGTGCTCGCCACATGCACTGGTGCCAGAAGTTTTCCCCCTCGCAGTGCCCGGTACGGGGTGGGCTTCCAAGTCGATATTGTGGGCGATACAGAAGTCCCACAGCTGGAGGGCTTCCTGGCAGAGGGCTGAGTGGGCCCCGCCCTGCCTGTTGATGTAGAACATCGAGGCCGTGTTGTCCCTGAAACCTGACTACCCCGCCCGGAAGGCACGAGTGAAAAGCCACGCAGCCAGACGGGCTGCTCGGAGTTCCTTGACGTTCATGTGCAGGGCTCGTTCCCGCGCAGACCACAGGCCTTGGGTCTGGAGGTTTCCCACATGGGCTCCCCACCCCGAGTCCGACGCATCGGACACCCGTTCTCTGGTTGGGGAGCAGCTCCCGAACGGGACCCCTCGGAGCACATTCTCCGGGGTGGCCCACCAAAGGAGGGAGGCTAGTACGGACTCGGGCACGGTGAGGACTTTGACCAGCCTGTCGCTGGACTGGGAGAAGGTCGAGGCCAGCCAGAGCTGAAGGGGCCGCATTCTGAGTCTGGCGTGGCGTACCACGTCCGTGCACGCTGCCACGTGACCCAGGAGTTGGAGGCACGCCCTGGCCGCTGTCACTGGAAACCTCGTGAGCGCCCTGGTGAGATCCTGCAAGGTTTCGAACCTGTCCGGCGGGAGGGAAGCTCTGGCTGAAGTCGAGTCAAGAATCGCGCCAATGAACGCTCTGCATTGTACCAACAACGTGGATTTGATGTTGTTTACCAGCAGCCGCAGTGTGGTGCACGTGGACAAGAGGAGCGTTACGTGATCCTGTACCTGCGACCTGGAGCTGCCTTTGACCAGCCGGTCATCGAGGTAGGGGAAGATCTGGACCCCCCCCCGACGCCTGCGGTAGGCCGCCACCACAAACATACACTTTGTGAAGACTCTGGGTGCCGTCGAGAGGCCAAACGGGAGGATGGTGAACTGGTAGTGCTCCCACCCAACTGTGAAGCGGAGGAAATGCCTGTGGCCCTCGAATACGTGAACGTGGAAGTACGCACCCTGGAGATCGAGGGCGGCGTACCAGTCTCCAGGAAGGGGATGATGGAGGCCAGGCAGACCATGCGGAACTTGAGTTTTACCATGTATTGGTTTAGACCTCACAGACCTGAGGCCCCCTTTGGCCTTCGGGATAAGGAAGTAGCAGGAGTAGTATCCTTTGTACCTGAACTCCGCAAGCACCACCTCCACCGCTCCCAGGTGAAGGAGCCGCCTCACCTCTTGCTCGAGTAAGCCCTCCTGAGAGGGGTCCCTGAAGAGGGATGGGGAGGGTGGCTGGGTAAGCGGGGTAGAGAGAAATTGGAGGGTGTAGCCCCGGGAGATGGTGTTGAGGACACATTGGTCTGAGGTCAGTCGTGACCACTCCGGGAGGAATGTGCAGAGACGGTTGGAGGAGGGGAGGATGGGCGGATCCCTGGGGCAGAGTAAGTCGTCCCCGGGCGTCCCATCAAAATGGGCGCTTACCCGCCCTCAGAGGGGCCAGGCTGGGGGGCGGGCTGAGACTGCCGCTGTGGACGCTTCCTATAGGATCTAGATTTCCTGTAAGAAGGTTCGTGTCGGGAGTGGGTGGCTTGGCTGGGGCCTGCTGGGGCTTGAACTTGGTCCTGGCCGGGGCTGGGACATAGAGGCCAAGCGTCTTTTAAGGTCGTGTGAGAGTCCTTGAGACCGTGCGCTCCGCGAGCAGGGCCTCGCCGTCGAAGGGGCGCTCTGTGCCTCACTGGACAACCCGGGCAGCAGGAGCCCCGACGCCCTCCGCACGGACACCGCAGCTGTGGCCGTCCGAGGCTGCCTACAGGGCTGCTCTGGTTGCAGCGGTGGCCTCCTCCACCGGGGCCTTATGCTCGTCCCTGTCCCGCTCCTGGCACCCAGCCAATCGGGCGGGGAGTGGCGGAGACTGGGACGGGCTGTGAGCGGGGTGGTCACTCGGTGAAGAGCGGCGCCGGGATCCGTCCCGTGAGCGGTACCGCCCAGGTGGCGACTGCGGTGGTCCGAGCGCTGGTTTGCCTCTGGACTGGGGGGGCCGCTGGGGTCGGTGCAGCCGGTATCGGAAGAGCCATTACGTCTCGAGCCGCCTGCAGGACCTCCGGCATGGAGAGCACCCGTATGCGGCCACTGGCGTCCGGGGAGGTCGGCTCAGAGTGGGCCGGGCTACTCCGCTCAACCCGAGTCGGAGGCCGCGAGCCCGAGAGCTGCCATGGGCAGGTCTAGTCTCGCCACCAGCCTTCCCCCGGTGCCTTGACGGAGAAGATCGGTTCTTCGCCTTCTTAGCGTCCCGTGGATGGGCAGCGGTGCTGGCTGGTGGAAGGCGCCGCTGGGTTGCCGCACACCAATGCTACGGTGCCGACTCAGAGGGGCGTAGCAGTGTCGGGGTCAGGGCCGACTCCATCAATATGGCTCGGAGCCGTATATCCCGATCCTTCTTAGCCCGGGGCTTGAATGATCTTCACATTTTCCAGAGGTCGCTGACGTGGGTTTCCCCAAGACAGCGTAAGCAACTAGCGTGCGGGTCACTTCTGGGCATAGGCCATTTACAAGTGTCACACGACATAAAGCCTGGGGCATGGGGCATGCCCTGACCTGGGCGCGGTACTTCTACTCGACTATTCTTCTTCTTCAACTACAGGTACTATCGACGGAACTAAACAACAGTCCAACCAGGGAAGCTACAGCAAAGACCAGAGCACAGTGGTTCCGAAGTGGGTGGCTTCCACCCACCGTCACTGGCAGAAAGAAGGAACTGAGGGTGGGGAGAGTGAGCAGCGCCCCTTATACCGCGCCATGGAGGTGCCACTCCAGGGGTCGCTAGGGGCGCTCCCCTACGGGTACTGCTAAGGGAAAAACTTCCGATGCTGGTGCACGTGGCGAGCACGCACACCTATTGTGCAGTGCACATGAGCAATCACTCAAAGAACTGTAGGGGATGGATAGATTGAGATGGGTGGAGAGATCTGTAGGGGAGTAGAGATGGAGATGCAGAGATCTGTAGGGGATGGATAGATTGAGATGGGTGGAGAGATTGTAATGGGTATGTATAGATAGAGATCAATGGATAGATCTGTATGGGGATGGATAGACAGAGATCTGTAAAGGGATGGATAGATGAAGATGGGTGGAGAGATCTGTAGGGGATGGATAGATAGAAATGGGGGCAGAGATGTGTATAGGGATGGATAACCGGAGATGGGTGGATACATCTGTAGGGGATGGACAGCTGGAGATGGGTGGAGAGATCTGTCTAGGGATGGCTAGATAGAGAGGGATGGCTAGATCTGTCTAGGGATGGCTAGATAGAGAGGGATGGCTAGATCTGTCTAGGGATGGCTAGATAGAGAGGGATGGCTAGAGAGAGAGGGATGGCAAGATCTGTCTAGGGATGGCTAGATCCAGATGGGTGGATAGCTCCCTATGGAGGTGGATGGATGGATGGTTTGTTAGTAACCAAATGAGGACCATGCCCAAGGACTCCTCTCTGCTAGTTGGAGTTGAATTGCACTATTGCTGTGCAGTAAGAAGCCAGGCCTTGGCAGCTCAGTTTGCGGTGTCGTTGTGCACAACGCTCCTGTTGTCCTTTAAACAGCTGTTCCCGAACCTTAGGACACCGCGCCCCGCCTGCGGGAAGGGGAACCCAGCGTGCTGCTGAAGGCCTTGGCCAAACCAGAAGCCACGCAGGGCAGGGACAGTAGCTGAGTGAAGACTGGAACCAGGAGGGGTTTGTTCTGTTTGTACAGTGCCCAGCAGAGTGGCCACCTGGGCCATGGCTGAGGCTCCTAGGTGCTACCATAATACACCTACCCAATAATGTACAGCACCTAGCACACCAGGGCCCCGCAATACAAATAAGAACATATTGTGTCGATTGTCCCGGTGCGATCCTCCTGCACCTTTACTCAGGGATTTGATGGGCAGCAAAAGGGTTAACACTACGGACATTTCCAGTATCATTGTTGGTATCTGAGTCAACCACCTATGAAATAAGCAGGACAGTTCCCAGCTCTGCGCCATTGGTTCAGGCTCTCAGCAGACTCAGGCTCACATTAGGGGTCAGATTTTCTTCACGATAACAGCTAGAGCCTTTTCTGTTAGATTGAAAGCTGAGATGTGGCTGAACCATCTGGAGGTGATACCACCACAGCCGGGGGCGGGGATGAAGAATTGGTTCACTGAATTCTCTAGGGAAAGAGCAAACTATCAGAGCATTTCACACCAAGCACTAAGAACATTTCAATCAAAAATTCCTTTTTTTAATTTTTTTAGGGTTTTTGTGTGTGTTTTTTTCCCATGTTTCTTTTAACTTTTTTTTTTGTAGTTTTCTCATGCAATATTTCACAGTCCCAATCCCACAGGTTTTTTTTTCTTTTAATTTTTTTTCTCAAACAAAGTAGGAAAAAGGAAAAGAAGCAAAGGACTTTTTTTTTCTTTTGACATGTTTTTGGGTTTTTTTGTTTTGTTAAGTTTCAAGCAGGACCAAAATATCGGAAGAAAAATGCTCCCCCCTCCAATTATTATTTTTGTCTTTTTTCTTTCTGTTTAGTTTTATTTATTTCTCTTTTTTTGTGTGTGTGTGGGGTTTTCTGTTTATTTATCTCTGCAGGCAGTAATAATTAGGGTTTGGTATAACCAGCAAGCACTCCTTTCTGTGTGTGTGTGTGTGTGTGTCGGGGTTGTGCACGTGCGAGTCCTTCAAAATGGCAGGCCACAAACTTTACTTGTTTTGAAGTTAACCAGGTAAGTCGAGATGATAAAACTCATCAATAGAAGTTCAGAAAAAAATACTTTTGTCTTTTTTCCCCCCCCTCCTTTTCACTGATTTTTTTTTTCTGTCGAGATTTGTCGCTGTTGTTGTTTCTGGTGTGGAATTTTTGTCAAAACTTCTTTGTGGAGGGTGGAGGGTCACATCCAAGCACTTCCCCACCCCGCCATGCCAAGCCCCCCCCGAGGATAACCGGTCTGCTGTCTCAGGGCCACAGACAGAAGCTGCATGAGGGAGAGGCTATGTCTGAGGGCTTCTTGCATGGATTGTAGTCCCTTCCCCCGGTTTTTTAAAAATCTTCTTTAGATTCTGAAGAACTGGTTGGTTTTTTCCCCCCACTCTCCCCCCCCCCCCCCCCCCGAACCACCACACACAACTTGATCTGTAAAAGATAAACATGCTCTGGTCCCTAGATCCCCTCGTCCTCCCCCACCCCAAAACCCTCTCCCCCACCCCACCCCGAGAAAACCCCTCCAACCAAAGTTACTTCCCTCTCTGCAATTTGAGCACTCCCTCTCCAGACACCTCCCCATAGGGCAGATTGTTGTGATTTCCGTGTGCTTTTCCTCCCCCCCGCCCCGCCCCGCCCCAATCTGGTAATGCCGTCTCGGTCCAGTGTGTGTGTGTTGCGAGTGTGCATGTATGTGTGTGTCAAACCGCTTCCAGGTTAGCAGCAGTCATCTTCGTCCGTTTCGCTGGAGGGTTCATGCAGTCCTTGGCCCGAGCGTGGCTTGGCTGCTCCATGGGAGTGGTAATATCCGTTAGGAAGTCGCCGCCCAGGCCTGGAGGGTGAAGAGCCGCCTCCCGCCCGGGAAGTCCTGGGCGAACGCCCTGAGCTACTGACGTGCGCGGTCTCGTAGGAGAAGGCTTCCTTGCTGGGGGGCGCGGCGCAGTCTGGACTCCGGTAATAACCCCCACGGCGGGGTCCCGGGGGCGGCTCGGAGACGTGAGGCGCTGACCACCGGCTGCTGGCGTGGCGGTAGGCTCGGGGCGAATCGTTCCGCGGCGGGACTGTGTGTCTCTCCATGGCGGGCGATCGGCCGGGTCGCTCCGCCACCTGGGGGTCGGCGGGGAGCGAGGGGTATCGTCTCGGCGCGGGGGCGGATATCCTGCCGGGGTGATGCGCTGACTGCGGCGGCTGCTGGGGGCCTGTACTGACGACCTTACGGACCACAGGGGAATAGGACACGTGTGGCCGGGGCGTCGAAGGGGTCTGTGGGAGCTGGCGGCGTCCTCGCCTTGGGGTACTGGTGCCGGATGTTGAAAGGACTGGACTGCCACTTACGGAACTACTACCCTACACGAAAATTGAAACAAAGGAAATCAAAAAGAAAATATACAAGGAAAATTAACCAAGAAGAGACAGAAAGGGAAGGGGGGTTGGGAGGGGCAGGGAAGGTGACACAGAGACGAGGACGAGAAAAGAAGGCAGGAGATTTGGGGGTGAAGGAACCAAAGAAGGGGGCGGGAAATAATGGAGGGAAGAGAAGAAAAAGCAACAGCCACGGAAGGGAGGACGGGAAGAGGGGGATCGAGAGACCAACGGAGGAGAAGAAAAGAAACCAAAAGAGAAAACAAACGAAAGAAGGGGGGAAAAAAAGTGAGAAGAGAAATGAGAAATGGAGTTTTTGTAAGTTTTGGGGTTTTTAAAAAGTAGCAGAAAATTTCTCAAAATTACTCCCACGCGTCGAAAGAAAGAGAGGAAAGGGTTAAAAGCGCGAGAGAGAGCGAGAGAGAGCCAGCATAGCATGAATTATTCTGTGCGTTACCAAAAGTGATTCCAAAAGGAACTCAAAAGAAAACAAACAGCTGGAGTTGAATAAAATAAAGGGGTGAGGGAGGGTGGGGTGGGGAAACTGGGGTAGAAAGGGCGGGGGGGGGCGGTCCAGCAAGGAAAGATGAGGGGAGAGCACTGGGTCTGGATAAGTTTGGAACAGAGCTGACCTCGTTGGGAGCCAGTGTGAGCTGCGGCCCTGAGCCTCTGGGCTTCGCTAGTGAGAGCTGCTTGCCGGCGGGCATCTGCTCTGTTGGGTGGAAGCGCCCACGGACGGGGTTACTTACCCACTGGAGAGCGAGGTGACTTACCCAGAACCGGAGCTCCCGCGGGAGGAGGGCCAGGAGACGACAAGGGAATAACCCGCCCCAGGAGGACACATCCTTTGCTGGCCCCGTCACTCAGGCGGGTATCGTTCCTACACCCTTCACCCTCTGGAATCTGCAGCTATGTCTACACTACAGCCGATGTCGGCACAGCTTACGTTGCTCAGGGGCGGGACTATTCCACCCCCGGAGAGACACAAGCACTTGTGTGCTCAGCGCTCTGTTGGCGGGGGGGGGGGGGGGGGGCATCGTTTCTGCCGCTCGTGGAGGTGGGTTTTATGAATTCAAACTGGAACAGGTACAAAGAAGGGCCACTAGGATGATCCGAGGAATGGAAAACCTGTCATATGAAAGGAGACTCAAGGAGCTTGGTTTGTTTACCTTAACCAAAAGAAGGCTGAGGGGAGATATGATTGCTCTCTTTAAATATATCAGAGGGATAAATACCAGGGAGGGAGAGGAATTATTTCAGCTCAGTACCAATGTGGACACAAGAACAAATGGATCTAAACTGGCCAGCAGGAAGTTTAGACTTGAAATTAGACGAAGGTTTCTAACCATCAGAGGAGTGAAGTTCTGGAACAGCCTTCCAAGGGGAGCAGGGGGGGCAAAAGACCTAACTGGCTTCAAGATTAAGCTAGATACGTTTATGGAGGGGATGGTTTGATGGGATAACATGATCTTAGTCAAAGGTCAATTAATTGCCATCAGTGGTAAATAGGACCAATGGTCAATGATGGGATGTTAGAAGTTACTACAGAGAACTTTTTCCTGGGTGTCTGGCTAGTGAGTCTCGCCCACATGCTCGGGGTTCAGCTGATCACCATATTTGGGGTCGGGAAGGAATTTTCCTCCAGGGTACATTGGCAGAGGCCCTGGAGGTTTTTTGCCTTCCTCTGCAGCATGGGGCACGGGTCACTTACCGGAGGATTCTCTGCATCTTGAAGTCTTTAAACCATGATTTGAGGACTTCAATAGCTGAGACATAGGTGAGAGGATTATTGCAGGAGTGGGTGGGTGAGATTCTGTGGCCTGCGTTGTGCAGGAGGATCAGACTAGATGATCATAATGGTCCCTTCTGACCTTAAAGTCTATGAGTCTATGAGTCTATGCTCTCTCCTGTCGGCACAGAGCGTCCTTACCCACCGCGCTGCAGCGACGCAGCTCCACCCATGCAGCTGCGCCGCTGCATGTACAGACTTGGCCTCAATGCGGATGTCGTTCTTCTCTATTCGTGCCCCACTGGCCTGGCTCAGCTGGATGCTGCAAGGCTAAAAGGGGCAGTGGGGGGTCGGCTGAGCAACGGCGAAGCAGAAAGGTCAAAGGGGCGGCTGCCGAGTTGCCCTGAATTTCTCCACTCTTTGTGCTTCCCACGCAGATCCTCCCTCGCTCTCGCAGGGGTGGATCCTGCCAGCCTTTGGGGAAGCTGGGATCCGGCCCCTCCACGCTGCCGATGCTCAGACCTCTCCAATGCCCTCTAGAAAGCGAGAGAGAAGGCCAGTCCAGTGGCTGAGACACCGGTGCCCTCGTAAAGGCTCTGCTCAGGCCACCACGGTCTTGCTGCTCCACCAGGCAGAGACTGGGGTGAGTCGGCTGCTGCTCAAATCCGGTTCACGTCTCTCCAGCTGTCTCGGACTAGTGGGGCAAGCGCCATCCTGGTTTAGGAATGGGCTGCCCTCGTCTGCACTGGGGAGAAGGGGAGGGGGCCAGGCCTGATGGGCCTTGCCCTAGTGAGAGTGTATTTGGGGGAAGGGCGATGAGCAGGAGAAACAGCCTGGAAATCCCCCAGCTGGGGAAGGAATCTGGCAACAGGCTGTAGAATTGGCTCGACACAAGAGCCTGACGCGTGCCGAAGCGATGGGGGGGCAGACACGTGGGAGGGAAGCTGCTGAAGATTGATGGGAAGCCCTTGGTTGGCGGTCCCAGGTCTAGCTGTGGTCACCACAGTCAGAGAACCACATGAAAACCGCAGGCTCTAGGGTTAGTGCCAAGCTGGCCAGACTGGAGATTCGTGGTCCCGCCAGCTCTGGCAAAATACGACTTCTGGGCTGCTCTGGTTCTTAAAAGACTTGATCCCTGGCTGGTTCTCATCCTAGGAAGCGGGTAGGAATGTCTCCGCCACGAGAACCTCTGTCTGCTTCACCCTGGCCCATCTCAGTGTGACTCAGACCCATCTCACTCCGCTGCAGGTGTAGCAGATCCAGGATTTCCTCGGAGGTTGTTCCAGATTTCTCAGCTCTAGGGAGGGCAGAGCATGGGCCCTCCCGCTCCAAAAGCCAGGCTCCTGAAGGAGACTCCCCCTCAGCCGTATAGGGGCTGTGACACACAGCGCAGCTGCTCCAATCATCCAGTAGGGGGCAATGGTTCCTATGCGGGCTAGCCCCTGGGGAAGTGCTGTAACTGGCTCCCTCGGGCGAGCCCCTACGGTCAGATGTCTCTATACAAAGCCCTGGATGGGAAAAGAGAAGCAGGCCAGATGCCTTGCTCCATCAAGGCGCCTGGGAGCTGATTCTCCTCAGCCTACAGCAGCTCCATGGGGGCACGGGGAACAGACAGCGCCTGGGGGCCCTGTATTTGCTCTCAGCATAGAGAAGGTGATGGGGCTGACTCGTCTGTGTGCTGGGGATCCACCCGCACCGACACGTGCCAGGTACGTTCCCATAGCGATGTGGACACTGCCTGGGCCTGTGTTTGCACTCGCATGTGTCCCGCACGGCTGTGCATGTGCAAGTGTGTGCCCTGAGTGTGCCCGTGTCCTTGGGGATGGATGTGTGCCACACACGTGCCCGTATCCATGTCTGCATGTGCTATGCATGTGCCCAGCTGTACATATACGCCACGCGTGTCGGTGCCGGTGCGCTACCTGTGTGCCCATATCTCGGGGGGTGCCAGGTGTGTGCCTGTGAGTGTGTATCCGTGTGTGCCCGTCACTCTGTGCATGTGCCATGTGTGTTCCCATCCTGTATCTCTCTGTGTGTGCCAGGCATGTGCCCGTAGCGCCGTGTGCGTGTGCCAGGCATGTGCCCGTAGCGCCGTGTGCGTGTGCCAGGCATGTGCCCGTAGCGCCGTGTGCGTGTGCCAGGCATGTGCCCGTAGCGCCGTGTGCGTGTCCCAGGCATGTGCCCGTAGCTCCGTGTGCGTGTGCCAGGCATGTGCCCGTAGCGCCGTGTGCGTGTGCCAGGCATGTGCCCGTAGCGCCGTGTGCGTGTCCCAGGCATGTGCCCGTAGCTCCGTGTGCGTGTGCCAGGCATGTGCCCGTAGCGCCGTGTGCGTGTGCCAGGCATGTGCCCGTAGCTCCGTGTGCGTGTGCCAGGCATGTGCCCGTAGCGCCGTGTGCGTGTGCCAGGCATGTGCCCGTAGCGCCGTGTGCGTGTGCCAGGCATGTGCCCGTAGCTCCGTGTGCCAGACATGTGCCCGTAGCTCCGTGTGCGTGTGCCAGGCATGTGCCCGTAGCTCCGTGTGCGTGTGCCAGGCATGTGCCCGTAGCGCCGTGTGCGTGTGCCAGGCATGTGCCCGTAGCGCCGTGTGCGTGTGCCAGGCATGTGCCCGTAGCTCCGTGTGCGTGTGCCAGGCATGTGCCCGTAGCTCCGTGTGCGTGTCCCAGGCATGTGCCCGTAGCTCCGTGTGCGTGTGCCAGGCATGTGCCCGTAGCGCCGTGTGCGTGTGCCAGGCATGTGCCCGTAGCTCCGTGTGCGTGTCCCAGGCATGTGCCCGTAGCGCCGTGTGCGTGTGCCAGGCATGTGCCCGTAGCTCCGTGTGCGTGTGCCAGGCATGTGGGCCCAGCTTAGGAGCAGCTTCATTCCAAACTTCCCAGCGTCACGACACCCAGAGGCGTCAGTGGTCACCAGCGGTAACAACTAAGGGTTCTTCACACCACAGACACTGGATGGGGGCCGGGGGCGCCCCCGGTTCGGTTTCTGGGTCTCTGCTCACCAACCATCTTACCTGCGCCTGCGCCTGCCCCTGGAGGCGGAGCCAAACACAAGGGACATAGAAATAGAGACGGGACTCGAGGCCTGTCTGCGTGGCGCTCCCGAGAAACAAGCGGGGAAGACCAATGGCTTGGGGGAGGGGGGAGGGGGAGGGGTAGGGGTGAAAAGAACTGAAAGAAAGGGCTTAGAGAGTTCAAAGCGCTCATCATCGTCTGAGTGACAGGGCATCCCCTCATCAAGGCCCCTCCCACCCTGAGCAGACCCCCCCCCCCGACCGCCCCGCGGGGCAGCATGAGTCACAACCAAGAACACGGGGTGTGGGGGGCTCATGGCTCGGGAACTTTCAGCCTCGGGGGCACTGAGCGACATCGTTCCATCCCCCCCTCGCTCACACCGGTGCCAATCAAATAGGGGGGGGCGGTTAGAGGGGTGTGAACGAGCGGGGCCCAGTTCTGACCTCGTGTCGGCATTCCAGCGAGGGGGACGGGGAGGGAAAATGTCCCGTCCCCCCGTCCCTCCCCCCCAGCCCCGCACGGGCTCACGGCGTTTCACACCCATGGTGCATGAGCGTGAGGCCGTGGGAGGCTGGATTTTGCTCTTGGCTATGCCCGTGTAAATCTGGAGTCACTCCAGACACTTCCGTGGATTCACCCTGGGGTGTAAGTGAGCTCAGACTGGGGCCCACTGCCTTCCGGCCCATGGCGGTTTCACTCGAAGGTCCCTTTACATCCCCAGCTGTGACTCCTGCCCAGAGCTGCGATGAGCGGCCCCTGTTTTTACCCTGGGTTATTGCCCGCGTTTTGCAGAGCGCCCTCTGGTGGCCGAACTGCCCCGACCTTGGACCCCTGGTGCACCTGTCGACCTGACCCAGCCTCAGGAGCTCCCCAGGGCCGCGGGGCGGGGGGGGGGCAGCACCAGTGTTCGTTAGACTCGCGGCCCCTCCCCTGGCTCTAAGGGGAGGGGACAGCGTCTTTGGGTCAAATAAGGGGGAAAGCTCTTCTGGGCCATGCCTTCCTCTGGCGCTCTGGACCTGGGAGTCACTCAGTCTGTCTGTGACTGGGGACAGGGCCCCCGCCCCGGACTGCCACTTAGGGATTGGCTGGCTGGGGTGTTTTTTTCAGTGGGGCTGATATGGTGGGATTCCCCTCCGGTCGGGGACAAGGGGATGCAGTGTCCGGCTGGGCCCCTGTTCCCCCAATAACGACGCCCTGATCCACAGGACGGACCCATAACTTCCCCCCACTCTTTGTCCCCCTCTAGTGGCCACATCACCCACCGCAGTCTCTGGTGCTTTAGACCAGGCAGCAGGGACTCCTGCTTTCTAGATGAAGAGGCCACTGGTCTGATCCCCCCGCCACCCCGCCACAGGCGGGGTTACAAAGTGGTGACCTGTACAGGGAAACAGAACCTGTGCAGCCCTTGGAGGTGTGGGCGGAGCTTCCCCAGCCAGGGGGTGTGGCTAATTCTGGCTCGTTGTCCCCCTCTAGTGGCTAGTGTGAAGGAGCATTCGTGTAGCTGAGAATTAGGCCCTGTCAGTCTGTGGCTGCCTGGGAGGTTTGGGCTTTTAGATCCAGAGGCCAAGAACAGCCAGGGGCCTTGCTAAGCAAGTGAGCTAGAGCAGCTCCTCCACTCGTGGCTCCCAGCTCCCTTGCTGGATCTGTCCCAACCGCCAGGGATGGGGTTGGGATCAGCACCTGCGACGGATGTCTGGGTCGGTTCGGGCCTCCAACCCACTCTGCTCCGCCCTCGCTGAGATCCAGCAGTGTTTGCTCAGCCTGCTGGGGCACAAGGAGCGGAGAGCTCCGGGCTGGCCTTGCTTCGCCCCCACTCCCCACCCCTGGGCCCATCCCTAGGGGTGAAGGGGGGAGTGGAAATCCAGACCCACCTGCCTGTGGGGCATGTGCTCCCGGCCCTCGCTGGGGGATCTGGACCAGCGCCTGTCTCTGGAGCGGGGCCGGCTGTGTTCGTGTCTCTCCTGTGAGTAGCGCTCCTTGTCGGAGGAGGGGTGGTGATGGCGGTGATGGTGGTGATGGTGGTGATGCTTCCGGTCCTTGGGCCGTCCTCGCTCCTGGTCTCTTTCTTTGGGAGGTAGGTCGCCCGAGGGCGTCGTCATGCTCAGGTCTGTGCCCAGCCCTGCCGTGGGGGGAGAGGGGGAGGCAGAGATTGTTACGCTCCTGGAAACCGTTTGCCATCAATCCAGTTAGCATCTGTGGACAGGAAACACAACAGTCCCGTGGCACGTGGCGTGCAATTGCACGAGAGTCCAGTGGCCCATTACTACCACGCTCAACACTATGAGATCTCAGTACCAAGGGCTCACTCATACTGGTGTAAATCAGAAGTGATTCCAGGGAGGTCAATGGGCTGACCCTGGGGTATAACTGGTGTAAGTGAGAGGAGAATCAGCCCATAGAAACAAAATCTGATTTCAGTGGTGTTTACTCTGGATTTACACCAGCGTAGCAGAGAGCAGACCCAATGGCATTTACTCCAGATTTACACCAGTGTAATGGAGATCAGACCCAGCAGAGGTAACTCCAATTTTACACCAGGGTAACAGAGATCAGACCCAATGGAGCTTACTCTGGATTTACACCAGGGTAACAGAGATCAGTCCCAATGGAGCGTACTCTGGATTTACACCAGGGTAACAGAGATCAGCCCCAATGGAGCATACTCCGGATTTACACCAGTAACAGAGATCAGACTCAATGGAGCTACTCTGGATTTACACCAGGGTAACAGAGATCAGACCCAATGGAGCGTACTCTGGATTTACACCAGGGTAACAGAGATCAGACCCAATGGAGCGTACTCTGGATTTACACCAGGGTAACAGAGATCAGACCCAATGGAGCGTACTCTGGATTTACACCAGGGTAACAGAGATCAGACCCAATGGAGCGTACTCTGGATTTACACCAGGGTAACAGAGATCAGACCCAATGGAGCGTACTCTGGATTTACACCAGGGTAACAGAGATCACAGACTCTGACCCCAGTAAAGCGACTGCACCAAAGGTTTGCGACTTTCCCACTGAAAGAGTCGGGAGGGTGGGGGCGCAGCAGGACAGGCAGTTAACGGGGGGGGGGGGGGGCAGGGGGAGCGCACAGCACAGTGCTCCAGGGCAGCGTTTTAGGTGTAGACAAGCCCTTGGGACCTCGATGACTATTCAGAAAGGAACGGCAGCACTTGCCTGTGCTGAACTGGTCCGGCATGGCCGGGGGCCCGGGGGAGATTTCTGCTGCTCTGGCCAGCAATAAGAACCCTTACAGCCACCCCAATGAACCAGCCCTTCTCCAGCCAAAGGTCTCCAAGTGCTTCAGTGAAGTAGGCCTCTCCACCAGCCAGTGAGCTCCCAGCCAGGCTCCCTGAACCCCTCCAGGCAGCTGGCGAATCGGCTGGAGGGCAGGCCTGGCTGGCTCAGGGGTGTGTGCGTGTGTCGGGAAATGAGACATGGAGCTTTTCCTGCTCAACAGCATAAGCTGAGGATCTGGCTCCTGATCTCACTCACTGGGGAACTCCATGGATTTTGCTTCTGCAGCCCACGGCCGCTCGAGGGCACCAGCTCACGCGCTCGGGCCAGCAGGGGGCAGTGGCGAGAGCAAAGCGGGACTAACCCAGCCCACCGACCGTGCATCCCCCCCCCCCCCCCCCCCAGCCGCGCCACCTGTGTCCACGTCCGCGTAGCGGCTGAGCGAGCGCTCCGAGGCCCGGTGGCTCCGCTCCCTCCGCCGCTGGTGGTGCCGCTGGGTCTCCTCGGGGACGACCCTCTCCAGGGAGTAGTCGTCCAGCCGGATGCCTCTGGCGCGCGAGTGGCCCAGCATGGAGGCCGAGCGCTTCATGGGGCTGGCGTCCGTGATGGTCTGCAAAGGAAACGACAGACCCAGACCCATAGATTTATGCGGCGCCGCGGGGAGACGGGGAAGCCTGCGGGAAGGGGGAGGGGTACAGGGATGGAGTTACAAACAAATGCCGACTACTCCTGTTGAAACGATCTTTCCCTCCACCCACACGTCTCCGTCACTCTCCCTCCATCCCTGGAGCTAAGGAACTACGGAGACCTTGATAGATCTGTCCTTCCACCCAAGGGTCTATGGAGCCATCTGTCCACCCATGGACCTATGACATGGCACCACTGGTTCTCCCTCATCCCTCCGTTCCCACTGAGCTCAGCACCTTGCAGGACTAATCAGCCTAATCCAGGCCCCCCAGACCTAGCCGAGGAAGGTCGAACACGATGCAGTGGCTGGAGGTTGAAGATAGGAAAATTCAGGCTGGCAACAAGGCGTCCATTTGTCATGGTGAGAGTAATTACCCACTGGAAGAATTCCCCAGGGGTCATGGTGGTGTCTCCATCCCGGAGAATTCGGAAATCAGGACTGGACGTGTTTCTAAAAGCGCCGCTCTAGGAATTCTTCAGCCTGCGTTATCCAGGGGGTCCAACTGGATGATCACAGTGGTCCCTTCTGGCCTCGGCATCTATGCCTCTATGAAAGTCCTCATAGGTGGGATGGATGGGCTGGGCTGGGGGAAGTGTGGGGGGCCTCACCGCCATGGGGCCCTGGGGATTGAGGGGCTGCTTTGCCAGGCTCAGGAATGCCCCCTCCCTGGGCCCATGGCCTGTGATGGCCACACCCATCCCTCCGTGTCATGTGCCGTGAGGGGCTGGACTTGGCCCCTCTCCCAGGTGGATCAGTGGGCCGTCCCTCGCTGCAGGATGGACCCACCCATGAGCCCCGTGGTTCTGGCGCTAGTTGTGGATCTCAGAGAGGGACCTATGACCCCAGGGCCCCAATTCCTGGGGCTCTTCGCCCCGGGGATTGGGGACCTCAGCTGGGGAGCTAGCAGCTCTCAGTTCTAGGATCCTGTCATACTGGTGCCTTGGGCCCATTCTCTCTGTGAGGTTATTTGGGGGGTCAAGGAGCGAATGCAGCTCAGCTCCCTGGAGTCTATGCCGCCCCCAGCAGCACGGCATGGCAAGGGGGTGATCTGATCAGCGTTGCGGGGCTGGGTGAGATAAGAGTTTGGCTTTCTCTTACCATGAAGATCTCAAATTATCACCTGTGAATTAAACCTCACAAACATGCCCCAAAGCCCACCCTGTTGGTGAGGACTGTCCTCCCCATTGTATGGAGGGGGAAACTGAGGCACGGGGCAAGGCAATGACTCACCCAAAAACCAACAGTGAGTCTGTGGCAGAGCTGGGAATGGATCCCAGGAGTCCTGTGGTCTAACCACTACACCACGCTCAAGTCAGACAGAGAACCCAGGAAGCCTGGCTCCCGATTAAGCTCTAACCACTAGATACTCTGTTCTTCTCAGCCCGCTATGGCTCAGTAGGTTTCCCAATCTAGGTGCCGCTCTCCGTAGCCTGGCAAACTGTAGGATTGTGTCTCCTGCTACTTGGGTTCCTTCCCGCGGGACGATCCCGTCCTGTCTATGGCTGGGATGGAGGTTGCTGTAAATGCCATGGGCAGGCAAGCAGGGAGCCCAGTCAAAGGCCCTCGCTGCCTGCAAGGGCTCAGGCCCGTGAGATGGTTTGTGGCCACCTGGAAAGCCTGGGAAGCACAGCCCACAAAAATGCCACATTCCCACCAACCGGGAGCCGTCCTGGTCCTCTCCCCTGGTGAGGCCACCACGGCTGTCCAGCTGAGGGGCCCAAGCAGGGGTAGCATCACCATGTGCTGCCAGCGCAGCATTCGACAGGGTGGAGAGGACTTGTAGGGAGCTTCCAAGGGACTCGGTGGTCTCCAGTATGTCCGGGGGGGGGGCGGGACTCCCCCACCCAGAGGGGACGTTGAACTGACCTCGACCACAACCCTCCTGGGAGTATCAGCAGTGCCCCACAGGCATTGCTCCTCCAGGGCACCCAGCAGCAGGATCTACAGGTGAAGTGCCTCCAGAGACACGCCATCGCCAGTGGCAGCTACAGGCGAAGTGCCTCTGGAGACACCCAAGAGACACCATCGCCAGTGACAGCTACAGGCAAAGAGCTTCCAGGTACACCCAGGAGACACCATCGCCAGTGACATGTACAGGCGAAATGCCTCCGGAGACACCCAGGAGACACCATCGCCAGTGACACGTACAGGCAAAGTGCCTCCGCAGACACCCAGGAGACACCATCCCCAGTGACACGTACAGGCGAAATGCCTCCGGAGACACCCAGGAGACACCATCGCCAGTGACACGTACAGGCAAAGTGCCTCCGCAGACACCCAGGAGACACCATCGCCAGTGACATGTACAGGCGAAATGCCTCCGGAGACCCAGGAGACACCATCACCAGTGACATGTACAGGCGAAGTGCCTCCGGAGACACCCAGGAGACACCATCGCCAGTGACATCTACAGGCGAAGTGCCTCCGGAGACACCCAGGAGACACCATCGCCAGTGACATCTACAGGCGAAGTGCCTCCGGAGACACCCAGGAGACACCATCGCCAGTGACATCTACAGGCGAAGTGCCTCCGGAGACACCCAGGAGACACCATCGCCAGTGACATCTACAGGCGAAGTGCCTCCGGAGACACCCAGGAGACACCATCGCCAGTGACATCTACAGGCGAAGTGCCTCCGGAGACACCCAGGAGACACCATCGCCAGTGACATCTACAGGCGAAGTGCCTCCGGAGACACCCAGGAGACACCATCGCCAGTGACATCTACAGGCGAAGTGCCTCCGGAGACACCCAGGAGACACCATCGCCAGTGACATCTACAGGCGAAGTGCCTCCGGAGACACCCAGGAGACACCATCGCCAGTGACATCTACAGGCGAAGTGCCTCCGGAGACACCCAGGAGACACCATCGCCAGTGACATCTACAGGCGAAGTGCCTCCGGAGACACCCAGGAGACACCATCGCCAGTGACATCTACAGGCGAAGTGCCTCCGGAGACACCCAGGAGACACCATCGCCAGTGACATCTACAGGCGAAGTGCCTCCGGAGACACCCAGGAGACACCATCGCCAGTGACATCTACAGGCGAAGTGCCTCCGGAGACACCCAGGAGACACCATCGCCAGTGACATCTACAGGCGAAGTGCCTCCGGAGACACCCAGGAGACACCATCGCCAGTGACATCTACAGGCGAAGTGCCTCCGGAGACACCCAGGAGACACCATCGCCAGTGACATCTACAGGCGAAGTGCCTCCGGAGACACCCAGGAGACACCATCGCCAGTGACATCTACAGGCGAAGAGCTTCAAGATACATCCAGGAGGCCTTATAATCTACACCAAAAGACCCTCCAGCAACCCCTAGATGGAGCTGGCCCGGTGAGGGGCCCCTGCAGCTCAGGGGAAGAACCATGGCCTTAGAGCAGGGAGCTGAGAATCAGGCCCATTGTACAGCAATCCCAGGGCCAAAACCTGGGAGGGGGCATCAGCGCTACAGTGCGGGAAGGAGAATCTGCGCACTGACACCTCCCCTGCCCAGTCCCCACTGCCCCTTCCCCCCCACACAGCGAGCATGGCTACTTCCATTCCAAAGAGCTATGGGACCACAAACAGGACCGCCCCACAGAGGAGCTCTGGCTGCCTCTCCCTGCTGTGGTGCGGAAGCCTACACAGCAGACTGGGAGGCCCCTTCCAAGCACTAATTAAGCCTCACAAACACCCCCTGGGAGAGAGATCACAGTTACTGGAGGGCAAACTGAGGCACAGCAAGTGAGCTGGGAGTAGAATCCAGTAGTCATGAGTTCTAGTCTCCCTGATCTAGCCAAGAAACCCCACGCCTTCTCCCAGAGCTGGAATAGAACCCAGGCGTCCTGACTCCCAGCCCCCTGCTCTAACCACAAGACCCCACTCCCCTCATAGAGACCGGAACAGAACCCAGGTGTCCTGGCTCCAGCCCCCTCTCTGCCTCCCTGTCGCCTGCACTTTGCGTGTCATTGACCTCGAAGCAAGGCAAAGTGGGTGGTGAACACTCCCACTCCAGAGCCTTTCACGCCTGCCTTGCACTCCCAGCTCCCCGGGGAGAACTCCCCCACCGCATGCCCCGGGGCGTGGGGGGTGGGGAGCCAGTTTTGCCTCCTCCTCCCCTAGGCTGCACCTCCCTGGAGCCACAAGAGATTGCAGGAGCCTTGGGGCAGGACCCATCTTTCCGTTCGGTGTGTGCACAGCCCGGGCACAGTGGGGGCCTGGGCCATAACTGGTGCTTCTGACCACTACCGTAATACACCTAATAAAAACATACAGGCCCAACACAATGAGGTTGAGCTTGTGGGCGCGACTGTAATACACCTAATAACGTGCAGTGCCTAGCGCCGTGGGGGCGTGGTCCATGCCTGGGGCTCGTAGGCCCCGCCGTAATCCACAGACTAACACAGACTCTCAACCCCTTTGCCCTGGGGTACAGGACACCCCGAGGGGAACTGTGAGCGAGAGCACCCTGTGTAGACTAGGGAAACAGGGTGTCAGCAAACCCCTTTAAACTGACAGGGTTGGAAACAGCCGTGCAGACTGACCTGCCAAACGCGCCAGGTGGTCACAGTTCGCCTGGGGGCAGGGGGGGGCGCTGAGACCTTGGCCAAGCATGTACGGGTGTAGCTAGCCCAGGGTCCTGTACCAGCACAGCACTCCTTAGACAAGCAAAGCCGGGCCTTTCCCACTACAGCTTATCCCAGCCCCAGCGAGCGAAACGAGCTAGCCCAGGGAAAGCAGTTTTGCCAATATAAATGCCAGCACAGCTCTGTCGGTCTGGGAACCCCCCTCTTCACCCCCCCCGGCCAACAGAGCAATGCCGGCAGAAATCTGTACTGTAGCCTCCGCCTTCGTCTACACTAGTTGTCCTGGTTTAGTTACGCTGGATTAGTTAAAGCTATAAAACCGGAGTGTGGACACAGCGATGTAGCTTACCACCAGCACTGCTTACTAGTGCTTGCCACCAGCACTACTACACTGGGTTACGACACCTTTATACTGGTTTAAGGCACCTGGATGCCAATATAACTGCACCCACACTAGGAATTGTATCAGTATATTGGTAGAAATCCCCTCCCTAGCGGAGATGGGTCCCACAGGACAAACACTGCGAGGAGAGCTGGCTAAGGGCATGTCTACCCTGCAATCATGGGGCCTGCCGCAGCTCACGCAGCCAGACCTCTAGCTCTCCTGGGTACTGCGGGGCTCGCTCCAGCGCAGGCTGCTGCCCGAGTAATTGCCCAGAGCTCCAGCTGAGCTGAGACCTGGGCAATCGCTCCAGGATCCGCGTTCGCTAGGCCAAACTGGGCTCTGTCTGCAGTCACAGCCTGGGACGTCCCCTTGGTTACAACTCAGCCAGCGGACGTGTTCTCTTGGGATATTCCAGCCTGCAATCGAAGTGACTTTCCAAGAGGGTGCCCAGCTGGGGATGCCAGTCAGTTTCTCTAGGGAGACCAGCCCGGGGGAAACTGGTGGATGGATGAGGCCTAAGAACACGTTAGTTCCGGTGCGTCAGGGTTCGTCTACACTGGCCAGTTCATTGGGATTAAGGCAGGGGGTGAGCGATAGCGTGGAGCTGTTGTGGAGTAACTCCGGGCGCAGACTAGCCGGTAGCTGACGCCATCCGTTCTCTAGCCCAGCACGTCCTTTCCTCCAGAACTGGCGATCGCAGCCTGCCATGCGCTAAGCACGAGGCCGCGCTTTCTTCCGGAGCCGGGAGTAGACCCAGGCTCCGGGTGCCTGCTACTCTCGCCATTCGACTGTGCTGCCTCCCCTGAGCACACGTGGCCAAGGGCAGCTTGGAAGGATCCCCAAGGGAGCTCCTGGCGTCACCTAGCCCTGGGATAAGGCTGGGGGAAGAGAGGAGGTGAGAGCTGAGGAAGAAGCCCAGGATGGAGGGCAGGAAGGAGACCCCACAGGAAAGAGGCCTGGCTCCCAGCAGGACAGTAGCAGAGAGCAGGGTGTATTAGGGCGGCGTAGATCAGACAATGCGAGCTGATGGGGACCAGCATCTAGCAGGGGCAGGTCTCGCAGACCACTCCTTCGCCACCCCCTCCTGCGGATGGCAGGGCGGGCCTGTGCTGGTCCCCAGCAGGGGAGAGAGGGCAAGGGAGCCCTCAGAGGGGGATGGAGCCAAAGCCAGGGACAGAGACATCTCGAGAGAAGGCGAAATCAACACAGAGAAGGTCCCTTCCTGGAGCGCTGGGGCTGCCTACGTAGCTTCCTTTGGCCGTGTCGAGAGAGGAACGCAGCCTGCTGCCAGGGTCACTACACTAGGTGGTGTGCAATGAAACAGACATGGCAGACAGAAGAGGATGGAGCTCAGGGCGAGAGACGTGGGGAAGGGGAAAGGGGTGGATGGAGAGACAGACAGGCGAACTAGGTGTGTATGGGGATGGATCAAGGGAGGGAGGGAGACCGGCTAGAGGCGAGCGGGGGATCATGGGGGTGGAGTGAGTGGCACTGGAGAGCCCCCGCCACGGTACATACACTGAGATTATTTCCTCGGGGTCGCACCTTCCTCCTCTGCCAGAGCCAGACAAGACGGTGCACACAGAAAGGGAAAGAGAGAGAGAAGAAAATAAATATAAAGGCAAAGAAGGGGGCTGGGGAGGGGGGCGGGAGGACACCAGGAAGGGCAGGGAGTGAGGGGGTGGGCAGGGGAGAAGAGACTCGGTTATCGGTCAGTTACAGATGGGGGCTTCTTCCATCCTGCAGCCGCGCATGTGCTCCCAGCACCCAAGCCAAGCAGGGGGCAGGCAGAGGCCCCAGAGGACGGAGGGGGAGCCGGACGCATGGAGTGAGCAGCGGAGGATGAGAGCAGCGTGGGCAGGAGCAGCCCCCCCTTCCCCAGCCCCCACTCCAGTGCATGCTCCAGCCACCCTGCGTCCCAGCCGGGCCTCGGGCTGCTGATAAAAGCTGCAGTGTCACTGCTCGGATCTGCCTAGTCCCCCTGCCCCTGTGGAGCCAGATCCAAAGCCTGCGGATCTCCAGGGAGATGCTTTGGGATGGGGTTGGCGTGCTGTGCCCCGGGCCTAGCCCCCCCACAGCTGGGGAGTGCCGAAGGAGAGCATCCCGCGGGCTCAGCTGCTGAGTCGGCAGATAGGCGGGATTTGATGACCCCCCTCAACTGGCACACGGGGCATTAAATAAAGCTGGGGGGAGGGCAGAGCATGGTAGAAGAGCCTCAAATTTACAGCGCTCCAGCCCCGACCCGCTGCGCAGGGGGGAAGTAGGAGGGTCTTGGTTGCGACATAGTAGCAGCTACCCAGCCATGCTGTTGGCTTTGGGAGAATCTCTTATCCCCCCCACCCCCAATGGTGATTACTGGGATCCAGCACCTGGGCCTAAGGGAAGTGGAGCTGCTGCCCGCTCCCTGTTCATCTCCCCGTTGACTCTGAAGGCTAAGGACTACATGTCCAGTCACCGTTGCTAAGTGTCCTTAAAACCACCCCGGGCAGAGGAGCAACAGGAGACGTGGCCCTTTCTCATTCACCGCTCCTGCTCCTGGCTCCTCTCAGAGTGATGCCTGCTGGGGTCACAAGCTCCGGCCGCCAGAGCTCCCCTGGGGGTACGGAAGGATTTTAGTGATGGGGAGATGGAGACAGAGAGGGGAAGAGACTCACCCATGCTCACACACTGAATCAGTGACAGAGACAGGAAAAAAAACCCAGGAGTCCTGACTCCCAGCCCCTGCTCTAACCACTAGACCCCACTCCCCTCCCAGAGCTGGATACTGAATCCAGGCATCTGGACTCCCAGCCCCCCTCGGCTCTAACCATTAGGCCGCATGATGTGTAGGGAACACTAATCAGTTCAGGGTCTGTTGGCTGGACCCCTGGGTTGCCATGGGTGCAGGATGGAGCCGGACCAGCTCTGGGGGAATCAGGCCTCCTGCTCCTGTTTCAGGAGCAGCCCCCCTGACACCCCATCTCCCTGGCTGTGTGGGACGGTGCATGGCCTGGCCCACCCACCGCACTGTGCTCCCCACTCTCCTAGCCCAGCCAGGAGGGGAGACTCAAGGGGGTAGGGCCCAAGGGACAGCTTGAGGGGTGGAGGCGGACCCAAGACCCTTCGGCCCCTACGGAACAGTGCAGCCTTTAGCAGGTGTCTCGCCCTCCTCCCGCCCTGGCTCAAAGGTCAATGGTTACCCCTGAAGCTTGCTGCGAAGCTCATGCAAACAGGAAATGAAAATCGGAGCAAATCTCCTCCGGCGCGTAAGTCACTTGCTGCCGCAGCCGCCTCCAGAGCCGTCAGCGGATCTGAGCCCTAGTGCTGGTTTGACCAATCCTGCCTCAGAGTGGCCTCTAGGTGTCCCTCTGGCTCCACAGCAACCAAGCCCAACCGTGATCTGGCAGTGGGACCCGCCCCCCGATTCCCTTAAAGGCAAGGCCATTTTTGGGGGACTAGCTCCGGGTAGCTCAGATTTGCCACCAACTGGGTAGAAACGCCTGCCAGTCAAGCAGGGCCGGCTCTAGGCACCAGCCTAGGAAGCACATGCTTGGGGCGGCACATTGTAAGGGGCGGCATTCAGGCCAATCTTAGGGCGGCACATTCCGCTCTGCCCCGTATGTTTTTGCTTCGGCGGTGATCCGTCTGGCTTTTTTTTTTCCGCCTGGGGCCCTCTGGGCCACGTTCTACCTCAGTTTACAGGGGCGTAAACCGGGGGAGAACTTGGCAGGTTAGACACAAACTTTTCAAGCTAAAGACGTATTGAAGGTGGCGGGAGGTTTTGAAGTTGCTCTATGTCATTGCTGTCCCTCTGAGACACACGCCACCCACCCGCCACCCACACGTGTATACTTAGCTCATTGCTACGGAGATTGCCCAGGTAAATGCTCCTCAGTCTGCTAAGAACGGCACCTGCTTTGGGCATGCTTAACGACACCCTGTCCCCCCAGCCACTCTCAGGGTTGCGCCCAAGATGGCCGGGGGCACCACACCCTGGGGGCCTGGAGTGGGGCTCTGCTGCTCTGAAGCATGCTTCATGCCAACATGGGAAGCTCATGTTATAAGCTCGATGGAACCCGCGGTGGCAAATGGTCTTTGCTCAGATGGCGGCTGCGCTCGGATGCATCGCGACAGTATGAGTTCGCCTTCAGCGGGGGGAGAGGGTCACGTGAGTCAACGACATGCACGTAACACGCGAGCCTGGACAGGCCAGGGTCGGCTCTCAGCCCTGTGTGGAACCAAGAGGTGAATCCCACCCACCGCCGTCAAAGCAACCAACGAACGTTAACGCGTTACACCTCACAGTGCTCCCGCCCACAGGGCTGGTAAGCCAGATCGCCCCGTTTTGAACATGGGGAAACTGAGGCACGGACAGGGGCGGTGACTTGCCCCAGGTCACGTGGTGAGGCAGCCGCAGAGCTGGGATGAGAACCCAGGAATCCTGTCTCTCAGTCTGCTGCTCTGACCACTAGAGAAGATCTCTCCCATAGCCAAGGAAAGAGGCCAGGAGTGCACAGCTCAAAAAATCTCATGCTTAGTCTATTAGATTATACTGCCTCTTAACATTTCATGCTCTCCAAGAGCCTCCGACGCTGGGATCTGCTCTAAAACCCAGGTCTCGGCTCTGGTCTCCTGACCACAAAATCCTCCTCCCGTTTTGCTGCTGCTCTCAAGGAAGAAATTTGCATCTTTACAAGATTCCTTTTTTTGTGTGGAGCCTTTAACCCTTTCATCTTCCCTGGGAGAAATAGCTCCATTCCCTCTTTAATTTCCCTCGGTTACAATGACCTCCCCTTTGGCGCAGGTTGCTGAACAGGGAGCACTTTGGGGCCTACCCGTGCTGCTCCTTTGGTCACCAGAGGGGGGCGCTAGAAAAGTGACATCATAATATTATTAGCAAGCTCTGGTTACTGATACAAAGTGAGACAATGACTCTTGCGACTCATCGATATTTTGGAGGGGAAACTGCAGTGTCAGGGTTACTGAGTTGTCCTAGCAACAGACTGCAACGTCATGGTAACAGAGACTGCAGTGTCACGGTAACATGGACCATGGCTTTGATCTCAGAGTTATGGAGACCATAATAATACGGGTCTGGAGATGCTGTTGTCATGGTTACATGGGTTAAAGTGGGTTTACACCTTCCATGCAATTGCTCTCGGGAGATGCAGCACAGAATCTAGCTTCTCCCAAAGGAAGGGTCAATTTCACTCATTGGTAAAATGCAGCCACCTCTGGGGTGGAGCGCAGCAGCTGCTTAGCACAGAGCAAAGCTACACAACAGTTGAGGGGAAGACATGAAGAAAGAATTCTGCATCCAACTGGAATCACAGGAGGAATTTAGGGAAGCAGCGGAAATTGGAATCTGGCTGGGACAAATGCCCCAACCCCTAGGAATAGTGCAGTGGGATTTTTAACAGCCTCATCCCAATGGATTGCGACTTTAAGCATCACCTCCTGCAGCATAGCACCCCCTAGTGTTATACAGAGACACTGGTGACTATACTGACTCAAAGAGGAGAGAACCCCCTAGTGACTGAACCCCTGCAGCACAGCACCGTCTAGCATTCCTCCCCTCCTGACCCCCATCATCCCCTGCTGAATCAACAGCACGGGCTGCGTTTTTTCATGCTGGAGCTTTCCCGGGAGGTCTCCCAAGTGGTGACCCGGCCCACCCCTGCTTAGCCAGTAAGTTGCCATCACCTCTCAGCACAGGGTGACAGAGCTGCTGGAGACAATGAAAGCAAATGTCCAAAGTCACTTGTACTGAGTAGGAGCTGGGAGGTGATTTTTCCCCTTTCTAAGGCCTTGGGGAGGCTGATACTGGAATAGTGGGTCCAGGCCTGGAGCGTCCACACTGTAAAAACGATGCTGAAAGACTGGAAAAGGTGCAGAGGAGAGTCATACAAACGAGTCGAGGGCTGCAGAAAACTCCTGGCAGGGAGAGACGTAAGGAGCTTATCAATAAGAAGATTGAGAGGTCGGAGGTGATTTGATTAAGAGTGAGGGGAAGAATCCGGGGCACTGAAGGGCTCTTTACTCCAGCAGAGAAAGGCAGAAGAGCCACCGCTGGCTGGAAGATAAAGCCAGACAGACCCACATTTCTAACCAGCTCCCAAGGGAAGCTCGGGATTCTCTATCCTTTGAAGTCTTCAGATCAAGACTGGGCGGCCTTTCTGGAAGACACTGCCATGCTGACAGGTGCTCGGGGCTGCCAGCAGCTGAGGTTCGGCACCTTCAAGTGGTCATGCAATGGGTGTGCCGAGCGCCTTCAAACTGAAGGGGAGGAGCAATTAAGCCCCTTTGTGGAGTCGAGAGAGGTACAGACAATGGAGCGACTGCCCAAGACAAAAGGCAGATCAGCGCTAACCTGTGTGGACTGGTCTGGCTTCTCTGCACGGTTAACTCCGGTGTGAGCATCCCCACTGCAAAGCTTGGCCTGAATTAGTGTCCTCACCGGTTCTGCTCTCACCCAGGTGTGTCATGGCTCTGTCTGCTGAAATGCGGCGGGATTCTTTCCCAGGCAATTGCAGGAGAACGTATCTGCCCTTTAGGGAGAATTGTGGGCAGGGCACCGAAGAACTAGCAGGTTTCAGGCTGAGTTAAAGCAAAGCCTGGGTTCCAACTCACATCCCCAACCGAGTCAAATAGCCGGGACTTGGAGCACTTCCAAACCCAGGTCCGAGGCTTTTCTGTGTGGATGGTGAGAGGGATTGGGCTAAAACCCAGGTAAGGACCAGGGTTAAATGGGCAGTGAAGACATACCCAAAGAGGCAGAAAACCAGGAGCAGTGAAGCAGAGAGACAGAGCCCGCTGAAGTGGCACACTGGGGATTCCTGAACAAGGAAACCACCTGCTGTTATTCAGGGAAACAGGACTTGGTGTAAATGTTCTGTAACTAAAACCAGATCACACCACAGAACAGCCCTGCCTCGGACCATCCATTTCTTCTCTGAATGGAGACAACCCTGCAGAGCTGCCATTGTGGGCTGCCACACGGGCCAAAGGGGCAACGAAATGCCTTGGCCAAACACAAGTTCTTGGGCTCAATGCAGGGGTACCTGGGCAAGGTTCTCTCCCCTGCGATGGGCGGGCGATCAGCCTAGATGATCTATGGTCTCTTCTGGTCTGACACGCTTGGGTGCTATGAATGTCTCTTGCAGTCTGGGCCCAATCCTGAGTCCCCGCAAGCGATTGGTTCACTGTGTATCAGTCCGGGAGCGATGCCCCGTTTGAAATGCACTTGAATGAGAAATCCCCCGTTTTCGGCGGACGACCCGGGCTCCCAGCAAGGGTGTCAGTGTGTTTGGCCGTGGAAGCCCTGGATGGTTCCAAAAAAAAGCCCCTCACCTGGTTTTCAGCGGGGAGTCGTGGCATGGAGGCAGCCCGGCCGTGCCCTTCCATGGGGAGGTAGTGGTCACTGTCTGAGTAGCCGTCCTTCCCAATCTCTCTCATCTCCACAGACTGCAGAGGGCAAGGCAAAAAGAGGGTCACCTGGTAAAGGAGCGTCACCCCCATTTTACAAGTGGGGAAACTGAGGCACAGGGACTTGTCAGAAATCCTTCATAAGTCAGGGGTACCCTGGGAATAGAACCCAGGAGTCCTGACTCCCAGCCCTCCCCCACTCTAACCCATTCCTCTCTCAGACTAGGGAACATAACCCAGCTCCCCAGGCTCTAACTGCTAGACCCCACTCTCCTCCCGGAGCTGGGGATAGAACCCAGGAGTCCTGACTCCCAGCCCTCCCCCACTCTAACCCATTCCTCTCTAAGACTAGGGAACATAACCCAGCTCCCCAGGCTCTAACTGCTAGACCCCACTCTCCTCCCGGAGCTGGGAATAGATCCCAGGAGTCCTGACTCCTAGTCCCTGGCTCTGTTCAGTACACACACAACACTGCTGCTGAAAATCGTAATCCCCGGCTCAGCTCTTTCTCCCAGTGTCCTGGATTCCCTACTAGTGTGAAAGCCCCTGAGACACCCTGCACTGGGAGCCCTGCACCGCTGCCTGAGCCTCTGGAGCTGCCTGTCCTTCTCATTACTCCTTGGAGAAGGGCTAAGTGGTCAGCTGGGGACCAGGCCTGACTAGCCCTCACACTGAGCTTCTCCACACGACCCAGCCCTAAGGGGTCAGACCTGCCCCCAGCTCCTGAACAGAATGGTGGGAGTGGGGGGGGGACAGATACACACAGAGAGAGAGACAGAGATAGGTGTGTATGGGGACAGACAGATAGATGGGTGTGTACGGGGATAGAGAGATAGATGGGTGTGTATGGGGATAGATGGGTGTGTACGGGGATAGAGAGATAGATGGG
>CM065793.1:17853455-18136124 GCA_033296515.1 Macrochelys suwanniensis
TCCATGCGCTGGAACATGAGCGGCGTTCGATTCTGCAGGGAACACAGGAGGCATCAGACCAGCTTATGGGAAGGAAAAAACGCTGTGAGCAGGCCCCCAAGCCAGCCTGGGCAGGGCACCCTCCTTCCCCCTGGCTGGGATCCTCGGCTCAAACCTCCAGCCCAGGAGAGGAGCATTTCTCTGTGGTAGCAGCTTTCACCTGAGGGTCTCAATGCACTTCGCAGGCAGCTCCACCCTACCCGCACCCAGGAGGTGAGTCTGCCCGACCAACCCCATGTGAGGGGGAAACTGAGGCACGGAGTGGCAAAGGGGCTTACTCAAATGAGTCAGTGGGAGAGCCAGGAATTGAACCCCAGGGGACGCACCTGCTCCTCCCTCATGGCCTGGAGCTTCTTGGCCTTGCTTTGCCGGTAGTACTCCATGATCATCATAGCGGCGTAGATCTTCCCGACGGTCAGGTCCGTGGCTGGGGGAGGCAGGAAGGGAGAGAGGCTGAGCATTATCAGCAACCCCCGCTCCCCACCCCAGCATGAGGCAGCCCAACTCCCCCCAGAATTTCAACCCTCTCAGCCTCTGGTCTCCAAAGCCGAGCACCCCACGGGTGGTGGGGAAGATGTGGGCACAGATTCTGGGCCCACACAGGTCTTGGCCCTGGGCCCAGCAAGGAGTAGAGATGCCAGAGAGATAAGGGGCTTTACAGACCAGACAGATCCCTGGGGATGGATGGACAGACAGACGGATCTCTGTGCTGAGTGGCTGGGAGCCTCCAGGGCTCAGCTCGCCAAAAGTCACCCAGAAAGTCAGTGGCACATTGGGATAGAACCCAGGAGTCCTGATGCTCTAACCACTAGACCCCACTCCCTTCCCACCCCCCAGGAGTCCTGACTCCCAGCGCCCCCATCTCTAACCAGCACACACATCTCTCGCCCAAGGCACAGAATGGGCATGGGCCAGCGCAAGCCCCCGTGGTGCGAAGGGGATGCTTAGCCCTGCACAGCTCACCCTGCTGGGCAGCAGTGACCTGGTTACCGGGGGGCGGGCATGCTGGCTGGACATGGGTGCTATGCCCATCCCGGGGAAGTTCCCAGGCCCGGGCTGGGGCTGGCTGCCCCTACAGCGGTCTGCTGAGCTTGGGGACAGCGCGGGGAGCGAGCCGGGATGCTCACATTTGTGCGGGGTGACAAGGAGATCCAGGTTCTTGTGGGAGAGGTTGGGCCAGATGGCCATCATCTCCTTCCGCAGCTCGGCGTCCATCTGCTGCTTGTCGGCTCCTCCTGGAAGGCACAAGCCGGGGGGGGAAGGTCGGCGGCTGGGCATCGGAGCTCCGAAATATCAGATCCCCCGTGAAAGTGCTACTGTCCTGCTCCCTGGAGCAACCAGAAGCGTCCCCCACCCAAAGTTCAATACAGCGCCCCCTGCTGGGAGCGAGCAGGACTGGAGCCGTTGTGGATGGGGCTCCAGAGCAGTGCCCTGCCGGCAAGACCCTGTCCCGCACAGAGGATCCAGCTCCCCACCGCCACTGCCCCAGGCGCTGGAGCCTCGCACTTGCCTTTGGCGATCTTGATGTCCAGTGCGGTCCTGATCAGAGCCATGAGGGTTGAGTTGAAGTGGACGGTGTTGTCATCAGCCACGGGCAGGTCCATGCGGAGCAGCCTCTGCGGAGAGGCAAGCAGAAGCGCGTCACCCTCACGGTCCCCCCCACCCCGGAGGCCAGCATGAGTTTCAAAACAGGGGAGCCCTGGGGAGAACTCTGAGGTGTCACCGGGTTCAGTGCTCGGGGGATCCCCAGCTCTTGCCAACCAATCCCCTCTGGATGCTGATGGGCCTACGTGGGTGCCCAGTGCCAATGAATGGGGCACTCCCTTTGCAACAATCATCCTTGGCCTATACCTGTCTCTGTCCAGCTGAGGATCTCAGTGTGTTGCTGGCATTTGAAGATTAAACCTCAGCCACTGGTGGGCGGGCCGGAATCGTCCCCATTTTAGAGGTGGGCAAACTGAGGCAACTGTCTCCCAGTTAATACACAGTGTCAGTGGCAGAATTGGGAATAGGACCCAGGAGTCCTGGCTCAGGCTCCTGCTTTAACCACTATTCAACACTTCTGTCCCAGAGCCAAGCTTAGAACCCAGGAGACCTGACTCCCAACTCTACCCACTAGACCACAGTCACTACTAAAGCCAGGAATAGAACCCAGGAGCCCTGACGTCTCGCTCCCTTCTCTAACCACTAGACACCACGCCCCTCCAACTGCTGGGCAGAGAACCCAGAAGTCCTGTTCCAGCCTCTAGACCCCACCTCTCCTCTGGGTTGCATCCCTCCCTGCCGTCCCCAGAGTTCTTTCCAAAGGGCTCACTGACGTTTCAAAAAAATAAAAATTAAGATAAAGAAATCAACAAAGAAAGAAACACAAACTCCACGTTGCAAGGCAGCAGTGTGCTGGGCGTCAGCAAAGGAAAACAGGGGAGCGATAGTTAATGCTCACTGCACGGGATGCAGCCGGTACCATCCAATGAAGCCCAGTGCCAAGGCAAGACGGCGCCACACCAGGGCTCATGCAGCGGGCATGCAGCATGCGGCAGAAAGCATTCCCAGAGGACACATCGAGACTCATTCATAGCTCTGGTATAGACTGCTCTAGAGTGAGAGGCCCGCAGGTTTTGTGCTCTCGGTGCAAAGGGAAGAAATGCAAAAATTGACAGAAACTCGGCATTCCTCAGAGTTCAGGCTGTTGGGCAACAAGATGCTCAGGGTGGGATTGGACAGTGGCCAACCAGTTAGTGCATTAGCTAAGATACGGCTGTGTGGACCATATGGAGATGGGGTTGGGGGGGGGGGGTTGTCTCTTCAGGTCTTTCAAGGGATGTAACTGACGAAGGTGGGGGAGGGACAGCAAAACGAGAAGGGAAAAAGAGAGAGGGAGTGGGGTAGTAGGACAGACAGAGAGGATGAAGAGAAAATTAGCATGAAGGTCCATCCGAGCGTGATGTCCAGAAACCTGGGATCTGCAGAGATCAGCGCTAAGCACGGGGGTGCTGCTTCAGGGGTTGGAGTCCCCATCTTCCCCCTCCGGGCTCAGGACACTTTCACCCGGGCTGTGTTTTTGACCTGTCAGCGATCGGGCACCCCAAGGCTGCAGCAACAGTGTTACGTGGTCCCGATCGCTGCTCCATGGTTCGGATCATGTGACGTTTGCCACATCCCCAATCTAGGTTCAAATCCCACTTGGGCTGGGGCTGCTGTATTGGAGCCGGTCCCCCCGATACAGTTTCCAACAGGACCCTGCATGATTATCCAGGGGTGGCCAGGCTCCACACAGGTCAGGGTAGTTGGACACACCTGGCCAGACCTTTCCCAAATGCATTGTGCTGTGTGAAAACCACCCACAATCCTCCATGGCAAAGCATGATAGGATATGTGCCCGGATTTCCCCAGGCATGCCTCTGCAGGGTGGGAGACATGGACAGGCCGGTAACCTTGTCAAGTGACCCTGGAAGAGCCAGGTCACCCACAAGGCTTCGTGCTCTTATCAGGCAGGCACCCAATCACTGGGCAGGATTGGCCCATAACACGGTTCTCTTGAGGTAGAAGGAACCAGGCTGGGTTTGTGATGGAGCTGCCTGCGTTCTCAGCTCCGGGTGAAGGGAACGCCATCAGCCATGACCCCTCTCCAGGGGGCACTATTCCACCCAGCACCAATGCTCCTCTCGCAATGGTTTTCTGGACAGCAGCTGTCATGGAGGAGGGAGCCGAGGGAGAAGGGGGTGAATGGGAGGGCACAGAAAAGACTCGGCAGGTATGAGCTACTCAGGTGGACTGAATGGAGAACCCAGCAGGTTTTAGAGAGAGAGAGGGGAGTGGAGGAGCAAGGACTGATGGGCGGGCTTAGGAGAGGCTACTGAGGAGTAAAAACAACATGGTGCAAACCTATTGCACCTGCCGTCTGAGGAGCTCTGTAAAATGGGGAAACTGAGGCATGGCGAGAGGAAGTGACTTACCCAGGGAGCAAATGACAGAGCTGGGAATAGAACCTGGGAATCCTCACACTCAATCCAATCCTCTAACCACACTCCCTCCCCAAGCCAAGAACAGAACCTAGGAGTGCTGATCCCCTGCTCTAACCACTAGACAGCACCCTCCTCCCAGACTCAGGAAGAGAGACAAGGAGTCCTCAGTCCCATAGCTCCACTACCATCATATACATCAGTCTTCTCCTTTTCTGATGGGCCCAGTTAATGCAGTACAATCCCCTCCTGTGGACTCACCGTATAAGGCTGCTTATACTAGTAAAGTTATTCACACAAGGGAAAGGCAGTAAGTTATACTGGTTTAAGGTGCTTTTATCTCAGTATAGCTGTGTCCACACTAGACTATGACTGTTACAGCTATAGTAATTAAAACCCACTCCCCTAACCGATGTGGTTGCACCAGGACAAACACCTCAGTCAATTTCCAGTGTGAAGTCTCAGGGTAGAACCCTTTCCTACCCCAAGCTGCCATCTCTCTTAAAGCCCCAGCTCCTGGAGTCAAGGGACAACCTCAGCTTTCACGCGAAAGAAAAAAGGAAGTTTCCAGCCCTTGTGGTGCTGGAGGAAAATGTGACCTGGCCACAACTCTAAAGGCTCAGAAAGTAGGAGACAAAGACAAGGCCAGGTCAATGTTACAGGCTTTTGCTGGCGTAGCTCTGTCCGTCGGATGTGAAGAGGCGAGAACCCGACAGTTGTGCCAGCCTCCTCAAGCGATCCTGTTTGCCCCACAGAACTCAGACCTACACGGACCTCACTGGGCTCTCTTCAGTTTCTCTGCACTGGGGGATCTAAGGCACTACAGGCCTGGTTCCCATTTGGGCCCGGTTTAGCCAGCGTTTGTCCTTGGTAATACCACATCATGCAGGGGTGTGACTTTTACCGATATCGCTGCACCAGTACGACCCTTAGAACGATATTCCCCTTCCTGTGTGGGAACAGCTACAAGGCACCTTCCTATCCACGTAGCAGTGTCCCTACTAGGAATCGGGCTGGCGTCTCATAATAAAACCACACCCCTACGTAGTTAAACAGGCAACAGCGTGAGGAGCCGGGCTCAGGCCTACACTAGAAAACGCTGCCGGCCCAGTAACGACACTTTGGGATGTGATTTTTTTAATGCTATTTCTGTCCTGGCAAAAGCCCTAGTCTAGACACGGTTACACCGGCAGAGAAGTCTTTTGCCAATACTGCTGATTTCGTTTGGGGAACTGGTCTAAGCTGTCTTGGCAGGCGCTGCGTCGTTTGTCAGTACAGCTCACAGACCCGGCCTACAGTGCATGTGAGAGTCAAGCCCTGACACCACTTGGTCCTTAGAAGCCCCTGCCGCCCGGCTGTGTGTGACCCTGGTGGAGTTGGTCCCTTTAGCTCCGATGGGAGAGGCCCGTGGTTCAGGTGCTGAAAGGACTCAGGTTGTATTCTGGCCCGCAGCCTGGACAGGGGTGGGAGTGAACTCTCTGCTCCTGAGAACGCACCCTGGGAACAGCCTTCCCACCCCTGCGTCTCTCCCAGACAGCAGCAGCAGAAGCCCGGTGTAGGGCCAATGGGCTGAACCCTACTGGGCAAGGACGGACAGGCGCACAGGGACACCATGCATGGGGGACAGACACGGTGAGCTCTGAGTCTCTGGGTGGTGGAAGGAGCAATGAGGGGGCCTGTGACAGCAGAAGAAAAGAGAGGGAGGGAAGCAGTGGGTTATGGATCCACAGTCATAAATGGGAACCCTCCAAAACTGCCCTGGAGGGCAGTTCTGGCTTCCAAGCCGGGGGAAAGGCAGGCGTGGGGGCAGGGAGAGAGAATGGAGGCGAGGTGAGAACCAGAGATGGGAAAGACCGAATGTGAGGGGAAGAGGAGAGAAGCTGCTAGACAGGTTAGAACTGCATTGACAGAGAAGGGGGTCCGGGGACGGTGAGGAAAAGGGGGCAAGAAAGGTTAGTAGCTGTTAATATTGTCTCTGGGGGAGGATATTTCTTAAAGCAGCACAAGGGAGTTCCCCATAGGGCTGATTACAGATGAGGACCAGCTTCCAGGGCCGAGAACTGGGGCTTTCGAAGGAGGTGACTCACTGGAGCTAAGACACCTGCTGAGTGAGCCATTCTGAGAAGACCTGTCTCATGCCCTAGGCCTTGTAAGCGAGCCTGGAGATCACAAGCGATCGGTCTCTGACACGGGCACCATGTTCAGCCCTGGCCTGAGCAGACTCATCTGCAGTTTCACCTGCTTAATCCCAGGGATGAATTTAGCTCCTGCCAAGCTGATCACGTGGGTAGAGCCCTGCACCTACGGGGAAGCCCATTGATTTCTCTGCCTCAGTGTCTGCCCATGTGCATCCAATTGCAAAATTGGGGCCTTAGAGCTTGTCTCTGTGGGGAGATTGACCGGCACAGCTACGGCAGAATCACTATTCCGTGACAGCTATCCCAGAACAGCTAGAACAATACCACCACCTAGCTCTGATCCAGCAGATCTCAAAGCACGTACCCGAGGAGGTTGGTCTCACTATCACTCAGGCACAGAGAGGGGAAGTGACTGGCCCACAATCACCCAGCAGGCTAGTCACAGAGCCGGAACCCAGCTCTCCTGAGTCCCAGTCCGGTGGCTGTACCCGCTAGGCCACGCTGCCAAATTCGCACACTACCAAATTCCACAAGAACTTCCCTCTGCAGACAAGCCCTGAGGCCGGCGTTGCAGGTCACTGACTTGAGCGAAACAAAAACCAGCCTGGTTTCAAGCCCGCACAGCCTTTCCCATTGCTTTTCCATAGACTTTCAATCCTAGATCCTGCGGTCGGAGGGGCCCATTTCAATCATCCAGTTCGACCCTCCTGTAGAACTCAGGCCACGGGACTTCCCTGAATTCATTCCTCTTTGAACTCAAGCTGATATTTTAGAAAAAACATCCAATCTTGATGTAAACAGGGCCAATGCTGGAGAATCCATCCCAACCCTTGGTAAGTCGTGCCAACGGTTAATTACCATTAAAAATTTGTGCCTAAATCTACACCTGTCCAGCTTCAACTTCCAGCAGAATCTTTAGCTACATTTCAAATCACATCTTTAGGCCTTCGGCAGGTCTTCACTGCAGTTAGCTCGAGTTACCCACACTCAAGCGACTCCTGAGTCAACCCAGCTTGGCTGAGAGTGACCGTAACACTCGAGTCGCAGCACCCACACATCTGTGGGTGTCACTAGGACTTCTGGGGCGCATGCCATGGTTCTTTGGACCGCAATAAACTGAGCCCCTTTAAGGATTCTTTCCCAGCGAATGGAGGTAGAACTGGTCTGTCCTTTCTGGGCACATGGAGGGGAATGATGAGAAGGCAATGGATCATAGAATCATAGAATATCAGGGTTGGAAGGGACCTTAGAAGGTCATCTAGTCCAACCCCCTGCTCAAAGCAGGACCAATCCCCAATTTTTGCCCCAGATCCCCAAATGGCCCCCTCAAGGATTGAACTCACAACCCTGGGTTTAGCAGGCCAATGCTCAACCCACTGAGCTATCCCTCCCCTCAGCAGCACTTGAGCAGCGCTAGCCTGCGTCCACATTACAGAAGGGTCATGTTAGCAGCTGACAAGTTGAGTTTTAGCCTATAGCCACCGATGCACCCGCTGACTTGAGTGAAAGGCACGACTGCATTTGAATGTAGGGTTTGTGCATGTGGACGGGGCAACGCTTGAGTTATAACTCGAGTTAACGTAGCAGCTAAGGCGTGGTGCACCCTCTCCTCAGCTTCCACCACTGCACGGCGGGAGAGTGCTGGATCTCGCACAATGCGCCGTGGGCAGACATATTGTGTCACTGGTTTAAAGAGACAGTGTCAGGCAAAAAAAAGCCAAACACATCTGATATTCTGCAAACAAATCACCCGTCCAGGTTACAAATCACAATTAAGATGATTAAAACTTGAAAGAAACTAAGCATCTAATTTCCTTTCTACCACTGAAGTTGTTTAGCGTCTCATACTTTGAAAGGTGAGGAAACTGAGGCATGGAGCCATGACTAGCTTATGTGCACCCAGTGAATCTAAGACACTGCAAGGAACTGAACCACCTGCTGCTGCACTCCAGCGTGTTGCCTGAACCACTAAGCGCAGCTGCCTCCAAGACTCAATTTCACTTCCAGGATCTAACCCCCAGGGCTCTTCGCATCCACGCAAACAGCTTCCACTGGATCCCAGGGAAATTACGGGGAATGCCAGTGGATGGTAGACTGGGTGAAACCTAAGCGTTGGCCACATTTTCCAGTGCTCAGCACTCACAGCTGGACCCAGATTGTCCAACAAGGCCAGAACTCAGCAGCTCACTCCTGGGTAGGCGTCAGAATTGTTTGAAAATCTGGCTACTTATTTCAGTGCCTGAGTGCTTGTCTACCTGGGGCAATTTACCAGCGTAACTACACTGGTATACCTATACCTCACGCGTCACACCAGTGCAACGCCCAATTCTTATTCTGTAATCAGAGTGCCTTTGTCTGGTCTCTGTTGCTTGTTCAAGATAACCCAGAGAAAGGCACTCTAATGTCGGAATTCGAGGTTCCACGTGGGGCATTATACCAGTGTGGTTATGCCAGTAGCTGGCTCTGTGTAAACAGACTCTAAATCGGTGCTGAGCTCTTTTGAAAAGTCTGGCCTGTATGTTTATGCAGCGCCAAGCACGATGGTCCCCGATCTTGACTGTGATGTCTACAAGCTCCTCTGATGCTAATGAGAGTGGCCCTTTAAAATTCACTGCCTTTACTGTTCCCTCCCACCCCAGGACTTGCAATCAGTCCTCAGTGATCATTCCGTGAAAGGAATGGACCATACCCTGAGCCATGGTGTCTTTCCTTCCCTGGCCACCCTATTAGATTCTCATCCTGGGCCTGACCTAAAGCACAACGAACTCAGTGGAAAGTCTCCCACTGACTTCAATGGGTTCTAGATCAGGCCCACAAGGGATTGATAACCCCTGATCTCTTCCCACTGTCCAGCTTTGAACTGGAACCTTTCAATTTCCATCCACCTGTCTCCCACCTAAAGCGGAAATCTTTAATGACTGAGACGTGGCAGGTCGGTCAGAGCTGTACGGATCATCCTACAGAGAGGGGTTCGACGGGTGGGGTGGGGGAATTCAACGTTTTAAAGCAATGTCTCTTCCACCGAATAAAATAACAGAAGGGAAGAAGGAATCCTTAAAAAGGGGCTGGTAGAGAATTAACATGCACCTTGGACTTCAGTTCTTACCCACCCCAGCTGACTTGCCATAATGGAGTCTCTGAAACATGAAATGCTAACGGACTCAAACGGACACACCGTACTATTTAAGAGATTTGATCAAGGAAAAAAAACACAAAGAAATGTATAAAAAGATATTGTATAGGCTGATTTTTTTGAAAAATGTTTTGGTTAAAAAAAATTAAAAATAATTAAGTGAATTTGATTTGTATGTTTTTGTCTTTTTAATTTATTCTACCTTATAAGCAACCCGGGGTGGGCATTTCTTCCCTAACCCAAGGGGTGGAGACATATGCCTCAGCATCTCATACATATCCGTGAAAGTCATCCGGCCCCTGGTAGCGGAAAGAAAAAAAAAAAGGCACGAAAAAATAGACAAGAGAGAGATGCAAAGAAGAAAAAAATATTTTAAATCAATTTAAAAAGAAAGCACGGAAAAAAATGGAAGAAAAAAATGCAAAGATTACTTCGCTGCTTCTCAGCAGAAAGAGTGAGAACTCACACATCTTTCATTCCTATGTGTAACTAGCCAGCTTTGGGGGTCGGGGTGGGGGGAAGGGAACAGCTGATTCAGCAAAGCACTTAAGCTCCCATCGATCCACTGCCCAATGAAATCAATGACGGTTTGTCCATTGCCTTCAGGGGGCACTGCGTTCTGTCCTTGCTTAAGAGAAATTAGTGTAGGCACATGCTTAAGTGATTTGCTGGGTTCCTGGAGTCCTTTAGGCAAAATTCCTCCTGGTGTTCTGGGAGGGAGGACTGCAGGATCGGGGCCGCCTTTGTAGCGAAGAACAGGAAAGAGAGAGAGAGATTTAGCTTAGAGCGCGCCTCTTTGCCAATGCTGGAGAAGGGGGTGGGGGGAAGTGGTGGACAGGGGGGAGGGGAAGGGAAGGGATAAATGGCAGAGGTGTCAATGCAGTTTCCGTCCTCCCCAGATGAAAAAACTCAATGTGCGGAAGGGTGGTGGAGGGGTGTGTGCAGAGAGACAGTGGTACAAATCCTCAGTGCCTAGCTTCAGCTGACAGCAAGCAGAAAGGGTTCAAAATCACTGATATGCTCCATGCGGTACTGGGCGGACTGCATCCTCGTACGCATTCTGTTTGCTAAGTACGTGACTGGGTTACTTCTTGAAAAGTGCAGGATACCGAGATGTGTGTGTATATATATATATGAAATATATATATTAAAGAAACCATAAGCAACATTCATTCCGTTGATGCTAGCAGGTTTTAGTGTAAGTCAAACCTTGCAAGCAACCCTATGAGGGCATTTCTTGCCTAAGCCCAGTGGGGGAGATATAACACGTAATAAACTGTACATATCCTTATAATGAATTCGGCCACTGCAAGAAGAATACAGGGGGTTAGTGCAGATGCTACAGGGTGAGAGAAACACACAAACTGTCATGTACACACAGATCACAGCAAGGCTGCCAGGAATGGGCGCCCAGCCAGCGACGGCAATACTGCCTGGATTTACCTTGGGGCTGGGGGTTTGGACACGCATTCCTGGGGGCTCCAGTGGGAGCTGAGAGTGCTTGGCCTTCGCAGAGTAGAGGCCCAGTGTTAAAATTGCTAGTACTGAACAGCTGGCAGACCATAGCTGGCTAAGATGTCTGGGAGGTGGGTCTGTGATTGGGGAAACTGAGGCATACAGCTGCAGGGTGGGGGAGAGTGACTTATTCAAGGGCACACAGGGAGCCATCAGCAGAATTGGGGACAGAACCCAAGAGTCCTGGCTCCCAGCCCCCTCTGCTGTAACGCGCTAGACCCTACATCCCATCCCGAGCTGGGGACAGAACCAGGGGTCCAGACTGTCAGCTCTGTTTTCAGACCCACAGGCCTGATGCAAAGCCCAGTGAAGTCAATGCAAAGGCTGCCATTGACTCCAGCGGGTTTGGGATCAGGACCCGACATCTTGCTTTCTTTTTACTGGGGGACGGGTGTCACGCATATTCAAAGGACCCTCGTGCCAAGGCGGGGGCAGGGTTGTGTCTACCCCCCCATGGCACGAGATCGGGCTCAGGGGCGGGTTGGGCGCTCCTCCTGCTGGGCTTGGCAGGGCCTGCCAGGTAGGGTTGGCAGCGTAGACAAACACGTTAAACCTGGACACAACGGGCGTTTGCTAGAAACGGAACAGGGGGCAGGGATGCCGCGGGACAGCACAATGCCCGGGGTGGCGGCCCCACGGCACAGAACCGAACACACCGCGCCAGGCAGGGGCAGGCCGGCCCTGCTCCAGTGCCTCAATGGTGCCGCGCCAGCCCAGCCCAGCGCAGTTCCCGGCTCCAGAGGATACACCGGGACAGAGGAGTCACAGAGCCAGGGTGGGGGTTCATCCCCGAGCGCCCTGTGTCTAGCTAGCGGCCTCTCCCTGGCGGCGCTGACAGCATCACCTAGCCCTGACAGCGCGGTGTCTCTGCATAGCATATGGGGACTCAACAGGGCGTGGGAGGAAAATAGCCCTGTGTCTCCGCCAAGCTGTTACCCACTTCACAATGTGCAGTAAGAATGGGACAGCCCGGGGCACCACGGGACACCCCCAGGATGTGGCAGAGGGACACCCCCAGGGCCCTTCGATTGGCTTGGGAAGGGGTGGGGGAGGGTTGGAGAGAATCCAGCTGCACAAACCTAAAATTGAAAAAGGAAACGTTAAACAGCAACAAGATCCGAGAGCCTGCGTGAGCAGGGCCCCGAGGGGGACACAGACCCAGCCCAGGAGGGGTGGACGGGCTTTGGGGTCCGCTCTGGCTGGGTCAGTGCTCAGTGGGAACTGGTCCTGTCGGCCCCACATCTGATCCCGGGCAGACTAATTGGGAGGGGTTTGCTCGAATCTCCGCGCCAGCTGAGCTGTGCACAGGGGAGCAGTACCTGCCCCGGAGAGTTGGCATTCAGTGATGAGAGAGGCCTCCGTGTGCCGCCCCTCCTGGCGACCGGAGGGACACAGCCCCTGCCTGCAGGCCAGAGGACATGATGATCTGTCAGGGGACGGAAGGAGGCAGCCGGGCAGATAACGTACTGTTCTGTATGACTAACAAGGGCTGCTTCTAGGAGGTTTTGGCCATCTTTGTCCAGGAACGAACCCAAGGCAGCGGCTGCCCATCAAACCAGGGTATTGACTAGGATCCAACCCCTTCCCCTGCCCACACTGCAAAGGGGTCACGACGCTGGCTGATGGCTCCTTCCCATGGTGCTTGGACCCCAGGGTGCCCTGCACCCCCTTCCCCCAGCCCTGGAAACTTCCAGATGGGCCTGGAAACTTCAGACCCTACAAGAACCCAGGAATCTGAGCCGATGTCTGCGCTGGATTGTCCAGGGAAGGCCATCTAGCCCAGTATCCCCATGGCACTGAATCAGATCCATGGCCCTCCAAGCCGAGTAACGGCTCATCCCTGGAATAGTGGATTAGAGCGAGGGCACCTGGGACCGGTACCCACTCCCCTTACCGAACTGGGCATAGAATCCAGGAGTCCTGACACCCAGCCCCAGCCAGGCTCTGCCAGCTAGACCCCACTCCCCCTTGCCCTGGTTCGTTCTGTTCCCTCCCGCTTTCCCCAGCCCTCGAAAAGTCACTTCTCTGCTGATCTCGGCTCCCCCACAGACATGGTCAAATCCGAGCCCCCCAATCTTCCCCTGGAGGGAGGAAGGGGAGCCCCGTGGGGCTGCAGGGCGAGCGCAGGGGGTGTGGGACGAGGGTGGGGGTCCTTACCAAGCGGCGGGGTCGTACTCTGCCCACACCCGCACGTACTCGTCCAGGTGGTGGGGCCCCAGGATGGAGGAGTCCCGGGTCAGGTACTCAAAGTTGTCCATGATGACGGCCACAAACAGGTTCAGCATCTGCAGCAGGATGGGTTGGGGCACGGAGACAGAGGCATGTTGAACAAGGCGTCCAGTGCAGGGGTCAATTCCTGCAGCCCCTGCCATGGGCTGGGCTCTGAGCGCGCCAACGCCTCCTCTTTCCGCGCGTCTCGCTCCCGCTTTCGGTCATTCTCCCGCTCCCCATCTTTCCTTTACTCACGCAGCACACACACGCCAACACACACACCTGTCATCACACACACGCCAACACACACACAGGCATGCCAACAAGTACATCGGTGTACACATGCATCAACACATACTAAAATCCACACACAACTGGCATAAACATGCAACACACACACACACAATTCCCACATACACACACCACATACGTGCACTGAATACATGCAACTCACAAACCATAATAGGCCAATGTGCACACACGTGTACTCACACCCAGCACACATGCACACACGCCAACGTGCACACATGTGTACTCACACCCAGCACACACATGCCAACGTACACACACGTGTACTCACACACAGCACACACGTACACATGCCAATGTGAACACTCGTGTACTCACACACATCACACACATGCCAACATGCACACATGTGTACTCACACACAGCACACGTGTACATACATGCCAATGTGCACACACGTGTACTCACACCCAGCACACATGCACACACATGCCAATGTGCACACACGTACACACACCTGCTAACATGCAAACCCACATGTGCAAGTCATCACACAAGTCGTGCATGTGTCATTATGTACGCACATATACACGCGTCAACACAACTCACCCCGACGCACACAGAGCATGCACTCACACCCATGAATACCCTCACAGCTCATACACGCGGCATGCACACACGCCAACCTGTGCACACATCTACATCTGCCGCACGTACACTGCACGTGCGCCCACCCACACACGTGGCCCCCCCCCACGTCAGCACACTCCTGACTCGGGCAGCGCACACGCCCCCCTGCTGCCGCCTGCCCAGTTCCCCGCAGACTCACCAGGAAGGAGCAGAGGAAAATGAAGGAGACAAAATAAAAATAGGCGAACTCGTTGCCGCACTCGTCCTCCTTGATGCCCGAGTTCTCGTCGCAGGGCTTCCCGCTCAGACACGACAGCATGATCTCGTGCCAGGCCTCGCCCGTGGCGCTCCTGCAGCCGCACAGAGAGGGCGAGGGGAAGTGCGCTGGGAAGGCAGGGCCGGGCCGGGGCAGCCACCCAGGCAGCTCTGTCCCAGTCCCCTCAGGCACCTGGGTGCCAGGAATGACGCTTGCCACTTCGACAGCCTTATTCATCCCAGAGCGCTTCCGGGGATGGTGTTTTTCAGCTGTTTATACCCGGATCCCTCGCCTGGGCCTGAGACACGGCCACCTCTGGGGTGCAGTGCGGGGGCTGTTTAAACCCAAATCCCTTGCCTGGGCCTGAGACACAGCCACCTCTGGGGTGCAGTGCGGGGGCTGTTTAAACCCAGATCCCTCGCCTGGGCCTGAGACACGGCCACCTCTGGGGTGCAGTGCGGGGGCTGTTCATGCGGGGATCCCTTGCCTGGTGCTGAGGTGCAGCCACCTCTGGGGTGCAGTGCGGGGGCTGTTTATACCCAGATCCCTCACCTGGGCCTGAGACACAGCCACCTCTGGGGTGCAGTGCGGGGGGCTGTTCATGCTGGGATTCCTCACTTGGCGCTGAGGTGCAGTCACCTCTGGGGGGGGGCGGCTTGGGGGGCTGGTTAACCCACTGCATTCGAGCAAGGTATCCAAGGAGGTCAGTTTCCTTGCAACTGCACTGGGGATGGGACACGGATCTCCGCTCAGCCCAGCTTCTGCCAGGGACAGGGTCTCACCTAAACAGGAGCATGAGGGCCTGGAAGAAGGTGCGGAAGTTGTTGTGCTCTGTGATAGCCGACTCCTCCTCTTCATCTTCGATGCCAATGTTCCCGAACACCTGCAAAGGCAGAGGGCCCTCAGACAGCAGTGGGGACGGGGCCTCTTCTCTCTCCCGCGGACAGCCTGCTCCAGCACCAGGGCCCAGCAGGACATGGCTGGCTTGGAGCCCAGCCCAGTCCGAACCCCCATGTGTGTGCGGAGGAGTCACTCCCAATCCAAGGCACTCGTGCTGGGATTCCAACGCACCACAAGATGTCCTGCCCCCCTCCCCGCCCCGGCTGCCTGACACTCACCTGCATGCCGATGATGGCGTAGATGAAGAAGAGCATGGCAATCAGCAGACAGACATAGGGAAGGGCCTAGGGAGAAAAGCAGAGCAGGGCACGTCACTCGTGGGGGGCTTTAAACCTTGCGCCCTGCCAGGCTAATAGCTTCCCCCTGTACTGGGCCAGCGGCAGCTTCTCCATTCAGTGCAGCAAAATCCAGCTCCCACCCCTCATGTGCACCACTGGCTGGCTCGCAGGGAGAGCATGCTGGGAGCGTCTCTCCTCGCCGGATCTCCTCCGCGCTGGCACAGGTGGGGAAGAGACCTGCCGCCACAGCAACACCGACCCAATCCACAGCCAACTGAAACCAGAGCGAGGCTGCCACGGCTTCACCAGGCACCCGCGCAGGGCCAGGGGAGTCAGCGACTGCGGTGGGAATAGCACTGGGATGCCATCCTGCTGAGACACTTAGATAGAGAGATAGTGGGGGGGTGTGGTGATAGACAGCTAGATAGATAGAGGGGGTGGATGGGGATGGATAGATAGATAGATAGGTAGATAGATAGATAGATAGATAGATAGATAGATCAGGGGGTGGATGGGGATAGATAGATAGATAGATAGAGGGGGTGGATGGGAATAGATAGATAGATAGATAGATAGATAGATAGATAGATAGAGGGGGTGTATGGGGCTAGATAGATAGATAGATAGATAGATAGATGAGGGGGTGGATGGGGAAAGATAGATAGATAGATAGATAGATAGATAGATGGGGTGTATGGTGATAGACAGATAGATAGATGGGGTGTATGGTGATAGACAGATAGATAGATAGATGGGGTGGATGGGGATAGATGGATTGATAGATAGATAGATAGACAGAGTGGGGTTGTGGGGATAGATACAGACAGACCGATGTGTATGGGGATGGACGGATGGAAGGGTGTGTATGGGATGGCTGGATAGACAGAGTACACGTGGACGGATGGGTCTATGTGGGGATAGACAGAAAGAGAGAGACAGAGGGGTCTCTATGGGGACAAACAGACAGATATGGAATCAAGACATCTTCAGAGCCAAGGGTCCAGAGCCACCTTGGGCAGTCACCACGTCGCTGGATTCCTGGCCCCCTGGCACAGCCCCCCGGCCCCAGTCACCTTAAAGGACTGGACGAAGGTCCACAGCAGGATGCGGATGGTGTAGCCCTGACGCAGCAGCTTGATGAGGCGGGCAGCCCGGAAGAGCCGCAGGAAGCTCAGATTGATGAAGTTGTTCTGAGGGGAGGAAAGGACGGGGAGGTGAACGTGACCCGCGGGCGCCAGAGGGGAGATCCCTGGACGTGGGCCCGAATCCACGCAGGGGAACAACCCAGGGAAACACCAACGCAACGCACAGGATTAACCCACCAACTCACAACTAAAACCAAACCCACGGAGAACTCAAGAAAGTATTAATAAAATAGTAACACCACCATCAATTGGGATCCTTATTAGCAATGAACAGCAACTGTTTATAAGAACCAATAATAATTATTAGTCACAATACCATTAATGAACAACTAATGAGAAATAGCAGCAATGCATAATAATATTAATAAATAATAGATAATAAATGATTATAATACATAACGCTATTAATAAGTGTTATAAGATAAATGATAATGCATAGTATTATTAAACCAATGATATAACCAATAATATTATTGATAAATAATAAATGATACTGCTATGCATATTAACAAATAATAGTAATATAACACACAATACTATTAATATAAACAATACCAAATAATGATAATTATAATACATAATAAATAAAATACATATAATGATTATGATGCATTGGATACTATAAAGAATAAAATGACTATTAAGGAATTAATAGTGCTGTTAATAATTTAATAAAAATAATTTATAAATATTAATACAAATAATGATAATCAACCAGGACAATGAATGACAAGTATTAACAAATCACAGCATGAAGGCCACCCAGAAATCTCCACCCACCAGCCATCCCTGACAAAGGGGAAACAAACTTAAAGAAAACTAACAAGCCAGGCTCATCCAATTGGGAACTCAATGGTTATTCGTTAATATCAGGGTTATATTTTTTTAACTATCCCAACAACCAAATGCACTGATATTTTCTGACACAAGCAGGTAGAGCATTGTGGGGTCACACCACACGTGTACGATGCACGCACAACCAGAGCGAATCGAAGCAGGACAAGTGCTGGGGGAGGGGAAGGGGTCTGGGGACTTGCAACGTTACAGATCACGTGATGATCGGGACCTCAAATGCATCTGTCTCTGTGCACCCAACAGCCACGCTGGGATGCTCCCTGGAATGGCTTCGTGAGGCTGGCTGGGGGGGCTCAGCCTGCAGGCACGGACGACATTCAGTGGAGTTTTGCTCCAAGGGACGGGGAGGGGAGGGCCAAGAGGCTGGGAGGCTCCACGCGTCCTGTTGGTTTCATGAGGATGCATTTTGGACCCCTCTCCCCTGGGAGGGGATGGCAGGTGGCTTCTGGGACCGGGCCGAGCCGTGCAAAGCCTGTGGCAGGCTCTGGATTTGGGCAATTCTGCCTGGCTCGCTGGGCTGGAGTTCCAGTTAACTGGTGGCGTAGGCTGTGCGATACAGCTCCACCGACCTTTGCACCCTGGAGGTCACCCCGCCTTGAAGAGACAAAACTCACTCAAGGCCTGTCGACCCTGCTCTGGCTCGGACCCGGGCTCTGGTTTGGCAAATCCACTGCAGACCAGGAGTCAGCTGTGAAGTTCTGACCTCGAGCCCAAGGACTCCCATTCCCTCTTACATAGAATATCAGGGTTGGAAGGGACCTTAGGAGGTCACCTAGTCCAACCTCCTGCTCAAAGCAGGACCAATCCCCAATTTTTGCCCCAGATCCCTAAATGGCACTCAAGGATTGAACTCACAACCCTGGGTTTAGCAGGCCAATGCTCAAACCACTGAGCTATCCCAATCAATGCCCAAGTCAGAAGTGGGGCTGGGGTCCCCGCTCCTCACGCACAGCACTCGCCCAGGATCCAGGGTTCTAATCCCACCTGGGAAATTATAGGACTTGGCTCCTACCCCCATTGCTGTGTTTCCAGCCTCCCCCAGCCTGGATCAGGCTGATCCCGTCTCTCCACGTCCAGAGGGCGGGAGGAACAAATGGAGCAGTGGGGCTGTATTGGGTGACTCCCTGGCTTCAGTGGAAGGTGAAGGTACTCGGGCACACGGGGTGTAGGGGCCTCGCCTTGGTGCTGCCTAACGGGGAATTCTCCCCAGCAGCCAAGAGTGCGGCTGGACAGCATCCTCCTGCTGTCTGTGGGAAGCCCTGCCGGGCAAGAAGAAACCTCCTTGTTTCCAGGGAGCAGCTGTGTAGCTGCACAACACTCACCACGGGACGCGTGCAATTACACAGCAGACATCACAAGACGTATGTGGCCACACAACACGCACCACGGGACTCGTGGACAGCTGCACAACACATGCCACGGGACTTGTGTAATCTCATGACCTGGGCCGGGTGATCCTTGTGCAACAGCCAAACGTGCCAGAAGAAGCTTGTGCAATCGCGCAACACGCGCCACAAGACTTGTGCTGCCACACAACATGCACCGCCAGGGCTCTGTCCCCAACACATCCCATGTGACTCTTACAACTGCACAGAACAGGCCACGTGACTCATACACAACATAGCCCAGAGACCCTTCTGTAGTTACACAATGCACAGCAGGGAACTCCTGCGTAATTAACACCAGGTCCAAGGGCCTGGCTGTATAATTACACAACAGATACCATGGAGCTGTTGTGTAACTACACAATATACATGACAGGCCAATGCACCAACCCGTGGTTCTCTGTATGTGGGCACTTCTCTCCAGTCCCCCCCTGCACGGACATGGGGAGGTCTGCCTGCTCCCTTCCCTGGCATGTGTTCCCAGAAGCTGTGAGCCATCCCTCCAAGGAGGGAGTGTAACATACGGGCTCCGGGGGGGAGCATGCGTCAGACCCCTCTGGGGGCGGCGGCGGCAGCACCGATTTATCAGCCTCCCAAACCGACTGAGAAATCGAACAGCGAGGCTCATGCGGGAGCATGGAAGAAAAAGGCCCCCCCACCTCTGCAGAGAGAGAGAGAGAAATGGGGTGGGGGTGGGGGTAATGGAGAAGGGAGGGGATCTTCCATCGTCCCACCCAGGAAGCTCTTCCAATATTCTCAGCTCCTCTCCACGCCTTTCCCCCTTCTACTCTCTCTTGGATCTTACGTCTGAGTGAAGCTACAGGGTCCCGTCCCTTCAGCCCTCGCCCCCTTGGTTAATCCCCGAGGACGCAAGGCAGAGTTGTTGACCTGGTCTGAAGCTTGCCCCAGACGCTCCCCTCTGGTAGGGCTCAGTCCAGGCCCTGCTGGGATGGGGGGCAGGATCTGTGTCACCCATGGCAAAGATGGCAGCCCCTCACGGTAGCCTTGGCAGAGAGGGGACATGGAGAGGACGCTCCCTTCTTGCTCCTAGAGGGCGCCCTGCCAAGGTGGCAGAGGGGTGTTGTGGGACTGTGAGGCTTGCCCGGCTATTGACAGGGCACCTCCAAGGGTATTTTAAACTCCGAGGCAAACTCAGCCCTCTAGGGGCCTGGGGAGGGGAGAGCGGTAGGGCACAGGGGGAGGGAGAGCATGTGCTAGCGTTAGGGTGGGGTCTGGAGGCAGGGGAGGGAAACGCCTAACAAGGGAAGCAGGCAGCGTGTGCGCACACGGATGTGTGTGTGAGGTGTGTGTTGCATGAACGGGGATGGGTGCGGGCGAATAAGTGTGTGCACGGTGCGGGGAGGTGTCCACGTGTGACGGATGTGTGCATAGGAGGCCATTTCCATGTGCACATGTGGGGCCCAGACAGGCGTGTGTCCTTCTTTGCTCCTTCCTGGTTTCCATCTCCCCTGCCCGTCCTGCACTGCCTCTCAGTCAACAGCGATGGGGGCAGCAGTCCTTGCTCTCTACTCAGGCAGCCTTCTTCCCGCCAGCGTGCTCGTGATCCCAGCCCCCAACCCTCAGAGGGTCGGAGCCGGGTCCCCGAGAGTCCTCAGCTAGCTGTAGATCTGAGCCAATGCCTTGTGCAGAAAGAGGGAGAGGTTAGAAGCCTGCTACATAACCTGGGGACCTCCTGTCCCCACTCTGTGCACCCACTGGGATCTCCCCAGGATCCCTCTATCTGGAGATCCACCTGGCCACCTGGGGTCTATCCCTTGGCCCACCCACATCTCTCCGTCTACCTGAGAATCCAGCCAATCCTTTCTCAGGAGATCAAGCCCTGGATCTGGGGGATCTCTCGCCCTGCGACTCAGAGCCACCCCCAAGTCTGACACACCCTATCACTCAGCCTCCACTAGGCCCTTTGAACAGAAAGACACAAGTACAGAGCCTTTTTCTTTTTCGCTGCTTTGTTTCAAAGAGACGTACATCTGGAGGAAAGAAGAAGGGAGAGAGAAAGAGAGAGCGAGTGAGAGAGAAAGGAAGGAAGAGAGCAAAGAGAGCAGGCTAGCCAGCTAGCTGCAGGCACTTCCCAGCGCAGTAACTCATGCAATGCGGAGATGAGAGAGTGCTCTTAGGTAATGCATTTAGGGTTCAGAAAGATATTAAACCAACCGGATTCTAGATGCAGATGTTGAGATGAATAGGAGAGGAGTTGGGGGCAGAGGGGGAGATTTGAGGGGGTTGTTTAGTGTCACAGGTTGATTGGCAACCAGCGTAACATACAGAGATGGAGCGACAGATTGAGGCCGGGGTGTTTTGTTGTGGGGGTAGGGGTGGGAGGCGGGGGAAGTTCAGAAATATTAGTTGGCATGGATACACAGCCCGATTCAGAGATGGACACATGGATTTTTCATAGTGCATTTTGATTGGATGACATTTTCAGAGGGTGTCGCCCCAAAATAGCACAGTATAAAGAGACAGCATGGAAAGAAGATAAGACAAGAGAGACAGTCATTATAGAGAGCACACAGCATGAGGCAGGAGACTCCCGCCCCACCCGCACAGGGCAGCGCCAGCACCCAGCCCCACTCCCCTGCCTGCCGAGGGGCCGCTCTGATGCAAGGGAGCGACGGGCGTGGGTTTCATCCCGGTGCTTGGGACCCTGCCCTCCGGCGCAGACCCAAGCATCCAGCCTCCATGGCTTTGCCATCTCAGGCTGAGGTCTTCATCCTCGCGGCTCCTCCCTCCCCCAACCCTGGGAGGTGGGTCAGGAAACTGAGGCACAGAGAGGGGAAGAGATGCCCCCAAGATCAGGCAGCAAGACAGTGGCCGAGCTGGGACGAGAACCCAGGAGTCCTAGTTCCCAGCCCTGTGCTCCAGGTACTAAGATCTTCTGCCTTCTCTGGGGCTGTCACCCCTACCCGCACTGTTCCACTGGGCCGGAGGGTCTCCAGAGGCCAGCAGGTTCCTGGTTATTTCTAAAGGAAGGGCCCGTGTGCCATGTTTCCCCCCGAGTTTGCACTGCTGCAGAGCTCTCCTGCCGCTTCGGGTCCCTTGCGTTCGCGTGGGACAGGCCATCGAGGTCAAGAGCAGGTAGAGAAGGCAAAGTCGTGCAAGGGGCCAGCCCCGTGCCGTAGGCATCACCAGTGGCATGCAATGGCCCGGCAGGGCGAGGAGGGGCCTTCGAAAGGGACTTGTGTGCTGGGCTGGATTGGCAAAGGTCCACCCACCAACAAACCCCACCCCTTGCGGCCAGGTCCTGGCCCCTCGTTCTGCCTGCCTCTGGGATCCCATTGGATGCCCTGAGCAATGCCAGCCCCCTCCGATCCCCAGACCCACAGACCAGGAGAACCCAGATCTCACAAGTGCCAGGAAGCAAAGGCCCCATTTGGTAGAGCCGAGCGCTAGGGCAGGCTCTGTGGCGGCTGAATGTGGGTGGGCAGAGAGATGTGTGAGATGCCAAGGGGCGTGACTTACACTCCTTTTGCACATCCACTGACTAGTGTGTCTTGCACACTCAGGGGGTTGGAAGGCAGCTAGACCATTTAGAGCAGCTTCACTGAGATCAGGATCTGGGTCTCTGTCACCAGGGGATCCCAGGAGGGATAGGCCTTGCCTGGGGTCGCCCGCGTTCTATTCCCAGTGCTGGGGGTGTGGCCTAGTGCTTACAGCAGGAAGGAAGAGAGGTTTAGGACACCTGGGTTCCCAGCCACTGGGTGAGAGGGAGTGTGTCCTAGTGGTTACAGCAGGAGACTGGGAGGGAGGTCTTCTGGGTACTATTCCCAGCTCTGCCACTGGCTCTCTCTGTGACCTTGGGTGACTCACTGCCCTGCTCTGTGCCTCAGTTTCCCCATCTGTAAAATGAGGGATAATTATACTGACCCCACCCTGGAGGATTAATTAATACTGGGGGAAAGGCTCTCCAGGCACTAGTTGGTGGAAGAGATGGAGGAGACCTGCTAGATCATTCAGTTCGTCTCCTCAACCCACCCAGGGCGGCTTCCTGCAGTTCTATACCAGGGCTAGTGCCAGTTAGATCACAGGGCATTGCCCCTGCCACCCGCCCCCTACACCACACTGAAGTGCAGACTCCCCTCAAGTTTGCCCACGGTATTTTCCCCAATTCGTTCACTCCACAAACAGGATGATCCCCTGTCACCCCGGGAGAGGTCCCTTGCCCACTGCCCTGAGTTTGGGCTGGCTGAGTTCTCTCCAGGTGGGATGTGAACTCTGCCACTGGTGGCTACCAAGGGGTGAGGGCCTGAGCAGCAGGCTTTCTGCAGAGGGCGATGGCCCAGTTCAAATCCAGCCGTCAGTAACGTGTGGAGCGCTGTGCGCGCCCGCGTGTGTGTATTTGGGGCTGTTCCCCTGGGGAACGTCCCAGGGCTGCTTTTGTTTTTCTCTGTCTCTGGCTTCCAGGGGCCAGGCTCTGCTCTCAGTTCCACCTGCACAAATTTGGCATCACTCCAATGAACACTGAAAAGTGACTCCCGATTTATGCCGGCATACTGACCCCCAGTGGAGTGACTCCAGATTTACGCCAGCATGTGCACCCCTAGTGGAGTGACTCCGGATTTACGCCGGCATGCCCACCCCCGGTGGAGTGACTCCTGATTTACGCCGGCATGCCCACCCCCAGTGGAGTGACTCCGGATTTACACCTGCATGCCCACCCCCAGTGGAGTGACTCTGGATTTACGCCGGCATGCTCACCGCCAGTGGAGTGACTTGGGATATGGCATGCGAGATCAGAACCTGGCCCTCACTGAATCCATTTCAGGTGGGAAGGAAGGCCAGCTGGGTTTGGTTTTGACTCCATCTGCCTTAGCTTGGTCCCTCAGCACTTGGGGTTGTCCCCAGAACAAGAATTCTTGGGCTCCTCATATAGAAACTGCATGGCTCTCTTCTCTCCATGGCGGCTATCTGGGATGACACTGAATGTGGCTCCAACCCAGCTGTCTCCCTCGCCCGGCATCTGTCCTTCCTTGGGGCCAGGCCCAATGGGGTAAAAGCCCAGACTGCAGTTCTCATGTCCCACTCCCTGCAGTGCCCCCCTCTGGCTTACGCTAAGGCCATAAGAGAGGAGACGGTGTTTCGAACTTACCCCAAACTCTGTCACTAAGATGTCTGTGATGCTACCCAGAACTGTGACAAAATCAAAGATATTCCAGGCATCACGGAAATAATTCTATAAAGAAAAACAAAAACAAAGGACGAAAAGGAACAGCAACACAGCAGCAAACATTCAACGACAGTCACGACGGAAGCAACAGCAACGAGAACAGAGAGTCACCCCTTGACCCCAGCCCCGTCTCCTCCCTGCCCCCAGTGCCCTGACGCCGGGGGGGCGAGGCCCAGGTTACCTTTTCGGTGAGCTCCAATGGATCTGGCAGGCAAGAGGGGAGGGGGTCGAAAGGGTTAATTTAAAGGAGCGGTGGGGTATTTCTTGGCACCTTGAAATGATCCTGGGGTGGCTGGTGTGATCTCAGTTACCCGGGGAAGTGACGATGGTGCAAAGACTGTGGTGTTACACTCCTGTGTCATTGGTGTAAGGGCCAGAGCAAAACTCCACTGAGATCAGTGGGAACCTCGCCACTGATTTCAAGGGGCTCTGGATCAGGACCCACCTATGAGCAGAATCAAGCCCAGGATCTCTGGCCCCCAGTATCAACCAACTAAACCCAGGGGGATGCCCCCTCCCCCCTCCAAAACTTTGGAAAGGTGCCCCCACCCTAGGCCCAATCAGAATGGACAGGTAGATGGACATTTAAAATGAAAGCATAAAACACACAGGACCAGAAGATGTTACTGTTGCTGGGATCTTCCCGGCCAAGGGACGGAAAGATGTCCTTGGCGGATTCCCCGAGCAGGAGAAGAAATCACAGCCCTCTCCCACCCCGCCAGAGCCACCAGTCCCCGAGCTCTGTGGAGCAAGCCACCAATTGAGAAATGAACCCAGCACAGCAAACACAAGGAATTATGAGAAAACAGCCCAGTTCAAATAAGGGAATGGGGCAGGATCACAAATCAGCCACATTTTCTGGGGGAGATTCATTCCCTCTTTCTTCCTTTCTCCATCTATCAGCGCCTGCTCCCCCTGCCAGACCAGCCTGTGCTGCTCCTCCAATCCAGCCTCTTAACCTCCCTGAGAGCCCCTCTCGCTCGCTTGGCTCCTGCCTGAATGGAAGCCCAGAGCCCTCCGTGCGGGATGGAGTGGGTGCCTTGCACCTGCACCCATGGTGGGAGCCTCAAACCCCCAGGGATCTTCAGTGAGCCGTGAATGGAGATTGGACTCCTTCATGTCCCTTGGGGAGATGATGCTAATCGACCTTACTGGTGGGACATTTCTCCTGTAGCCCCCCTTTATTTTGCTCCCCTTAATCCTCATTATAGTTTCCTGAACCACTCAGAACAATCTCCCCCCTTCCCCGAGCTGGGGTCACCTTACAAAGTGCTTGGAGATGCCTTCAACAATCACATGTTAGTTGCCACCATCGCCAATCACTTGGTGGCAAGGTGTTCTGACGCTCGCCCACAGGATGTGGGGTGGGGGGGGGCGGAGAGTGTCAGATCCCTGTCTGGTAAAGGGGAGGGCGGGGCATGGGGTTGGAAGAACAGGTGGGGAATCCCCTCCTGCTGAAGGAGCCGGGTTCTGTCTTTTATTTCCACGGTAACACCCCATGCTGCCTAGCGGAATTGGCTGTGGAGACACTTACCAGCACTCCAAAGGCCATGATCTTCAGCAGACACTCCAGGGAAAATAACGAAGTGAAGACGTGGTTGAACATCTTTAGCACGTTCTCATAAGCAGTTGAGGCCTTGTCGAACTAAAGGAAGAGCAAGCACAAAATCAGCCCCACGGGACGGGTCAGGTCCCCAGATCAGCCCCACGGGATCAGGGGGACGGGGGACATGCCAGCTATGCAGGAGGGGCCCATGCCTGCTCTGTCAGGCATGGTACAGCGTGGCGTCTCATACCCCGGTCAATACTGCCCCAGTCCCGCCAGGGGGTCGCTCACCTTCATCATTAAGACAATGGTGTTGAGGGCGATCATGGCCATGATGGTGTACTCGAAGGGCGGCGACACCACGAACTGCCACATGCGGTACTGAAAGCTCTGCTTGTTCTGAGGCATGTGCCGGGTCAGGGGCTTGGCACTGATGGCAAAGTCGATGCAGGCTCTCTGCGGAGAGGACAGACGTAGTCACTAGAGTGGAAGGCGAGGGAGGGGCTCATGGAACCGGCCTAACCCCCTGTGCGAAGGAGCTGCCCTGCTCTAATGCTCCTCCGATCCCTTCGCGGACGGTCAGAGGACGCTCTCTGGCCGGTGTGACGCGGGAGATCAGTGCAGGTGATCGTAACAGGGCCGGCGTAAATCGCCATTTCTCCCATGAAGTGAATGGAGGTTTACACCAGCTGGCGACATGACCCTACGCACGGGTCATCGTGGGGACCGTCCCAGCTCTCTCAACTCAAGCCCCCCTGGTTTCCTGTGGCCCCTTAGGGAAGTTCCTTGCAAACCCCTGGCTTTTCACTCCCAGATGCCACAGCCAGAAGGGACCCTGCTGTGACCTTCCTGTCGAACATGGGCTGTCCAGGCTGCCGTCCTCCCTCCCCTCGGCTCGCTGGGGATTTGACCCGACAATCTCTAGCACCCGAAGCAGGAGCCAGGCCCCTGTCCCACCAGGCCATCTGAACTGGGAAACTGAGGCACAGAGCAGGGACGAGACTTGCACAGAGCCACCCAGAGCACTGGGACTAGAGCTTGCTCATTAGCGAGCTTGCAGGGGGCAATGGGGGAGCTCTCCCGAGCGGCTCAGGGGTGTAATCTGGCGTTGAGCCCTTCCAGGCAGCACATCAGCACTGGGGAAACTGCCTGAATTCCTCGGTCACCAGCCCTGCAGCAGCTGATCCAGGGCATGCCACGGTGCTAATGGCGAGATGCATGGCCGCTGGGAGCTGGGGTGGGGGCTGCTGTTGGGGGGGCAGGGACAGAGTAGCGTGGTCCCCCTGACTCGGGCTGCACCTCGTTCTTCTCCAGGCTGTATTCCTCCATCATCTTATCCCCCTGCTCCTGGAACGTGATGATGATCAAGGCCACGAAAATGTTCACGAAGAAAAACGGGAAGACCACGAAGTAGACAACGTAGAAGATGGACATCTCCATACGGTAGCCAGGGCTGGGGCCCTGGTTCTCATATGTGGCATCCACCGAGTGTTTGAGGACTCTGCAGTGGGGAAGGAAGGAAGGTGGAAAGGGAGGGGAGAAAGGGAGAAAGATGGAAGTAAGAAAGGCCGGGAGAGAGACAAATAGCAGCAAGGAGGAGTCAGTTCAGGTCCAATAGAAATTCCCGCCCCCAGCTAGGCTCATGCTGTGGCAATACATATGGTCATATGGATGAGAAAAATGCAGCCTAGAGGGTGCAAGGGCCAGATCTTCATCTGGTGTAACTCAGCACAGCTTCAATGAAGCTATGCCTCTACACCAGCTAAGGAGTTGGCCCTACGTTCGCACGGCAGATGAGCGGCAGAGCTGGGAACAGAACCCAAGAATCCCGAAGCTCAGTCACACGCCCGTCTTTCCATTTCACCCCTGCCTCGGAAAAAGCTTTACAAAGATGAGGGGCTACCATTCTCCCCATTTTACAGATGGGAAAACTGAGGCACGGAGCAGGGACGTGGCATGCTCAGGGTCACCCAGCAGCAGAGTTGGGAACAGAATCCAGGTCTGCTGCGTCACAGTCTGGTGCTCTAGTCATTACATCTTACTGCTCCAGGCTGAACCAGCTACCTTTAGCTGTGATCTAAGCGATGCTTCGCCCCAGATCTCAGTGAGGAAAGGGTTAACCCCAGCCCCCTCCTGTACACACTGGCCCGCCCCTGTGGCAGCTCCTTACTGTGGCCAGCCTTCCCCCGTGGACACAGTGAAGAGAGTCAGCAGTGCCCACAGCACGTTGTCGTAGTGGAACTCGTATTTCTTCCACTCCCGCTTCTGGGCTTTCACTTCGTTGTCCTTCTCGTAGACCAGGTACTCGCCCCTGGGGACGAACAGACACCGTCAGCTGGACAGCCAGGAGTGCTGGGGCCCAAGGCCAGCTCCTGAGCTCACTGAGTTGGGAGCAGATCCTGAGTGACTCTGGCTTTCCGCCGGCCAGGGGGATTGATTCTGCTCCTGTTCGCGCTGGTTTCACGTCTGTGCAATGCCTGATCCACACCCCCGTCGGCGAGTACGGACTTGGAGCCTCTGCCGGGGGCTGAGTTCTCCACCACGCCTGAGTAGAGCGGGGTGTGGGAGGGTCGACAGGGACCCGATCACAGCAGTCTGACCCCCAGCCACCTGGCCCAGTGTAACCGAACCTGCCGGAGGCAGCTTTAGCTCAGGTCACTGGTACCAGGTCTTAAAAGGCGTGGGGGCCCTCGCTCCACCACGCCCCCTTCCCTTCCCTCCCCTATGCCAGCTGGGCCGGAGGGAACTCTCTGGCTGTTTTCAGATCACTCTGTACGTCTCATAATCCACCCCACTGACTTTAGGGCCTGATTCTGATCTAATTTCCCCCAGTGTCAATACGTGTCACTTTACTGAATCCTGGGAGCTACCCCAGAGTGAGAGGAGAATCAGGCCGCTAGAGTCAGACCTGCTGACCCGTTTGGGGCTTCACCCTGATGGAAATCAGAAATAGCCCCCGTGATGTTAATGGAGCAACACCAATTCACGCCATCGAAGGATCTGGCCCCATTGACTCCACTGCAGCTATGGCCAATTTACACCAGCTGGGGATCTGACCCCATTGACTCCAGCAGAATGGTGCCGATTTACACCAGGTGGGGAGTTACCCAGGTGTCACACTGGCATATGTGAGAGAAGCAGTAATTTCTACCCCATTCCTTACACGCCCGTGGGAATGTGTCCTTAAGCTCTGCCTTGCTCCACCTAGCCCAGAGCTACGGGGCAAGGAAAGCTGCCAAGAGGAGGGTCACGATACCAGTCAGTGGGCAGGAGCAACGAGCCGGGCTATAAATCAGGAGTAACTCCACTGAAATCAACGCCATTGCACCAGCGCAAACTCAACACTAAGTGAGTAGAGGGTGAGGTCCAGGGAACGGCTCAGCCACCGCCTCTGCATTGGCCGCCATCACTGTGTAGCTAGGCTACCCTCCAAGCAAGCAGAGAAGCTTTGCACCACGCCCCGGAGGCCAAACGGGACTATGGGGAAAAGTGAGGCCGCCTGCTGAGAAGGTGGCTGGGGAAGCGGAAGCGCAAGGAGCCCAGGGATGGGTTGGGCCATGGCCAGGTGCTGAGAGGCAGAGGAAGGTGGCTCCGTACCTACAGTCCTTCTGAAACTCCTTGGACTCATCCGTGCAGTAGAAGAACTTGCCCTTGAAGAGCTGGACGGCCACCACGGCGAAGATGAACATGAAGAGCATGTAGACGATGAGGATGTTGAAGACGTTTTTGAGCGAGTTCACCACGCAGTCAAAGACAGCCTGGAAAGGACAGGGGGCCCCATTCATGAGGACTGCAGAGTCCAGACTAAACTTGCTCCACCCTCGAGGCCCACTTGGCCTGGCCCCCTCTCCACATAGCCAGAAAACAGCCCCTTTCCCAAGCACGGCGCTCTCCAGTCAGGTCCACCTGGCGCTTTAGGAACTGGCTGCCTATTTCAGAGGCGTTAAAGCCCCCGAGATTAGCCTCACTGAGGTCACAGAGCAAGGCCGTGCCAGAGCTGGGGATAGAATCCAGGAGTCCTGGTCCTCAGGTCCCCTGCTCTACCCCATGCGACCTCCCAGAATCAAGAACAGAACCCAGGAGTTCTGACTCTGCACTAACAACTAGAGGCCACTCCTTCCCATAGCTGGGAATAGAACCCAATCTCCTGTCTCCGAGCCCCCTTTTCTGACCCCCCACCTGCCCCTGCAAATCCCCGCCACTCCCCTCAGGCAGCCACAACTCCTTTATGTGCCCTCAACCATCCCTGCCCTTACCTTGAGCTTTGGCAATCGCTTGATGGTTTTCAGGGGCCTGAGGACGCGGAGGACACGCAATGACTTGATGGTGTTAATGTCCTTCCCTTTGCTGCTGCCTCTGTAGAGATACGTTGGGTCGGGGTGGGAGAACGGGGAGAGAGAGAGGCGATGAGGCCCAAGTCCCTTGTGCCATTCTAGGCACAGGGTTCTTCACTGAGGTCCATTCCCTTGGGCGCGGGGCACCCATCTGTTGGTGGGAGACTCTGGGTTACTGGGTCACTCCCACGTGACTCATCTACCAGCCTGGGCCATCCCTAGCCCTTCTCTCCCCTCCCCACCTCTTGCACTCATCAGTAGCCATTAGGAGGTGCTGTTATCACACACCACTAACCTGGCCCTTTTCTCACTATCCCAGAGAAGGTAGCGCTCAAAAACCTAATCTATATATTTAATGTATTCTGTCTCTCCACCTATGTATCCGCAGTTTCTAACTAGCCATGAATCCATGGACCTGTATATTCACTCTACCTACCCTATCTATGGTGTCTTTCCATCCATCCATCCATGGATCCATCCATCCACTCTACCTACCTATCTTTGGGGGTCTTTCTATCCATGGATGCATCCATCCATCCACTCTACCTACGGTGTCTTCCCATCCATCCATCCATCCACTCTACCTAGCTATCTAAGGTGACTTTCCATCCATCCACGGATCCATCCATCCATCCACTCTACCTACCTATCTCTGGTGTCTTTCCATCCATGGATGCATCTATCCATCCACTCTACCTATCTACCTATCCATCCATCCGTCCATGGATCTGTCCATCTATCCATCCACTCTACCTCCCTACCTATGATGTCTTTTCATCCATCCATGGACAGACCCTGTGGCTCTCTCTGGTTGCCTAGCTCCCCGTCTGTGCTGGCTGGCGTCACCCTAAGTGCTGGTCCACAGTGAGCAGTCTTGACCACACAAATCCCACCATTGAGGGGAGTGTAGGGTGATTTAGTTTGCCCAACTGATGGGTGGCGTCCAGTACTGGGGAACACTTCCACTCCAGCACCCCACCAGGAAGCAAATCCTGGCTCCTACTAGAAAAACCCATGCAGTTCATCCTCACTGGGATGTCGTCATTCAGTGCTGAAATGCCGCAGTCTGAACAACCACCTCGTTCTTTGTCATTTCCAGAGAGCTAGCAGCACTTACCAAACCGCGATTTGCAGACATCTCCACAAAGAGAAAAGGCAAGGAAGGAACTCCCCCCGTGGGAAGCGGGGAGGGGCCCTTCACCAGGTGTTTGCTCTTCTACAGCATCTTTCATCCAAGGACCTCAAAGCTCTTTACCAAGGTCGGTATCATTATCCCCACTCTACACATGGGGAAATTGAGGCACTGAGTGGGCAAAGGACTTACCTATGGCTGCTTCAGGAATTAGTGGCACAGGTGCAAACAGAACTCAGGAGTCCTGGCCTCTGATCCTCTGCTCTAACCACCAGAACACACTCCCACTCGGAAGTGGAAACAGAACCCAGGAGCCCCGGCTCCCAGTTCCCTGCACTAACCAGTGAAGTACATAGTCCCTGCTTCTTACAAACAGCTATGGTAAATGGCAAGCACAGAACAATGGAGTGGGTCACATCCAGGGAGATGGGGAATTCAGTCGTTTTCCTCACAGTGCAATTCCTTCAATCGTCCCCCGCCGCTGCACACATGATTTTTTCCCCACTAGTGAAAGGGGCTGGAGTGTGGGCCTTGGAGCCTGAACATGTCCTGTCTACAGGTGCAAGCCAGGCAGCTTCCCCACGCACACCCTGCCAACTGTGATCCCTGTTGTGGGGAGCAGGGGGTGAAGCCTTTATGGTCCACTCAATCCTGGCTTTGCTGGCGAGGCTGCCAATGAAAAGGGGCGGGGCTCGCTGATTGTGAGGGTGGTGGTTTGGGGCCATAGACATCTGTGCCACTAGGAACAAGGTGGAGACCCAGCAACTTCATTCCTCACAGAGGCCTCATTATCCACATTTTATAGACAGGAAAACTGAGGCACAGTGCGGCTATGCAACTTACCTAAGGCTACTCTGGGAGTTACCAGCACAGGCGCAAACCGCACCGGGGAGTCCTGTGGCTGGCAGATGGGACCGATGTCTGGTGATAGGAAAAGTCCCTCTTTATTATTAGCTGCACACTAAGAACCCGTGTTCTAACGGCTCGGTCCCTAGAAGGGGCAGGACGGGAGCTCCTTCCAGCCCCAGATCTCAGCACATGGCACTCTCAGTTCCTCTTCTCCCCAGCACAGATTGGGCCGTACGGGCAGATCCAGTCCATAAGGTGCTGGATCTAGTATAATCCAATAACACTGGGGCTGGTTCCCAACCTGGGACAGGGGCTACACGATGATCATGGGTGCCTCCGGTATATGGGACGGTGGAGAGCTGGGCCACAATCTCGCCCAGAGCCAGCCCCAGCATGCAGGGGTGGAGTGGAACTGCTTTATGCCGAGCTGATGGGGAATTGGTGATTGTTCCCACAGGGCTTCTCACTGTGAGTTGCCATAACACTTTCTCCATCATTAGCCCCTGTAAGGGACATTGCAAACATTCATTCTTCACCCTCACACCACCCACTGCGGGGGGAGGGGGCGGTTCATCAGTATTATCCTCATTTCAGAGAAGGGGAAAGTGAAGCACAGAGAGAGAAACTGATTTGACCTAGGTCACACAGTGCATCAGTGGCAGAGCTGGGGATAGAACCCAGGAGGCTTAGCTCCGAGTTCCCCATGTTCTAACCACTAGACCCCACTCCCCTGACAGAACTGGGAACAGAGCCCAGGCATTCTGCCTCCCAGCTTCCCCAGACAACTATCAGACACTTGGCAAGTCTCTCTCCTGGGAAAAGAACTCAGGCATCCTGACTCCCAGTTCCCTGCCATTAGCACTGGACCCCACTCCCTCTTCTCAGTATACGGTCACCAGGTGTGGATTTCAAAGGAACCATGCTACGAAAGGCACCAAAGTGTTCTGTCCAAGGAAATCATTTCCTTAGAGGGGACCCATTGTCCCATTTTGGGAGACCCCGTTCCAGCACAGGACCGAGACAGAGGCAACAAGGTGCCGTATGCCTGGGGGACAGAGAAATCTGGGTGGGTGTCCAGCAGAGGGGCCAATGACAAGAACCGACCTGAACGAGTGATGGACAGATCCTCCCATTCAAAGCAATGCATGATCATGAGCACAGAGAAATAAAGAGAACGTAGATAGAATATGTACGAGAGAGAGAGAGCAAGAGAGAGCGAAAGACTTTACCGTGAGCTGCTCCTGTGTCAGGTGGCAGTGAAAGGGGAAAGACAAGGAGAGGTGAGTGACAACCAGAGAGAAAACACACGAGACGCACCCCAACAAAAACCACCAAATGGGCTGTCCCCACACCGGCGCGGCTCTTGGAACCCCCAGCGCCCGGCTCAGAGCTTCACACATGATCCTCCTCGCTCACCTCCTGGCCAGGAGATGGACTGAGCTGGGCTGAGCAAGGTCAGGATGCCGGTGTCAGGAGAACCTGAAAGCCAGGTCAAGGCTTGACAGCTGGATCCAGCCTCTGGTACCAAACAAGGCATTTTCCAACAGCTGGAGGATTCCCTGCATGTGCATGATCTTTAAAATCATGAACACAGGGACAAATCCTCAGGGTTTACTCCTCTCTTACCCAGCATTCACTCCTCCTTTACTCTGGGTTTGGCCTTTCCTTACTTGGACAAAACTACTAGTGAAGTCAAATAAATTGAGGACAACTGACCAAACTGTGAATTCATTACTCCAGGTTTACTCAACTCCCTACCTCAGGTTTACTCACTCCCTACTCCAGGTTTACTCACTCCTTACTTGGGCAAAACTCCCAGTGAAGTCAAATAAATTGAGGACAACTGACCAAACTGTGAATTCATTACTCCAGGTTTACTCAACTCCCTACTTCAGGTTTACTCACTCCCTACTCCAGGTTTACTCACTCCTTACTTGGGCAAAACTCCCAGTGAAGTCAAATAAATTGAGGACAACTGACCAAACTGTGAATTCATTACTCCAGGTTTACTCAACTCCCTACTTCAGGTTTACTCACTCCCTACTCCAGGTTTACTCACTCCTTACTTGGGCAAAACTCCCAGTGAAGTCAAATAAATTGAGGGCAGTATACATCGGTGGAGCTGCATTGACTTCAATACAGCTGTGTTGACTGACACCAGCTTTTGGCCCCCTGGGGGCCTCTGCTCTCAGTTACATTGGTATAACTCCGCTGACTTCAGCGAAGGTACCCTGGATTTCCGCCAGTGTGGAAGGAGAATTGGGCCAGACATCACATACGAAGGCAAGCCCAAGTGTAGCAATCAGCGCTCCTCAGGCCTCTTGTTACCCAGCCCAGCTCAGAATAATTGTGGACAGAGTAGCTTGTGGCCTAGCTAGAATCCAGCTGTCGAGACCCTGGGGTGGCGGGTACTGATGCAGCAGCATGATCTAACGTGGTACGGAGGAGACTGCATACACAACCAGGTGAGACAGTAATGCAGCACAGCAGAACATCAATAGAGAGACTTTTCTTGGGTTACCAAAATGGACACCATTGGCTCAAGCTGGTTCTAGGCTAGTGATGGAATCTTATGAAACTGACATGGAACAGGGTGAAATGAACAAGGATAACAGTGCGGAGGGGGGAACCTGAGAGCTCTCTTCAGGAGGAGAGGCAGGTGGATTCAATCAATGGGGGAAACGCCTCTCCGGCAGGGGTGAGCAAACTGCCTGGAAAAGATCCCCACGCGCCCCCCACCCCAGAGCCTTTTCAGATGGGTCTGAAATGTTCGGTTAACCCCTTAAAACCTATCCTCCCCTATATCTGCAGCGCCTCTTGATGGATTAAATGCGAAATGGGTCTTGGCTCCACCAACACACTCCACTTCCCCAAATTACACCGCCCAATACACACACCCCTCCCCCGCCCCGTGACTATGGATTCCGCCCAGGATTTCACCAAACACTCATATCGCCCGGCCTCAGGTTCCAAGGGAAAAAGGCAGGTCTGGTGAGAGCTCCCTGGTCGGCTTTGGAGGGTCACCCTGAAGTAGCCACTACTGCAGGCCTCAGGGCTAGCCCAGCTCGCATCCCTGCCGTTACCACCACCATGGGCTACTGCAGGGGTGCAGAACCACTGGGGCACGTTTGCCCTGGACACACGTTCTTCTCTTCTGCCCCTCCCTCCTCCTCTACATCTCCCCGAACCGTGCACATGGGCCTCCTGTGAAGATGGCAGAGCCAGTCTGGGGCTCGGTGCTCTTTGGGAGGAGGGGCATGGCTGTGCCCTTCGCCCCAGCCAAGCAAGCCCCCCAGGGACGAGGGCGCAAGGCTACGGACGGCCCTGCCTCTCGTCTACACCAGTGTCACTCCAGCGGCATGACTCCGGGGTGGGGGAGCGGGGAGCCAGGGGCCAGAGCTCTGCTTCTGCCCAGTTCAGAACAAACTCTCTCTAGAGAGTCAGGATATGTAACGAGCAGGGCTCCTGCTCTCCGCCCCACCCCACCGGCAGCTGCTTCCAGCCTCAGCTGCTAGTCCTGGATGGGGACAGGGCCGTCACAGCCTGAGCTTTCCATTCCTCTCCCTGCTCCTGCACAGGCCAGGGCACAGCAACCCTGCAAACCCTGGGTTTCCCCAGGGCACAGACAGACCCTGAGGCCTGGGAGATGCATCGAAACCACAGGGCTCCGGTCCAAACGCCGACCGTGCCCAGTGGTACCAGCTGGGAAGGCGTCTCTGATTCACTGATGATGAATGGCCCTGGAGACTGCTGTCTCCTGATCTCCCATCAGCACTGGGCATGCCCCCTCCATGCCCTGCCGGGCTCACATGCTCACCAACCTCTCCAGGGAGCTCAGGTTCTGTGACTTATTTTGGCCTCTCTGCTAACGAGGAGTCCAATTAAGGCCGCCGGCAATGGTGTTTCGTGGGTGCCTGGTCCCACCGGGGAAAGGGCTGAGACCCCTCAGACTCATCTCATACACCGGCCATCAGATGGCCATCACCAACCCAGCCTCGACTGGACTCATGACCTCCAAGTGCGAAGGCAGCACGAAATGCCCCGCCACGGCCAGTCCTCGGGCATGGCAGGCCCTGAACAGGGACAGCTCGTCCAACAGCCCCAGCAGTTTGCCCAGCTCCACACAGAGGGTCAGGAATTGCGGGGGAAGCCCCTGTGCCTCCCAGCACAGACCATGCAGGGGAGAGGATCAATCGGTGGGACATGCGGGGGGCGTGGGGAGATGCACATTCTGGGGGTGCAGCCGGCTCTGGGAGCAATGCCCACTCTCCCTGCCCACTAGCAGTGACTCTCGGGGGTCCCAGCAGGCAGGCATGAGAGACAGTGCTCAGCATGCTGTTGGGGGGAGCGATAGCTCAGTGGTTTGAGCATTGGCCTGCTAAACCCAGGGCTGTGAGTTCAATCCTTGAGGGGACCATTTAGGGCTCTGGGGCAAAAATTGGGGATTGGCCCTGCTTTGAGCAGGGGGTTGGACTAGATGACCTCCTAAGGTCCTTTCCAACCCTGAGATTCTATGATTCCTTGCAGCAGGGGAGCTCGCCACTGTGGGTGCCACACGGGGGCTGGGGATGACCCACCAGGACCCTAAGGGCCCTCCTGGCTCATGTGTCTGTTTACATCCATCCTCCCGTAATAACCACGTGACCCCAACTTTGCTGACCCCTGTGCGTTGCTTCATCAGGGCTCAGAAGCTGCTCGTGGGCTGAGCAAACCAACACTGGAAACTGAGTTCCTAATCCGCTGAACGGGTGCAATGCTAGCCTTCTCTAGCCGTACATGCCTGGATGGGCTGGATCTCCCAGCCTGCCCGGAGTGGCTGGGCCCAGCACCCTCTCACCACCTGAGAGACGGACAAGCAGTAGGGCCCAGCGTTACCCGGCATGTCGGTCGCAGAGCTGGGAAGGAGAACTCAGAAGTGATCTAACGACCACCGCACACTCCTTTCCAGAGCCAGGGATAGAACCCAGGAGTCCTGACTCCCAGACACCCGCTCCCCCAGCTCTAACCCCTGGACCGCACTCCCCTCCCGGCACGGAGGAGCCGCCCGGCTCTAACTACTAGACCCCAGTCCTGCACTTGAGGCTCACCCAGGAGTTGGCGCTCCAGATTTACGGAGCCGCTCCTGCTGGGCTCTGACTGGCACAGCCAAACCCTGTCTCCAAACAGGTCCTCGCTGCCCCTGGGCGTTTGTTCAGCAAGGGATCTGCCGGGCTGGTCACCGGGGGGCAGAGGAACATCACTGTGCTAACGGCTTGGCTGGCATCATAGTGCAAGGCCCTGAGAATCCTGCTCCCGAAGCCAGCAGCGCTGGGCCTGACCGGGGGCTGCGGGCACCAGGCTCTGTCGGGGAGCTCCTGCTCGGGACCCCCTTCCTTTGGCCCTGCGGACGAGGCTTAGGTTGTGGGGACTGTATGGTTAGGATGGACAGCCATTCCCTGGCCCTTGGGAGCGGCTCCACATGCTAGAAGCATCCCAAGCTGGAGGGGAGGTCGCGCCGCCATTCCATGCATGCTCTGTGATTGGCTGGGGGGTTGGCAGCGAATGGGGGCACCCCGTCATGCAACGAGCAAACTGGGGCCTTCCCCACCTGCCCAGCCAGGAGCTGGGGATGGGGATTGGTGCGAGTGAGACGCTCCAGCAAGAAACTCACGTGAAGGCAAAGGCCACCAGAGCTCCGCTGACCACGATGAAATCCAGGATGTTCCACAGGTCCCGGAAATAGGCGCCTTGGTGAAGAACCAGCCCCAGGTCGACCATCTGTGGCAGGGAAGAGGGTCAGCCGGGGCGGCTCGCTCCTTGCTGGCTGCTCCCCTTTCCAATCACACCCCGCTCTGCTCAGCCCCAGGCCCCAATGCACTCGGCAGAGCAGGGGCGCCCCACTCCCTTCCTTTCACAGAGAGGGAAACCGAGGCATGGTGTGGGGACGTGACTTACTCAGGGGTCTCCTGAGTCTAGAAGGAGCCAGGCCTGTCCTGCTAGCCAGATGGAGGGACAAGAGCCATGCAGCAGCTGGCAACATCTGGGCTTTAAGGGGCAATTCGGTTTTCCCAGGCTTAATTCAAACTAACCCAGAGGCACTCCTGTCACTGCTGAGCGCCCCCCAGCGACTGGTCTCCAGGGCCCCCATCTCCTCGGCGCTCTCTGCGGCTCTCTGCTGCTGCTTCCTGGGGGGCTTCATTTCAGAAACCAGCCCTGCTGTCACATGAAGGAGATGGGGCCCTCTTGGCTCCTTCCATCCCCGCCTCCGCCCCAGCAGACAGCCCCGTCTCCGCACGCAGGATCCCCCCACCCCCTGAGTTCTCTGGGGCTCAGCCCGGTATTCAACGCGCCCCTTTGCACAGCCGCTATCCTGCCTAGCCCTTCCTGGGCCGGATTCCAGACCTCCACCCCTCTGCTATGGGTTTGCCCCACACCCACCCTCCCCCCACAAGTTCTGCCCTTCCAGCTCTGCACGCCTCATCCCCCCTCAGCTGCGCAGGAAGGAAACGCCGGCAGAGCCACTGGGAGGGACCAGTCTCCTTTCTCAGCTTCTCCCCCTCCAAGTCACCCCTTCCCTGTCCTGGTGACGGGGCCACTCCATCCCCTCCTCCCAGGCTGGAGGCCCCCCAGGGAAGAACTGATGGGTGGTCCATACATGCAGAGAGTCAGGGGGAGGGGGCAAGGGCTGTATTTAATGGACTGATGGGCTGGTGGCTAATGGCAGAAGGATGCCTTGGCCATCCTGGCCAGGGGTGGGAAGAGAAACAAGCTGTTAGGAATTAGAGGCACTGCTAACAGAGGGGATTCCAGGGCAGCGTCCGCCCTGTTACACTGATCCCCACCTGGGTTGGTAACGTGGGAGGGTGAGCTCGTCCCTTCTCTGCGGCAGCACCAGGGGGAACCCACAGGGCTGGTGGCTGGGTCAGACACTGGAGAGATCTGCTGCCCCGGCTGCTGTGGGTAAATCCTCCCCTTCGCGCGATACTACCCAAGCCCCGGTGCCTGCCGGACTCACCTTAATGACCATCTCAAAGGTGAAGACGCCCGTGAAGACGTAGTCAAAATAGCGCAGAACCTTTGGGGGAGAAGAGAGGGAGGATCTCAAACGCCTCTCTGGCTCCTCTTGCTAGCACCCCAGGGCAGGAGATCTGCAGCCGGGGCCCGGCCTAGCCAGCCCAGGAGCCCAGGCAGAGGCTGGCACAAGGGGGCCAGGCAGTGTCTATTGCAGGAGCGCTTTGGGGAGGCTGTCTGAGACCCACCAGGCTCGCAGCGCGCAGAAGCCACCGAGTAAGTGTTGCACGGGGAACGGCCCGGATTCAGAGCAGTGATAGCTCATTGCCAACCCCTGTGCTGCCTAGTCCCTGGCCTCCAGGAGCAATGCAGGGCCTACCGAGCGCAGGCGTTGCATCTCCCCACGGGTCTCTGGTGGGTGCTCCCCATTTCCCCCGTCACTCTTCCATGGGGATGGCCTTTGGACGGGGTTTTCACCCCCCCTGTGCCCTTAGGGTCCCCACTCAAAATCTTGCAACCTGTGGTCATAGCTACCCCGAGCACTCCCAGCAAGCGTCCAGGTGGGAACCCCGGTGTCCTAGTCAGACTCCAACGTGGGTCCTTTCTGTTCCGTCTCCCTCAAACTCCCCCTGCAGCAGTCACAGGCAGATAGAGGATTCTTCTTCACTGCCTGACCCATCCTGCTGTGCTACCTTGGCGCCTGGCTGTCAAACAGCTGTAATGCCCCCCCGAGAGAGGGCTGAACTTCCGTGGTGAGTGAGTGATCCCTGTGCGGAACAGTTGCTGTGCCCCACCCCAGAGGGGGCTGCATACTAGTGCCAGGCACAGCCACTCTTTGTGTTCAGTTAACACAAGGCTTTAGAAGCCCTCCTTCGGAGAGGCACCAGCTTGTCCTCCTCCTCCTCAGGGTCTGCAGAAGTTGCGTGCAGGAAAGGGGAGAAGGCCCGGGACTTGGCTGAGGCCTGCTTCCCCTCCCCTGTGGGGATGCTGCTCTAATTCTTTCACTCTGCTCTCCCCGGCAGGCCCGGGAGTTGGCCAGCGAGGCTCTCGGAGAGGAAACTGCAGTGTCAGCTGCCGGGAGAGCTGGGTGGTGATTTATGGAGCTCTCGCGCCCGGCTGCCTCCCTCCTAACCTACTTTAGCACAGCTGCAGCGCTGCAGAAAAGCGAGAGGAAGGGCAGAGGCCTTTGGCTTTATTTTGGGAGCCAACAGTTATACCTCGTGCGCTGGGCTCCAATGCCAGGGGTAGCACCGGGGCAGCCTGCTTCCTGTTCACGCCCCAGGCATTGTCTCTCTAGCTTTCAGCGTCAGGTTAGCCCTGCGGAAAGTTGCCAGTTTGGCACCCCTAGAGACTGGAGGGTACAGCCTGTGCGGCAGTAGGGAAAGCTCCCCCCATACGCCACCCCCCACCAATATGCCTCAGCCATGCTGCAGAGATCCCTTGTTAGGGGTGTTAAGAACATAAGAACGGGCACACTGGGTCCGACCAAAGGTCCATCTAGCCCAGCGTCCTGTCTTCTGACAGTGGCCAATGCCAGATGCCCCAGAGTGAATGAACAGAACAGGGAATCATCAAGTGATCCATCCCCTGTTGCCCATTGCCAGCTTCTGGCTAACAGAGGCTAGGGACACCATCCCTGCCCAGCCTGGCTAATAGCCATTGATGGACCTGTCCTCCAGGAACGTATCTAGTTCTTTTTTGAACCCTGTGATAGTCTGTGTGTCCTGTTCAGTCCTTGGCCTCTCTCCTGAGACTGCCAATAAGGAATCCAGGAAGTGCTAGCCGTGCTGTGAGTGCCTAGAAAATGGTCTGAGAAGCCTGAACCCCCCGCTCACAGGCCACTGAACGGACACCGGGCAGTGACGACATCTGGGAGATGGTTTTGACTGGACTGCCTAGAAAGGCAGCCCCCCGGTGTAGGGCGGGCTCGGCGCAGCAGCGGGGCTTACGTTGTTCCGGGTAGCATTGGGCTGCACGGGGTCCTCAGCGGCCAGCGCGATGCTGCTCATGGCGATCACCATCAGGATGCACATCTCGAAGTAGCGCAGGTTCACGATGTAATGGCAGAGCCTGCGGAACCTGGGCCGGGCAAAGACGGCACATGGCACTCAGGGCCAGGGGCAGCCAGACTCACTGTGTCCCCCACCCTGGAGCAGACCAATGCACCCCTCTGGTCTGGTATCCCCCTCCCCCTCCTACCCTGGAGCAGACCAATGCGCCCCTCTGGTCTGGTATCCCCCTCCCCCTCCTACCCTGGAGCAGACCAATGCACTCCTCTGGTCTGGTATCCCCCTCCCCCTCCTACCCTGGAGCAGACCAATGCGCCCCTCTGGCCTGGTATCCCCTCACCCTGGAGCAGACCAATGCGCCCCTCTGGTCTAGTATCCCCCTCCCACTCCTACCCTGGAGCAGACCAATGCGCCCCTCTGGTCTGGTATCCCCCTCCCCCTCCTACCCTGAAGCAGACCAATGCGCCCCTCTGGTCTAGTATCCCCCTCCCACTCCTACCCTGGAGCAGACCAATGCGCCCCTCTGGCCTGGTATTCACCCCCTACTCTGGATCAGACCAATGCGCCCCTCTGGCCTGGTATCCCCTCACCCTGGAGCAGACCAATGCGCCCCTCTGGTCTGGTATCCCCCTCACCCTGGAGCAGACCAATGCACCCCTCTGGTCTGGTATCCTCCTCCCACTCCTACCCTGGAGCAGACCAATGCACCCCTCTGGTCTGGTATCCTCCTCCCACTCCTACCCTGGAGCAGACCAATGCACCCCTCTGGTCTGGTATCCTCCTCCCACTCCTACCCTGGAGCAGACCAATGCGCCCCTCTGGTCTGGTATCCCCCTCCCCCTCCTACCCTGGAGCAGACCAATGCGCCCCTCTGGTCTGGTATCCCCCTCCCACTCCTACCCTGGAGCAAACCAATGCGCCCCTCTGGCCTGGTATTCACCCCCTACCCTGGATCAGACCAATGCGCCCCTCTGGTCTGGTATCTCCTCACCCTGGAGCAGACCAATGCACCCCTCTGGTCTGGTATCCCCTCCACCCTGGAGCAGACCAATGCGCCCCTCTGGTCTGGTATCCACCCCCCACCCTGGAGTGGAGCAGACCAATGCGCCCCTCTGGTCTGGTATCCCCCTCACCCTGGAGCAGACCAGTGTGCCCTTCTGGCCTGGTATCCCTCTCCCCCTCCTACCCTGGAGCAGACCAATGCGTCCTCTGGTCTGGTATCCACCCCCCACCCTGGAGCAGACCAATGGGCCCCTCTGGACCGGCAGTCCCCCCTCCTTGCCACACCAGATCCAGATCACAGTTCCCGAAGCCAATAGCTGACCCCCAGCCATGGCCAATACTTGATGCTTCAGAGTAAGGAGCAAACCCCCACAATGCACCTGGCCAGCTATGCCGGGGTCCCCCCACCCCCACAGGCCAGATGCTCACTCTTCAGTCTGAAGCAGGAATTCAAGCAGAGGAGGGTTGCATGCCCGTTGGCCTCCTTCCCTCACTCAGGGGTGAGGGGAACTGTTTCTGGCATGTGCCCACCGTCTGCCCGCGGGCACTGGCTGGCTCAGTCCCCCGCCCTGGTGAGAGCCGTACTCACGGATTGGTGGTGGAGAGGATGAACATGGAGCTGTAGGGAACCATGGGCTTGGGCCCATTCTCCTCCTTCTCGTCATCCTCCTCCTCTTTCTTCTCTTCCTCCTTCTTTGGCAGTGGGTCTGGATTGGCGTTTTTATTCACTGCACAGGGAAGAAGGACAAAGTGAAGTGAAGTGAAGTGACGTGGTCAGCACCAACCTGGGACCCTGGAACCAGACCCGGCCCAGCCGCTGCCTCCCTGCCAGCCTACAGGGGAGCTAGTGTCATCCCTGCAGGCCCGGGCAGGGAGACCAAGGCCTGGCGGAGGTCTCCTGAGACTAGTGCTGCCAACGGGGAGTGTGGCTCTGGGGGTGCCCCCTTGGGCCCTGTTCTGCATCGCTCTTTAACACTAACAGCATCCTGCGCCCCACGCGTGGTGCTAGGGGTAAGGCCAGAGAGCTCCCTAACCCTCCTTAGGAAGGGGAGCTCAGGTGAGGCACACACACAGGGCCTCGGGGACGGACGGACACACACACACACAGAGCCTCGGGGACACACACACACACAGAGCCTCGGGGACACACACACACACACATAGATTCATAGATTCATAGATTCTAGGGCTGGAAGGGACCTCGAGAGGTCATCGAGTCCAGCCCCCTGCCCTCATGGCAGGACCAATTACTGTCTAGACCATCCCTGATAGACATTTATCTAACCTACTCTTAAATATCTCCAGAGATGGAGATTCCACAACCACCCTGGGCAGTTTATTCCAGTGTTTAACCACCCTGATAGTTAGGAACTTTTTCCTAATGTCCAACCTAAACCTCCCTTGCTGCAGTTTAAGCCCATTGCTTCTTGTTCTATCCTCAGATGCTAAGATGAACAAGTTTTCTCCCGCCTCCTTATGACACCCTTTTAGATACCTGAAGACGCTATCATGTCCCCTCTCAGTCTTCTCTTTTCCAAACTAAACAAACCCAATTCCTTCAGCCTTCCTTCATAGGTCATGTTCTCTAGACCCTTAATCATTCTTGTTGCTCTTCTCTGGACCCTCTCCAATTTCTCCACATCTTTCTTGAAATGCGGTGCCCAGAACTGGACACAATACTCCAGTTGAGGCCTAACCAGCGCAGAGTAGAGCGGAAGAATGACTTCTCGTGTCTTGCTCACAGCACACCTGTTAATGCAGCCCAGAATCAAGTTTGCTTTTTTTGCAACAGCATCACACTGTTGACTCATATTTAGCTTGTGGTCCACTATAACCCCTAGATCCCTTTCTGCCGTACTCCTTCCTAGACAGTCTCCTCCCATTCTGTATGTGTGAAACTGATTGTTCCTACCTAAGTGGAGCACTTTGCATTTGTCCTTATTAAACTTCATCCTGTTTACCTCTGACCATTTCTCCAATTTGTCCAGATCATTTTGAATTATGACCCTATCCTCCAAAGCAGTTGCAATCCCTCCCAGTTTGGTATCATCTGCAAACTTAATAAGCGTACTTTCTATGCCAATATCCAAGTCGTTGATGAAGATATTGAACAGAGCCGGTCCCAAAACAGACCCTTGCGGAACCCCACTCATTACACCTTTCCAGCAGGATTGGGAACCATTAATAACTACTCTCTGAGTATGGTTATCCAGCCGGTTGTGCACCCACCTTATAGTAGCCCCATCTAAGTTGTATTTCCCTAGTTTATTGATAAGAATATCATGCGAGACCGTATCAAATGCCTTACTAAAATCTAGGTATACCACATCCACCGCTTCTCCCTTATCCACAAGACTCGTTATCCTATCAAAGAAAGCTATCAGATTGGTTTGACATGATTTGTTCTTTACAAATCCATGCTGGTTATTCCCTATCACCTTACCACCTTCCAAGTGTTTGCAGATGATTTCCTTAATTACTTGCCTTGGGGACAGGGACACACGCATGCACACACACACGAGCCTCGGGGATACACACACACACAGAGCCTTGGGGATGGACACACACACATGCAGAGCCTCGGGGCCACACACACAGAGCCTTAGGGACGGGGACACGCCCCCCGCCCCGCCCGCACAGAGAGCCTCAGGGACAGGGACACACACACACACACACACACACACACACAAATGGGCTCGGGGACGGACACACACACACTCAGGCTCGGGGACAGACACACACACACACACATACAGAGCTCCGGGGACAGGGACATACACACGCATGCACACACACAAAAGAGCCTCGGGGATATACACACAGAGCTTCAGGGACACACACACAGAACCTCAGGGAGGGGACACACCCCCCACCCCGCACACAGAGCCTCAGGGACAGGGACACACACACACACACACACACACACATGAACGGGCTCAGGGACAGACACACACACACACACTCAGGCTTGGGGACAGACAGACAGACACACAAACACAGTGCCTCGGGGACAGGGACACACACACACACACACACACACACACACACAAACAGGGGCTCGGGGATAGCCACACACACAGGCTCGGGGACAGGCACACACACACACACACACACACACACACACACACACACACACACACAGAGAGGGACTCGGGGACGGGGACACACACAGAGGCTTGGGGGACACACGCACACCCCCTTGGGGACACACCCGCACACACACCCACACAGGGTGTCCCCAAAGGGCACCCTTGTGGCACTGTGGCTCCAAGCGGCAATACACGGTCAGAGGATCACAGAGCTTAAGGCCAGAGGGACCATCAGATCATCTCGCTTGACCCGTACGGCCACTAACACTGACCCAGAGACGTCAGCAGGGCTAGAGAGACGACACGGTGGTGGCCGCCGGCAGAGAACCAGAGAGATGGACGCACTCCCAGTGCGTGAAGCCTCAGCAATGGCAGGAACTGATTAGGAGAGACCAGCCCAGAGGGACCTGGCAGGTGCCCCACGCCCATGCAGCAGAGGTAGGTGAACCCCCCACTCCCAAAAGTCTCTGCCAATCTGACCCAAGGAAAATTCCTTCCCCACCCCAGATCGGGCAACCCTGAGCATATGAGCCAGACCCACAGCCAGGCATCTAGCCAGAGGAGTCTCTGTACCCTCTCGGAGCACCGACCCACCCAACCGGTGCCTGTCTCTGTCTTTGGCCGAGCTCCGATCCCTTCAGGGCTGATTTGTTTTCGAGAGGCCCCATCTGATGGACATGGGCTACTCCCCTCTAAATTGGGACCAGCCCTGAATCTCAGGAGAGATGTCCCCACGGATCTCACTCCCACACCTAAGAACATAAGAACGGCCATACTGGGTCAGACCAAACGTCCATCCAGCCCAGTATCTGCCCCAGAGGGAATGAACAGAACAGGGAATCATCAAGTGATCCTTCCCCTGTCACCCATTCCCAGCTTCTGGCAAACAGAGGCTAGGGACACCATTCCCGCCCATCCTGGCTAACAGCCATTGATGGACCTGTCCTCCATGAACTTATCTAGTTCTTTTTTGAACCCCGTTATAGTCTTGGCCTTCACAACATCCTGTGGCAAGGAGTTCCACAGGTTGACTGTGCGTTGTGTGAAGAAATACTTCCTTTTGTTTGTTTTAAACCTGCTGCCTATTAATTTCATTGGGTGGCCCCTAGTTCTTGTGTTATGAGAAGGAGTAAATAACACTTCCTTATCTACTTTCTCTACACCAGTCATGATTTTATAGATCTCTATCATATCCCCCCTTAGTCGTCTCTTTTCCAATCTGAAGAGTCCCAGTCTTATTACTCTCTCCTCATATGGCAGCTGTTCCATACCCCTAATCATTTTTGCTGCCCTTTTCTGAACCTTTTCCAAGTCCAATATATCTTTTTTGAGATGGGGCGACCACATCTGCACGCCGTATTCAAGATGTGGGCGTACCATGGATTTATATAGAGGCAACATGATATTTTCTTTCCCTTTCTTAATGATTCCCAACATTCTGTTTGCTTTTTTGACTGCCACTGCACATTGAGTGGATGTTTTCAGAGAACTATCCACAATGACTCCAAGATCTCTCTCTTGAGAGGTAACAGCTAATTGAGACCCCATCGTTTTATATGTATAGTTGGGATTATGTTTCCAATGTGCATTACTTTGCATTTATCAACATTGAATTTCATCTGATATTTTGTTGCCCACTCACCCAGTTTTGTGAGATCCCTTTGTAGCTCTTCGCAGTCTGCCTGGGACTTAACTATCTTGAGTAGTTTTGTACCATCTGCAAATTTTGCCACCTCACTGTTTACCCCTTTTTCCAGATCATTTATGAATATGTTAAATAGGACTGGGCCCTCTCCATTGTGAAAACCGACCATTTATTCCTACCCTTTGTTTCCTATCTTTTAACCATTTACTGATCCATGAGAGGACCTTCCCTCTTATCCCATGGCAGCTTACTTTGCGTAAGAGCCTTTGGTGAGGGACCTTGTCAAAGCTTTCTGAAAATCAAAGTACACTATATCCACTGGATCCCCTTGGTCCACATGCTTGTTGACCTCCCTCAAAGAATTCTAGTAGATTGGTGAGGCGTGATTTCCCTTTCCAACCATGTTGACTCTTCCCCAAACAAATTACGTTCATCTCTGTGTCTGACAATATTGTTCTTTACGTCTCACGCACTCCCCAGAGGATCGGGGGTATTCGGGGCAGACTCAGCCCTTCTCAGCTTGGGTCCCTAGAGACCTGCCTTGGGGGAGGACGGCCCATAATCTTTGTCTCTCCCCTCGATCCATAGCTCTGGTGAGGCCCAAAACAATTAGGAGCTGGTACGGAGGAAGAGGAGGGGCACCGAGCTACGCAGCCTCTGTGAGGTAGATAGAAGGATTGGGGGGATCCTCGGGGAGCTGCACAAACCGAGCTGGTCTAGGAAGGTTTTTTGGTTGGTGGGTTGCTCGCACCAGGGTGTTACTGCGGAGCTACCCTGGCTCTGAGCTCTGGAAATCGAAAGCACAACATGCAGGTAGCCTGCGTGGAACTACTGAGACTTTCCAGACGCAACGGAGCAGGGAAGCAGGGCAGATCCATCCTACCTTGCCGGGTCCATTTACCGCTGAACTCCAGCCACCCTGTTCGCCGGGGCCTGGCCAGGGACAGATGCCACCTCTGCAGAGCTCCAAGTCTGGGGAGGCGCGGATTGGGCTGGGCTTGGGGGATGGGTTTGTGATGGCATTTGCCTGCCCCCCATCAGCGCTCAGACCCCAACAATAAGGAGATTTTGAAGACAGCCTTTTGGAGAGGAGCTCAAAGCACATTTCAAAGACAGGTCAATACCATTATCCTCACTATCCACTAAGCCAGAGGTTTTCAAGCTGTGAGGCATAGAGGGATGTTCGGGAGGGGGCGGGGGGAGCGGGGGCGCCAGGTGCTTTGGGGAGGAAGCACCATCTCCACCCTGACTCACCTCACCAGGCCACCAAGCCTGTGGGTCAGTGTCAACATCCACCGCGGCCACACCGATTTCCACTCCTGGCAGCCTCCCCGCCCAGAGACCGTCGCACGCGCCTTCCCCCACCCTGAAAACCCAATGGGGGAGGGGCAGGTATTGTGTCTATTTTTGTCGGGGTGGGGGGGGTGTGCAGCCAAAAATTGTAACTCAAAGGGTGGGAGGGGAAGGCTCAGCTCAAAAAGTTTGAAAACCGCTGCACTAAGCAGCCCCACTTCCCCCTCGGCGCCTATGCTGGGGGTGGATCGAGTCCTGCCCCACGGTGCCTACGCTGGATCGAGCCCTGCCCCACGGCGCCTACGCTGGGGGTGGATCGAGCCCTGCCCCACGGCGCCTACGCTGGGGGTGGATCGAGCCCTGCCCCACGGCGCCTACGCTGGAGCTGGATCGAACCCTGCCCCACGGCGCCTACGCTGGGGGTGGATCGAGCCCTGCCCCACGGCGCCTACGCTGGGGGTGGATCGAGCCCTGCCCCACGGCGCCTACGCTGGGGGTGGATCGAGCCCTGCCCCACGGCGCCTACGCTGGAGCTGGATCGAGCCCTGCCCCACGGCGCCTACGCTGGGGGTGGATCGAGCCCTGCCCCACGGCGCCTACGCTGGGGGTGGATCGAGCCCTGCCCCACGGCGCCTACGCTGGGGGTGGATCGAGCCCTGCCCCACGGCGCCTACGCTGGAGCTGGATCGAGCCCTGCCCCACGGCGCCTACGCTGGGGGTGGATCGAGCCCTGCCCCACGGCGCCTACGCTGGGGGTGGATCGAGCCCTGCCCCACGGCTCCTACGCTGGGGGTGGATCGCGCTCTGCCCTGGGGCACCCCCCACCCAGTCCTACCTTGCACGATGGTGTTGTTGATGGGTGGTGTGAAGCTGGCTGGGATATCGACTGTGGTGTGCTCCGGCTTCTTGGCAGCCTTCGCTGGGTTGTTCTGGGTGCTGGGGTTGGTGACTATCAGGCTGTTCTCGGGGGTTTTCGGGGGCCCAGGCTGGGGCGGGTTGCTGGGTGCCTGACGGTTGGCAGCATTCTGGGTGTTGGGGGGCAGCTGGCCCAGGGTGCCAGGAAGGTTGTGGGATGCCCGGGTGGCTGTGCAGTTGGCATGGTGGCCCACCTTGGCTGGGCTCTGGAGGTGGCTGGCGTTGTGGGGGTTCGCGGGCTCCGTGGTGGCTAGTTTGTTGTTCTTCATGTTGTCTAAGTCCTCCGCCACCTGTGGCTCGTGGCGCCCCATGTCCTGCTGGATCGGCCGCGTGGTGGAGAGGTTCGGGCCGGGCACTGGGCTGGGGCCTTGGTTCTCTCTGCGGCAGCAACCCAAAGGAAAAGAGCACGATGAGAGTCAGGGAGTAGAAGGCCTCGTCTCCCTTCTGAACAGCCTGCTGCTCTGGCCCCGCTGAACGGGTGGCTCTGGTGATCAGGGAATGGGACATGGGACCTTCCCCTCTAGGGGCACCAGCTCCGGTTTGGCCCCAGGGTGGTGGTGGGGGACTGGCTGGCTTAGTGGGCGGTGCTGGTCAATGACTGACAATCACCTCCATCCGTGATGGCTGTTCGCTGGCCTGCATGGAGCCAGGTCTTGGGTCTCAGCCCAGTTCCCAGACGGACAAGTGTCAGGAGGACGTGGCCGAGCAGACCTTGGTGCCTGTCTGAAATGCTCCCATCAGCAGAGAGGCGGAGGCCAAGGGCCCCGGGCTTGAGAGTTGATACATCCCCTGTTGAGGTGGGAGGCTGCTGGCTCCACCCCTTGCTTCCCTTTTCCCAGCCCCAATGGTCCTTCCTTGGCCCCTTTCTCCAGCCCCAGCCCTGTGCCCGCTGCTGGCTGAGCGAGGGCCCTGCACTCTCAAGATGGGGGGGCCTTGTCTCTGAAACAACCCCCCCGCCCGATCTGGCTCCCGATCCCCACAGCACCCCTCCCCCATGGTACAAAGCGAGGGGATCGGGATGCAGAATTCCCAATTCCCCCAGCCCCGTCCCCCCCAGCCTCATTGATCCCTGGCGGCTGTCGTGCCCAGGGGCCCTTCCATCCCGCCACCCGGGTATCCCCACTCACTTCCTGCGCCGGTGCCGCCTCTCCCTGTCGTCCCTCTTGCCGTCGGTGTCGTAGGTGGACTGCGCGGCGTGCCGGTGGCGCCGGCGTTTCTCCCCGTCGGGCTGCTCCCCCTCCACGTCCCCACGGGAGGGCCGGCTCCCTTCCCGGTGCCGCAGTCGCCGCTCCACCTTGCTGCCCTCGTCCCTGCCCCCGCCGCCCTCCTCTCCCGTCCGGCGGTGAGGCCGGTGCCGCCGATGATCCCGCTCGCCCTCGGCCACCCGGGGCGACCCGCTGCGGCTCTCTTTGCTGCCCCCTTGCCGGTGCTGGTGCCTGCGGTGGGGGTCGGCAGCTCTGATCCGCTCCGAGGCGCTGTCGCGGTAGCCCGGCTCCTGGCTGGGATAGCCCAGCTCCCGGTAGGTGCCGTCCTGGTTCAGATCGGTCTCCTTGCTCCCGCTGCGCTGCCGTCGGGGCTCAAGCCCCTCTGCATCGGGCTGCTCGTAGCTGCGGGAGCTGCTGAACTCCCGCGAGCGCTCGCGGTAGCGGGCCTGCTTGCGGAGGAAATCCTCGGCCCGCTGCTGGCTGAAGCGCTGCTCCATGGAGGGCTCGCTGGGCCGGGTCTTGTTGGTGTTGTTGTTGCGGTTCTCCTGAGGGTCAACCACCAGCGGCCGGTCCAGGTGGGTCTTGATGTCAGGCCGCATGGCCCGGGCATAGGTCACCTTCCATTGGTCCTTGGGGTCCATCTCATTGTACAGGGCTTCCTGGCTCGCCAGCAGATTGTGCTTCCGCATCTCGCTCGTTCTCTGCTCCCAGACAGACTTGGAGGATTTTTGGTTCTTCTGCTGCTCTTTCCTGAAGCCGAAACAGGGACAGATTCTTGAAACACCTTTAGAATTGAGCTGTTTTTCCTCCCCAACCCTTGAACCAGCGCCCCCTGCTGGGAGGAGCTGGGACTGGAGTAGCCGGGAGCTCCCCCCACAGCCAGCGCTCCTGCCCCGCTCCCCACAGCGCCCCCTGCTGGGAGGAGCTGGGACAGTAGTAGCCGGGAGCTCCCCCCACAGCCAGCGCTCCTGCCCCGCTCCCCACAGCGCACTGCAGCCCCGAGTGTTCCTTGTCTCAGCAGCCCGCGGTCAGACACAGCGTCACGGAACAAGAGAGCCGGTATGTGCCCGGGCCGCCGGTGTCGCTACCTACGGCACTTACACCGCTATAGACATGCTGGCTGCAGACAGGGGGCTCACTTCTGCCACCTCCTTGGCTTTCTGTAGTGCAAGTTTTTGGTTGGCCACCTCCTCCTCTTCTTGTTCATCCTGATGGGCACAGACACAGGGAAGCGTTAGCGGCGATTGATCCCCATCAACCCCGTCCCTTTGGCAACAGAACCATCGGCCGGAGCAAAAAAAAACCCAAACAAAAACGGCCGGATCGGCCGAAGCCGCAGTATCGGGACAAATGGCGTCCCGGTCGGGACGCGGGACAAAGAACTAAAAATCGGGACAGTCCCGATTTTATTGGGACGTCTGGTCACCCTGCCTGCTGCAGCCTTGGGGAACAGTTCAGACATAGGTGCTGACTCCATGGGTGGAGCACCCATGGGGAAAATATGGTGGGTGCCGAGCACCCACCGACAGCCCCCTCTATCAGCGGGGACTAATACTGCCAATGCCCGAGCCTCAGCCATGGCAGGGAACGGATTAGGTGAGATGACCCCAGGTGATCCCAGTGGGCACCCGGCGCTGCAGAGGAAATCGAAAAAACCCACAAGAGTCCAGCCAATCTGACCTGGGGGGGAAGTCCTTCCCCACCCCAGATCAGGAGACCCCCATTCACATGAGCCAGGCCCACCAGCCTGCCATTTAGACACAGGATTCTCTGCACCACCTCGGAGGACTGGGCCCACCCCAACCAGTGTCCTGTCTCCAGCTGTAGCTGGTGTCTCTTGCTTCAGAGGAAGGTGGAAACCCCTCGGAATACATCACCCCTAGCTGCTAGCTGTATAGGCCCTATGACACACAGCTGAGGAATCCTGATGCCACCACTACCATGGACTCCTGGGAGTGGTGTGTGATCAGCGTCTCTCTGGGGCAAAGGAAAGGCTGGGGCTGAGGGGCGGACGGGGGAGTGTTTCTCTTATTGCGTAAGGGAGCCAGGAGTCCAACAAGCTGCGGTGGGGTGGAGGGAGTACGGATTCTGGGCTGGGGGTGCGGGTTCTGGGGTGGGATCAGAAATTAAGGGTTCAGGGTGCGGGAGGGGGCTCCAGGCTGAGGCAGGGGGTTGGGGTGTGGGAGGGGGTACAGACTCTGGGCTGGGGGTGCCGGTTCTGGGGTGGGATCAGAAATTAAGGGTTCAGGGTGCGGGAGGGGGCTCTGGGCTGAGGCAGGGGGTTGGGGTGTAGGAGGGGGTATGGACTCTGGGCTGGGGGTGCAGGTTTTGGGGTGAGGCCAGAAATGAGGGGTTCAGGGTGCGGAAGGGGACTCCGGGCTGGGGCAGGGCGGTAAGGGGGTGTGAGGCCTCCAGCTGGGGCTGCAGGCTCTGAGGTGGGGAATGATGCTTGGGGTGAAGGAGGGTGCTCCAGGCTGGGACCAAGGGGTTCAGCGGGCAGGAGGGGGATCAGGGCTGGGACAGGGGGGTGGGGCGCAGGGGTCTGTGTGGGCAGGCTCCGGGCAGCGCTTACCTCAAGCAGCTCCCAGAAGCAGCGGCACGTCCCCCGCTCCGGCTCCTACGCGGGGGTGTGGCCAGGCGGCTCTGCGCGCTGCCTCGTCTGCAGGGGCTGCCCCAGAGCTCCCATTGGCCGCGGTTCCTGACCAATGGGCTGGGAGCCGCGGAGTCGGCACTCGGGGAGGGGGACGGAGGCAGTGTGCAGAGCTGCTGCGCCTCCACCTGCAACTGCAGGGACGGGGAGCTGCTTGTGGGGAGCCGCCCATGAGTGCCCCCCACACACCTCAACATTTTTACCGTGGACGCCATGTACGGACACGTTGCTGACCCCTGCGAGGACACGGCTCACGTTTCAGCCCTCAGCTCGACTTCCAAAGGGGCCCCTAGGGCCACTCTGAGATCTCCGGGCTCCTGAAAGCCCCACTCCCCGATCACCCTGCCCTGGCCCTGCCAGGCCGGCCAGGGAAGCAGCTCCCACCTTGGTGAGCTCCTGTGCGTTAGCCAGGTTATCCACGGCGATAGCCAAAAACACGTTCAGCAGGGTATCTGGTCACCCAGTCAAGGCAGAGCCACCTGCTGCTCCAGCTCCAAACACCGCTGAGGCCAAGGGCAACCTCCCCCCGCCCCGAGCTCAAGCCACGCCTGGCTTTCAGCATATTCCCAGGGCGATCTCGGCATGGGGGGCGTCGACGCTCGCTTGCGCTCACAGCACCTGGGGCTTCCTTGCAGGTTGTGATGGATTAGGGAGCGGGGCGGATTGACCTGGGGATGTTGCTGGGAGTTTTACTGGGTCTGTCGGCATCGGGGATGGGATATCAGGGGGTGACTTCACCTGAGCATGTAACCTGAGCCCAGGAGGGGGCTGGGGCCAGGTGACACCTTTTGCCCAGAAGCTGGACAAAGGCTGGAGGAGGAGCTAGGGGTATGTGGCTGGAGAAGACTGCTGGAGGGGGTTTCAGTTTTGGAGCCGGCTGGGGCAATGGAGAGAGACCCAGGGCCGGGGTCTGGGTTCCCTGCCCCCCAAGATGGACCTGACTGAGGGGGTCCTGGTCTCTGTACCTACAAGCTCGGTTTTGGACTGTGTTCCTGTCATCTAATAAACCTTCTGTTTTACTGGCTGGCTGAGAGTCACGGTGAATCGCAGGAAGAGGGGGGTGCAGGGCCCTGACTCCCCCACACTCCGTGACACAGGTCTCCCATCCAAGGACTGGCCCAGGGTACCAAGGACTAGTTTCATAGCCCCAAGCCCCAGCTGCTCCAGGCCTGATCCAGCCTCAGAATCGCCCTCTTCCCTTTTCCTACCGAGACGGCTAGCTATTTCTAATACACCTATCACTGGAGCATCTGAGCCCAACAAAGAGCACCACTCCACACAGGTGTCCATGAATCCTCACAACCCTGGAACGTCCCGCCACTGAGGAAAAGGTGCCATTATCTTAATTTAACAGATGGGGACACAGAGGCACAGAGAGAGGAACCGACTGGGATGATTTAGTTGGGGTTGGTCCTGCTTTGAGCAGGAAGTTGGACTAGATGACCTCCTGAGGTCCCTTCCAACCCTGAGATTCTATGATTCTATGACTAGTCCATGGTGGCACAATAAGCCAGACACAGAACTGGGAACAACCCAGGAGTCCTGGATCCCAGCCCCTCCTGCTCTAAGCACTAGTCCCCACTCCCCTCCCAGAGCTGGGGTTAGAACCTAGGAGTTTGATTCCCACGACAGCCTCCCGCCTGATTTCTTTCTCTCTTGGGGCCACCAAGCAAAGGATACAGTTACCAAACAAGGTCAGAACGATGAAATAGACCGAGTACACCATCCCCTGATGGACTCCGCCCTGAGATTTGATACCATCGTACATTACCATGTTCCAGTCTTCGCCAGTCAAGATCTGAAAGGGAAAAGAACAAGCCACGACAGGAGGCAGAGAATCCTTTCAGACAGTGCTCAGGGGCCCATGACCAGCACTGAGACGGGAAGATGAGTCTCCAACCCTCTCTGAGCCATGGTGAACATTGCACCTCCAAAATGGGGGCGGGTGGGGGAGTGGGTCCAGTCTGGTTTTGCTGGACGGCCCGTCATGGAAATAGTGGGGCATCTTTAACCCAGGGTGAGTTCAATAGGTGCCCACAACACAACACAGGGTTTTTAACGCAGAGAATGACATTCACTTCCCCTTTGTGGGTGTCCTTCAGAAGGGCCTTTCCCCATAGCTCATGCAGCGAGGCCTCTTCCCGTTTCCCTGCCCAGCTCTAACAGCCCGTGACACCGGCCGAGCAAGGGAGCCCGTACCTGAAATACTGTCATTATTGCTGCTGGGAAAGTGTCGAAGTTGGTGGAAGGGGTCCCATCGTCAAAATTGAACCTGTGCAGGGGAAACACCAAACCAACACACACAGGCATGTTACTCACACACGCCCTCATCTGCCCGCCATGTCCGAGGGAAACGATTTGTCAGGAATGTCCCCTCCAGTCCCAGCCTTTCCCAGGAGATGGCGCTGCAGGGGAGTGGGGCAGGACTGCTGGCTGCAGGAGGAACTGGCTACTGCAGTCCCAGCCTCTCTCTGCAGGAGGCAATGCAGGAGTGCTGGCTGTAACCAACTCACTATTATTCCAGTCCCAGAGCTCGATGGGATCTTGGGAAGGCAATAGGTTGGCCAAGGGCTTGGCTCGGAGGGGCCCCCCAATTACTCACTGGCCCCCAAAGAGCTGCATCCCCAAAAGGGCAAAGACGACAATGAAGAGGAAGAGAAGGAACAGCAAGCTGATGATGGACTTCATGGAGTTCAGGAGAGACACCACCAGGTTCCGTAGGGAAGCCCAGTACCTGCGGAGAGAGACCGAAGGAAGCACAGGTGAGCCCCTGGCAGCGTGTGATTGGGTGACGGCAGGCAAGTGCACACTCATTGGTGGGCAGATGTACACGTGTGATTGGGTGTTTGTGTCTGTGGCCGTGTTATTTGCTGGCTGCATGAGACAAACCCAAATGTGCCTTTAGATGGTTATACTGTCATGGCACAGCCTAGGGCTCCCTGTTAAAGGTGAACACCAACAAACGGACACACACACACACACACGAGCACGTGGACACACACTGCACACACACACGCACACACACACTGTAACTTAGGGTTGCCAACACTGTATTTAAAAAATAAGAGACTGCTTTCTTAGCACCCCTGCCCCACCCCTCCTCCCAATATTATCAGTAATAATAATTCTTATTAATAAGCAGTACTCGGGGGGGGGAGGTATTTCTTGCTGCTTTTTGCAGCACTCAGCAACTCCCAATCTTGTTGTGCAGAAATGAAAAAACAAGGGACGTCCCTTGTAATAAGGGACTGTTGGCAACCCGAAGTGTACCCACCCCACACACACACGTTTTAGGGACACTGGAGGCAAGGGAACTTACTTTGTGATTTTGAAAATACGCAATAACCTGAGAGCTCGTAACACGCTGATTCCAAAGGATGTTCCAGGCTTCATGACAGCCCAGATCACCTCAAAGATGCTCCCTATGATAACCTGCCAGAAAGCAAAGAAGCATATTAGTGGCCTACAAAAAACTCTGGGCCTTGGGTTGGAGCTGACGCCTCCCCGCTTCTTCCCCCTAGGGGCTGACAGCATGCTCAGGACAGGCTGTGTATTCACACACACGCACGCCAACACCTGTACCCAAGGGCACACACGTTCCCAGGCACATGTGCGCACCCACCTGCCAATGCTCTCCCACCCTGCCCCCCATACCCACCCGCTAGCATGTACAAAGGCACACAGACACAAGCACACTCCTGCCTCCAGCCTCATGCAGGTGCAAATCCACAGCAACGCCAGGAGGCCGGATTCTGATCACAGCTGCGCTGCTGTAAATCCCGATTAACTCCAGTGAAGTCGACTTCAAGGGAGTTACTTTGAATTTACACCGGTGTAACAAACCCCAGACTCCAATAGAGGCACTCCAGATTTACACCGGTGTAACTGAAACCAGAATACTGCCTGATGGAGCTGCTCCTGGTCTAACGGGTGCAAGCGAGCCCAGCCATCCCTCGCAGGCCCCGAGCTGCAGACTTACGGCGCAGTCGAAGCAGTTGAAGGAGGAGTGGAAGTAAGGCCGCGTTCCGAGCCCGTACATTTTTATAAACATTTCGGACATAAAGAGTCCTAAGAAAATGAATTCTGCATAGTCTGTGAGAGAGAGAGAGAGACAGAGATGGCTCAGACCTGCCCCCGATCTCCCTGCCAGCTCCCTCCCACCCTGCTGTCTCTCCACTAAGAGAAACCCAGAAATGAAACATTGAATGAGCCACTAATAATCTCTTCCATTCCTAGAGCACCCTCACCCCAAAGGATCACAGAGTGCTTTGCCATCTGATAGACACTCACACAGGGAGACTGTCTGTTCCCCCCAAAGTCATCTGGCGCAGGGGGTGTGGCAGCTGTTTAACAGCGCGGAACAAAAAGAGTGCCGCACTGACATCGGTCACCTAGCACTGAGGAGCAGGGGCCCTCTCTGGGGTGGGGCACAGCGGCTGTTTAACCAGCCGTAGTAGGGACGCCTTCCCCAGTGGTGAAATGCAGCCACCTGTACGGCTGGGGTGCACCAGGAGTTAAACAGCCGTGCCATCGAGAGGAGGAAAGGAGGAATCCTCAATCCAAGCGAACCATCCGAGGGCATGTGAGAGAGACAGAAGGAGTGCATGCTCAACGGTGGCTATACTCACAGAGGAAGTCGGATAGCCAATCTGGCTGGCTGTAGCGTACGATAGCAACACACAAGGTGTTGAGTGCTACCAGACTGAGGACTGTCCAGTAAAAGGCCTGAGTTTTGACCATTCGGCGGATATAGAAACGCATCCTCCTCTCCCTTTTGTGAAAAAAGGTGGAGTTTTCCAGCTTGGCACTTTTGATGCTGGCTCGAGCAAAGGGTGAACCTGCAGAGGGAAGAGAGAAAGGTTAGGAGCAGCCCCTGGGCAAAGGCCCCAACATGGCTGGAACAGGTGTTAGAGGGGGCCGTTTATTGGGCCTCCCCAGTCCCTGAAATAGCTGTCTCTCCACCAGCTCCTCAGTTGAGTAACATGGCACCTGGGCCCAGGATCTCAGTGCACTTACTGGGGTCAGCCTCCTAACCCCTCTGTAGGACAGCAAGAGAAGGATCCTGCATCCAGATGAAACTGCAGTGTGTGTGGCAGTGTGACCCACGGACCTTCGGATGCCAACTGGCAGAGGGCCCAGGAGTATACAGGGCACAGGGATCCCTGGGTGCACTCAAAAGGAGTCATGTGAGGTCGCTACTGAAAGCCTGCAAGAGGTGACGCGTATATGCTAAAACTGATCTTCCCTTGGTCTGTGAGTTAAGGCAGGTCACCAAAAGGTGGCCCAGATACTCCTGTCAGGCATGGGGAAGGAGATTGCAAATTGCCTGGTATAGAATCATAGAATCTCAGGGTTGGAAGGGACCTTAGGAGGTCATCTAGTCCAACCCGCTGCTCAAAGCAGGACCAATCCCCAATTTTTGCCCCAGATCCCTAAATGGCCCCCTCAAGGATTGAACTCACAACCCTGGGTTTAGCAGGCCGATGCTCAAACCACTGAGCTATCCCTCCCCCTCTAGTACACAATAGACACCCATTAACAGTCTGAGCAAAGTGCAAATTAACAGATTACGGGGGCTGAAGGAAAACACAAAACCAGCAGGAGTTTATGGGTAAGACAATGAACTTCTGAACCCTTTAACGGGTGAGGACAATTGGTGAGTCTCAACCAAACTGGCTGAAAACACTGGGGACAGAAGTTGGGGTATCTTGTAGGAAATAGGGGGAGTGCCCGGCCAGTTAAGGTTAGTCTCTAGAAAGTGTGTTATGGTTTTGTTTTATATATAACCATTTGTTTCTGATATTCCTACTCACTATCACTTCAATCTCTTCCGGTTTTCACTCTATATCTCAAGGTGTGTTACGCTAAGTGGTGATCCCGAGCAGAATCTACCAAGCCGGTGCGTCCAGCCCCTTTGGGAACAGCCGATCTCAGAGCTGTGGGAGTGTTCAGTGGAACAGGGGCGCTCAGAGGACCTGGGGGGCAGCAAATGCCTCTCGCTGACCTGTACAGACAGAGCGAGGCCTGCGGGGGCCGGGGGAGCGGGGCTGTGCTACCAGAGGCTGGTGGTTTCAGGGAGCTGGTCCAGCGCTGGCACAGACGGGATTCCCTAACACTAAGGGCAAGTGGTGGTGAGGTGACTCACAGCCCTGGGAAGCGTCGCAGTGGCTGACAGCTTCCCAGCATCACACGGTGCCCCCCCCCCGCGGCCGCGCACGAGGCTACGGACCTACCCACTGAGGAGATGTCAGCCAGCTGATCGTCCGCTTCCTCCGGGTTCAGCAGGTCTGTCTTGCTCTTCTTGATGGTGGCTCTCCGCAGAGCTCCAGCAATAGGAACATGGCAAGAGAAACAGACATTATCCTTTGGGTTTCCCAGTTGGACTCGGTACAGTGCCCCGGCTGGAAGGGGCCGGGGTAGCCAGGAGCCCCCCCTCAGTGACCCTGCCCTGCTCCCAGAAGCATTCCCTTCTGAGAGGAGCTGGAGAAGCCGGGAGCACCCCCCACAGCCAGTGCTCCTGCCCCACTCCCTACAGTGCCCCCTCCTGGACTAGGCTGCGCCACAATTTCTCTGCTAGTTTTCTGTCTACGGAACTTTTGGGATCATGGACAGATGAACAGAGCCCTCGAGCCGGCCCCTGGACAGCCCGCTGTTACTGCAGCTGTGGTTGGAAGTCCCAGGGGAGCCCCTATTTCTCCAGCCACTCGGGGTTCAGCGTCACAAAGCTTACCATCAAACGGGAGCCCCTGCTCTTCCTCCGTCTCATCCTCCGCTAGGATCACTTCTTCTGGGGGGAAAAGAACCGGGAATTAATCTAGGCAACGCCACGCCCCTGGAATTCTGTGCTTCTCAAGCTGTGCTGGGATGGGGCCAGGCCGGAGCGAAGGACATCTACACTACATTTCAGCGGGGAGGGGCCCCATGGTGCCACATGGAGGTCCAATGCAGAAAGAAGCCACATGACCAAAGGGCCCCTACTATGGGGCACCCCTTCCCAGGGCACGTAGGAGGTGGTGTGCTGGCTGGAATGCCCTAGCGAGGGGAATCACTCAGGAATGCCATGGGAGGGAGGAGGGCTGGGGTGCAAAGGAGTGACTGGGAATATGGGGAGAGGCATGGGGTCTGCATCATTCACTTCACCCCCACCAGGACACCCATCCCTAGTCCTATCAGCTGGCCAGTGACCCCGTAACCCTGCCCTGGAGGGTGAAAGGGCAAGAGCAGACGATGCTTCATTAAAGATCAGAGCCGGAGAAATATTCACTTGGGAGCCTGCCTGGAGCTCACTCAGATTCCGGGGTTCCCTTAGGGTGACCAGACAGCAAATGTGAAAAATCGGGACCGGAGGGTGGGGAGTGGGGGTAATAGGAGCATAGATAAGAAAAAGACCCAAAAATCGGGACTGTCCCTATAAAACTGGGACATCTGGTCACCCTGGGTTCCCTGCTGAGCAGACTGGCAGGCTGGGTTCATCAAAAGGGGAACAAATTTTGGGGCAGATCTTGGTGTTCCGGATGCCAGCTTTGGGCCCAGCCCGAGGTGTGTTTAGGTGCCTAACTCCCATTGATTTCAAAGGTGCCGCAGTACCTTTGGTGATCCGGGCCTCTGAGCCTTTGGTTGTGTTCATAGAATCATAGAATCTCAGGGTTGGAAGGGACCTCAGGAGGTCATCTAGTCCAACCCCCTGCTCAAAGCAGGACCAACCCCAACTAGATCATCCCAGCCAGGGCTTTGTCAAGCCTGACCTTAAAAACCTCTAAGGAAGGAGATTCCACCACCTCCCTAGGTAACCCATTCCAGTGCTTCACCACCCTTGGCAACTCAAAGTGAAAGCCAGGGCAGGGGATGGGACCCGACCCGACCCACGCCCGTTGGAGTCAGGGAAACAGCATCTGCCATTGCTGGGCAGAGGCCCAGAGAGGGGCAGAGACTTGCCCGGGGCATTGCGGCTGAGAAGAGTGTGCTCCCCGCATCCCCGGCCGGCGCTGTGGCAGAAAGGAGTCCTCACCCGCTTTAGAGATCCACTCCATGTAGCCGTTGAGCTCCCTCTCAATCTGCTGCTGCCGCCTCAACTTGAGAAACGCCCGCCGGTTCTCCACCCGCTCTCTTTCCTTGGCAAACTCCCTGCAGGCATCGAAATCGTCACCACTCTGCCAGGCTGCCCCGCACATGTCTGAGCAGGGGGGTAGCACGAGGAGGGGGCAGAATGCACCTCCTCCCCCAAGAATATGCCATTTGGGGCCCCCTGGGTATGTAGAGCCTGTGTGTGCGTGTGTGTACCTGTGTGAGAAGGGTAAGTGTGTACCTGTGTCTGGTATGTGTGACCAGTGTCCGTCTACGCAGTATGTGTGCCCCCACGTATCTACATGGACTGGAAGGGGTGTACGCGCAGTATGTGTGTAAGACATGCACACCTACACGTGTGTCCATGTGTACAGATATACGTGTGTGCCCACGGATGTGGGTGAAAGGCGGGTGAGCAGCAGGGCTGTGGGTTCAGGGCATGTGCCAGGGAACCCAATCGCAGCAGTGGCAAAGGCCTAGTGGGTTTGCTCTGACCCCTTCCCGGAGGGTCGCACCGAGGACTTCTCCTCTGCAGATCCCCCAGATCTTTACTGGTGGGCCAGAGTCACTCTCCCTGGGTAACCGAGGCACAGAGCACAGACGTGACTTGCCTACGCCAATGCAGCAAGTCAGTGGCAGAACCGAGGAATCCTGACTTTCAGGCTTCCCCGCTCGAACCAGCAGGGCCCACTCCCCTCCCAGAGCTGGGAAGAGCAGCCAGGTGCCCTGGCGTGTGAGCCAGGAGGGAATGCAGCCCAGGGCAGGGGGCCACACACTTACCCAGACAGCACCCCCAGCACAAGGTTCAGCATAAAAAAGGAGCCAATGATGATGAGGGGGATGAAGTACAGCCAGTTCCAAGTGTTCCCTGAGGCATCGTTGCTCTGGGAGAGAAGGGAGTGACTCAGCCAGTGCGCACTGCCAGGGCCAGGCTGTTCCTTCCCTCCAGGGAGGGGCTGGTGACCACGGACCCCAAGCAGCCGGCCAGCTGGACAGGCCCCACTTCCGAGAGAGCGGAGTCTGCTGCCCAGCCCCCACAAGGTTTAGGGTGACCATATTTCCCAAAGGGAAAACTGGACATCACCTGAGGCTAGCCTGAAGCCCCCCTCCCCCTGGCCGAGCTGGCTCGAACTCCCCCCGCCCCCCGCCCATGAAAGGCTGGCCCGAGCCACCCGCCCAAGCCACTCAAACCCCCAGGCCTACATGGGGCCGTCCGGCAATGCTCCCCCCACTCGGCTCGCCCCACTCACCCAAGCTGCTCCCCCCTGCCCCTCGCCCATGCAGGGCTGGCCTGGCTGGAACCGCTCGCCCGAGCCGTCACCCCCTGCACCCCTCCATCCCCCGCTGGGGGTCGCACGCCATGTTTTTGGCAAAACTGGGCATCGGTTGGCAAGAGCAAACGGGACAAACGCTAAGTTTTGCCAACAAAATTTGGGACAGCTGGGACAGAGTTAAAAAAAAGGGATTGTCTTGGCCAAAACGGGATGTCTGGTCACCCTACAAAGGATGGGCGCTGCCACCAGTGGGGTTAGCACAAACAGCCCCCCGCCCCCACCAGCAGCCACAGGGACTCATTACCTGTCTTGCTGCTGAGGTGGGGGCACCTTGGCAGGGGATGGGGGGGGGGAAGAACACGCCCAGCTGACTTCCCTACGCTCGTCCCAGAGCCAGGGCTAGAACCCAGGAGTCCTGACCCTGCTCGGTTACACTCCTCCCATCAACACCCTGCCTCCAACTGCTGCTTGCAAACAAACCATAGGCCACTCTGCCGGCTCCCTCCCACAGCCACTGCCCCAGGAGCTCAGAGTGAACCTGGCCGCTCCCCACTTTGCGCCTTGAAAGCCAACATTCGCAGCAGGTCATGGCTTTGCTCCAGGGAAGGTGCTAATGGACCCTTCTCCCAACAGGCTTCTTTGTCCTCCCCTTTGTGGTGCCAGCAGGGGCTGGAGGGGCAGGAGAGGGGACGGGGCGGCTTTGTGAGCCTCCGCTCCACGAGCTGCTAAAGATTCCTCGTCCCCATTTCTCGCGGCTAAATATAGGCCAAGGAACAAAGTGAGCAGCAGTCTCCCGGCTGCTCAGCCCAATGAGAGCCCAGAGCGCAGCAGAGGGGGTCTGGTGACAGGGGGAGTGGGGAGCATGTGAAGGGGCCTCAGGGCGTCCACGGAGACTCTGCCATGCCCACGATCCCCCTGTAACTGCAAGGGGCCGACTCAGCAAGCCCCGAGTTGGGTCCAGGCTCCCCTGCTGGGGCAGCCTTGTTAAGGCAGCTCCTCCAGTCCCATCCTGAAAGGACCTGAATTCGAGGAGGTGCTTGTGTCCTGTCACATGGCCGGTTAACAGCGTGGCCTGTGGCATGGCCAGGGTGACTGGGGATCTGCACTAGGAGCTGGGGGGGTGACTCCCAGCTTGCGCAGATGAGTAGTGCAGCCATGGCAGCACGGGCAGCGGCAGCATGAGCTAGCCGCCCCGAGCACAAACCCACCTGGGGCCCATGGGGACGTACTCGGGGCAGCAATCCCGTGCCCCGGCAGCCCACGCTGCCACAGCTACACCGCTCTTTCTAGTGTGCTACCTGCCCAAGAGGTAGCAGGAGTGCGTCTATATGAGCTGGGGATCACACCCCGAACTTACAGCGTAGACGTAGGCTCAGCGGAAGGTGCACCAACCCCCCACGCCACACCCCAAGCCCTTTGAGCCATCCTGCTCCCAGGCACGGCCTCCAGGTTCTGCCGGCAATTTAGCTCCCGCTCAGAGGCAGACTGCCGTTGCCTCTTGCCAACGGTTCGGCTGGTTCAGTGTCTGTTCCCCGCCCCCCTTTTCAAACTGTAAAACAACAACAGAATCCTCTGTGCTGAAATGCAGCTGTCTCTGGGGGGCGGGGGCGAGGGCAACAGCTGCTTTGCAGCTGACGTCAGCCCCGCGGCACATTTACCCACGAGGCCGGGAGTTCGTGGGACGGTCCAGAGTGATTAGGTTGTCGGTGACAGAATGCGTCATAAGGGCTTGTTCCACCGATGGATTGGCTCAACTGAACTCCACTGCTGCCTCATGGGGGTTCTGGGTTTCAGGCCCCCCCGATGGGTAGTTTTATCCCCTAGTCACAGGGGCAAACACATCGGTGCAGAGCTGATGGGGAAGTTGCTTGTGCTCCTATGACCGTTGCTCTATCAGCCATACAAGCTGGCTTGCGGGCATCTGGGTCATTGCCGTGAAGCAGAAGGTGGGCTGGAGGCTTGTGAGATTGTAATTAAGGTGCATCATCACCCAAGGGCCTTGAATGGTAAAGTAATTAATGAACCCACCTCCGGGGGAGGTAAGTGGAGACCACACCCAATATGGGGAAACTGAGGCACCAAGAGCAGCAGTGTGATTTTCCCAATCCCCAAGGGGAAGTCTGTGCTCCGGACAGAACCCAGGGGAGCTTGCTGGAGCAGTAACTCATTAACTCTCCCCTCCAGAGAATACTTTCATTCTCAAAGTGAATTTCTTCGGGGGCTGGGAGCACCAGGCTGGCAGCCCCAGGAGGTGGCCTGCTGTGGTTATCCACAGGCTGGTGAGCAAGGGCAGCATCTTCCCTCCCATGCCCATGGCCCCTATCAATGTGCCTCAGCCCTCTCCTGGGGGAACCCAGCTTTGGGGGCAAGAGAGCCCACAGGCACGCAGCTGCTAGGAACTGGGCTGAGACCCACTTAATTCCACATAGGGACCAGTGTCACTAGTGAATGGAGCTGAATTCAAACCAAGGCCCTAGAAGGGAAAGGCCACAATATCCCATGATCCCCCAGGCTCCTGAGCCAGCCACGGTGGGCACTAGATTGGAGCCACACCACCTAGCTGTCTTGCAAAACCCTTGTCCATAGCTGCTGGGGCAGACCCCTGCGTGGGACTAGTCTTCAACCCTGCTCCCACTATTACGGCAGTGGGTCCTGCAGGATCCCCGTCCTACAGCAGGGCTCCATTCTGGAGCTCCCCCTGCTCCCACCTGCAGCAACGCCCATCGCTTCTGGAAGGTCAGCTCTCGCCAAGAGGACTGGCGCAAAGCAGATCCGAAACCACCACCAGTTTGGAGGGGCTGACAACAGCTGACTCATGGAGCAATGCTGGCTGCTACAAATCCACTTGGAAGCCTTTGGGGACTAGAGAGAGATGCAGGCGGCGCTGCTCCCGCTGCGGTGGGCCTGGGACACGAGGCCTCTCTCCTGCATTAGTGTGATTAGCTCATGGAACGAGGAATAATTTATGTTTACATTGCGCTTTCCATCCCCAAGTGCTTCACGGTCTCTAGAGAAGGATCTGCCACCCACCACCAAAATGCAGCTACCTCTGCGGGGGAGCACGGCAGCTGTTTAACAGCCCACACCAACACTGCATAGCAGTTTTTGGCAGAAAGCAAAGAAGAATCCTGTGTCCCACGCAGATTTCCAGGGAGGGTTTGGGGAGGCCGAATGGAATTTGAGCAGGCCCCTGGGGCTAAGACAGCTACTCTTGGGGACAGAGCCACGGGATTCCAGTGATCTCACTGTAGTGTTTTAGCCAAAAGGCAGATGCTGTGGGAGTACGGCTTCCCTCCCAAGCAAAGCACTGCGCTCAACAGCCCGTAAGGGATAGGAGAAGTGCCCCCTTCTGGATCATCAAGGCAATTTCCTGCTGCGCCCTGGGCTTTCCTTCATGGTCTCCGGCCAGGTCACCATTCAAAGCACCTCTCGTCCTATTCAGTCTCATTCCCAGAGAGCTAAACTCAAGATCCCCCGTCAGGCTAGGTGCTAATGCACCCCAGGGCTGTCCCTGCACACACCAGACATACTCAGACACCTACACATTTTAGTGTTAACACACACAGACATATTACAGCCATGCTACCATAACCCAGCACTTACACAGTTGAAAATTAACACAAACTACTTTTCCACGGTGCTCCCTTCACAGGCTGGCTCACACAGTCCTGCACTGCCACTCACACACTACAGTGTCGTGCTCACTAATGAACTCCTCTCTCGCACGCTAACACACTCATCCACACTGGAACAGGGTCACCCCCTCCTGGGCACCCCTCATGGCATGAGACAACTCTGCAGCAGCCTTACCTCAGTTTCCCCCTCCAGGGTGGGGCCCCTCAGCCTTCCCCACATTGGTCACATGACTTAGCCCACCAGCTAGTCACTACATAAACTGGACCCTTTGTTATCCTGGAAGGGTTCAAACTAAAAGTCCTAACAAACAAAAGCTTCTTCTGCCCCTCTGGAGCCCCCCGTCTGGACGCCCATGAAACCCTTCCCCGCTCTGCCACAGAGCACTGACTCCCCTGGAACGCCTCTGCTAGTCTACAGGCACTGGCATTCCCCGCTCCCTGCCCCGCCAAACCCCACAGAGTAACAGGTGCTTTTAGGTGGGCCCTACCTCCCAGGACTTTCTCCCTGGAGGCCCTTTATCCTAACAAGTTCCTACTGCCTCCCCTGCTTTCTACCGGGGCCAACCTGTCTCCCAGAGAACGAACTCCTTGGAACTCAGTTTGCTCAGCCCTTTTTAGGAGATCCCAGATGTTCTCAGGTAACCCACCCCATTAGCCCCAGCCCTTCAGGCTGCGAGGCAACTAATTATGGCACAGGTAGGGCTGGTCCCATTGGTCCTGTAAGGGCCAGTCACCCTCTCTCGCTCTCACACATGTCCCTGTCACCTTCCCCAGCAATCCAGCGAGCCCTGGCTGTGCATGAGAGCTGTCTGAAAGGCCCCCTCTGGCACCTTTTCCCCATATACCACCACCAGGCAGGCCCAGCTTCATCATCCCCTGTTCTCCAACCTGCCACGAGGCCTACGGGCTCCAGGCCAGGTACCGCTCTCGCTCTCTCTCTTCCTCTGTCTCTCTCCCCTTCTCCGCCTCCGCCCCCATCTCTGTGGAGCACTTCATCCTTTTCCCTGACTCAGCGGAATGCCCCAGCTCATTAATTCTGCACACGTGGCCAGCCGCGTGCCTGGCCTCTTGGTAGTACGGACCCCACTGCACTTTGGATCAGGGACAAAATGCTGAGAGAGAAGCAGGCTGTCAGCATCCTGGAAGCAGGCTCCCCTTAGGCTGGGCACTGCTGCCTGGCGGCTTCATAACTGCAGTCCGGGAGAAGTCACAAGCCTCCCTCCGGAGTCTGGACACATGTCAGCCACAAGATGCCTCTTGGGTCCAGCGTCAGGGCTGTGGGGGGGCTGGCTGCCTCGGGATGATGGTTATTGGCCCAGCTGAGAATATGCCCCAGTTGATTCAGGGCTCGTGAACAGCCAGATCTGTTCTGGTCTCACTCATGTAACTCAGAGCTGAGAAATGGGTTGTTTTGGCCAAGAAGATTTGTGCCTCTCTCTACAGGGCAGGGGCAGGGGCAGGGCCAAGCAGGCATAGTAGAGACAGTGTCCATATTTGGTGGATTCAATGGCCCTGCAGTACAGAGGTGACACCTGTGTCAGATGGGTTCAGTGACCCTGCAGTACAGAGTCAGTGCAGGTAACAGGCAGATCAAAATGCTTTACAACCATTAATTAACAAACTCACCCTGTGAGATCATCACGCCCATTTTACAGGTGGGAAAACTGAGGCACAGCAGGGCAGTGACTCCCCCATGGCCAAACCGTAAGTCAGCTGCAGACTCAGGAAGAGAACACAACAGTCCTGTGCTCAGACTGCTAAGCACAGCTTCTTTATCCAAGTAATGAAAAGCAATCTATGCAGGGAACCCCCTACCCCGCATGCGTTTCCTGCCCTGCCCCCCAGACGCCAGGCAGTGAAGGCCTTAGAGCCCAGGGCTGCTGCAGGCAGGGACTCACATAATAAAGGAGGTCGGTCCACCCTTCCATGGTGATACACTGGAAGACAGTCAGCACAGCAAACAGGATGTTATCGAACTGCGTGATCCCGTAATTGGGGCCTTCCCAGTACTCACGGCATTCTGTCCCATTGGGGCACATGCGGGCTGGTTCTTCTGTCCCACATGGAACATCAACCTTGATTTCGCCTGTAGGGCGGGGAAAGACAAATGACTGATACCCCGATGGCAGGCGGGCAGCCCTGCAAAAGTCAGGTAACCCACGGCTGGCGGGTAACCTCGCGTCAGATAGCTAATCTGAGGGCTGGTGGGGAACCCCACAGAAACCAAGGGCTTCTCCCTACATGGCCCTTCCGCTTGCCAAAGAGCTGATGTGGTAACGATACCAAGCCCTTCCCGTACCCTTTCGCTGAAAGACCCCACTGCGGGCCCAGGGATTGCATGCCAAGAGAAAGCAGCTAACGTTCAGGAGCCTGGCACCACAGGATCTGAACAGCTGAGAGGCATCCCTTGACCTACTAGCCACGCCCTGGGGAATTACCCCACTGCACAGAGGGGCAGCAGAGACACACGACTTGCCCAGCTACACAGGGAGGCCATGGTTAAGCCAGGAACTGGACCCGGGTCTCCTGGGTCCTGGTCCAGCATCTCTCTTTCCACTCCCAAAGCAGGGAAGGGACAGTCCCTCTCTACGGTGCCAGAGGGAGACCCCTCCTGGAACTCTTAGCTGAGCTCCAGACACCCTGTCCTGGCGCAGGGAGGGGCCCTGCACTGAGTGCTGGTTCCCTCCAGCTGGGTGGCTGGGGTTTGCAAATACAAATCAGAGCCCCTTCTCCGGTGGCTTCTGGGAGAGTCAGGCTGCTTGGGACCCTGCCGGCGCTTCCTCCGTCCCCCTCTCCTTCCCTTCCCCAACCGCCTCCTCGAGGACATGGCCCCGTTGCAGAAATAGCTCTCCCTCAATTAACACCGTCTCCGTCAGGGGAGAGAAATAATTAGGCCATTCCATATTGAGCGCAGGCCAGGGGCCCAGGGAGGAGCAGGAGAGAGAGAAGGAAAGAGAATGGTGGGGGCGATAGGCAGATTCCAGCCCCGCTCCCTGAGACACTTGGCCAGGGAAGGTGCTGCCACCCGTTGGCTGGGTGGCCGCCCACAGGGCTGGGTTCATACCACCCTCTCTCGCACACAACAAGGACTGGGATTTTCCAGCTGAGGCGCTTCAAGCCCTTTACAGATGTTCCCTCATCTAGCCTTGGTCAATGTCAACATGACCTCCACGTGGTAGAGGGGGAAACTGAGGCACAGAAAGGGGAGGTGACTTGCCTGAGGCCACACATCCGGTCAATGCCAATGCTTGGACCAGAACCCAGATGTCCTGGCTCTCTGTTTGCTGCTCTAGTCCTTAGACCAGGGGTGGCCAACCGGTGGTTCCAGAGCCACGTGGCTCTTCAGAAGTTAATTTGCGGCTCCTTGTAGAGGCACCGACTCCGGGGCTGGAGCTACAGGCGCCAACTTTCCAATGTGCCGGGGGGGGGGGGGGGGGCTCACTGCTCAACCCCGGCTCTGCCACAGGCCCTGCCCCCCCTCCACCCCTTCCCACTCCCTCCCCTGAGCCTGGTATGCCCTCGCTCCTCCCCCTCTGAGCCTCCTGCACATCACGAAACAGCTGATCGTGAGGGCAGGCAGGGGGAAGTGCTGGGAGCTTGGGGGGGCGTGGAACTGATGGGGGGCTGCTGGCGTATTACTGTGGCTCTTTGGCAATGCACATTGGTAAATTCTGGCTCCTTCTCAGGCTCAGGTTGGCCACCCCTGGCCTTAGACCATTTTCCCCTAAGAGCTGGGAGTAGAACCTCCAAGTCTCAAGCATACTGCTGTATGCCCAACCCCTCCAAGAGCAGGGATTAGAACCCAGGCGTCCTAGCTCCCAGACCCCTGCTAGACAAACATTCCTCCCTATGTGGAACCAGCGTGCAAGCAAAGGGAGCTTGTGCTGGCCCCTTTCTGCCTCTTGACCGGCAATTCCCTGCGTCATTCACCTACGGGACCCCGATCCGAACGCGGGGACGGGGGATGCGGGCACTGGACCTACCTGTCACCGAGTCAAAGCAGGTGGTGTGAAATTTTCCCATATAAAATTCTAATCCTATGATTGCAAAAATAAGGATTGCAAAAAACAAGAGCAGGCCAATTTGTAGCAGAGGTATCATAGCCTTCATGATGGACTTCAGAACAACTTGTAAACCTGGGGCGGGAGAGAGGGAGACAGGGTGTCAGACGGCAGCTCCCACAGGAAAGGCAGGACCCTGGGATTCTGGGGCCCCGGAGCAGCGAGGGGAGAGACCCCAGCAAGGATCCCGTGCTCAGCTCTGAGCACCCAAACCAGGAGGCAGTAGATCAGTTAGTTAGAGTGGAAACTCTCCAGGCCGGGCTCTTTTTGTTCTGTGTTTGTACAGCACAATGGGGGCCTGGTCCCTGGCTGGGGCACCTAGGTGCTACCGTACTACACCTAATAAACGGACAGCACCCAGCACCATGGGGTCCTCTCCATGACCAGGGCTCCTACACACTGTCACAATCAAGCATCACAGAAGGGGTCATGCCCTTCTAGGCAGCACTGGGGACCTCCCTGCCCCCATCCCCATCCCCCCCCCCCCCCCCCGCAAGTGGGACCATTTGGTTCTGGACTCCTAGGTCCCTGACTAATGTTTGCAAACTGAGAAGTGCTTCAGAGACCAGCAGCAGCCACTCTCTGAACACACAAAGTCAGACAAGCTCTTCTAAAACCTTTCTCTGCAGCAGCTCCTGCCAGCTCCCAGCTTCAGTATGAGAGTAGCAGGGTGGCCGTTGGGAGCTGGGAGCCCAGGGGTGGGAGCTGGGTCCCATGGGGAGGTGACGGCCTGGGGTTAGGTGCTGGATGATCCCATGGAGAGGTAACAGGGCCCGGGGTTGGGTGCCGGGGCTCACTGGGGGATAACAAGCCTAGGGTTGAGTGCTGGGTGTCATAGGGAGGTAACAGGGCCCGGAGTTGGGTGCCAGATCCCATAGGGATGTGACAGGGCCTGGGGTTAGGTGCTGGGTCCCATAGGGAGGTGACAGGGCCCGGGGTTGGGTGCCGGGTCCCATTGGGGGATGACAAGCCCAGGATGGGTGCTGGGTGTCATAGGGAGGTGACAGGGCCCGGGGTTGGGTGCTGGGTCCCATTGGGGGATGACAAGCCCAGGATGGGTGCTGGGTGTCATAGGGAGGTGACAGGGCCCAGGGTTGGGTGTCGGGTCCCATTGGGGGATGACAGGGCCCGGGGTTGGGTGCCGGGTCCCATCGGGGGATGACAAGCCCAGGGTTGGGTGCTGGGTCCCATAGGGAGATGACAGGGCCCGGGGTTGGGTGTCGGGTCCCATTGGGGGATGACAGGGCCCGGGGTTGGGTGTCGGGTCCCATCGGGGGATGACAAGCCCAGGGTTGGGTGCTGGGTCCCATAGGGAGATGACAGGGCCCGGGGTTGGGTGCTGGGTCCCATTGGGGGATGACAAGGCCAGGGTGGGTGCTGGGTCCCATAGGGAGATGACAGGGCCCGGGGTTGGGTACCGGGTCCCATCGGGGGATGACAAGGCCAGGGTGGGTGCTGGGTGCCATGAGGAGGTGACAGGGCCCAGGGTTGGGTGCCGGGTCCCATCGGGGGATGACAAGCCCAGGATGGGTGCTGGGTGTCATAGGGAGGTGACAGGGCCCAGGGTTGGGTGCCGGGTCCCATCGGGGGATGACAAGCCCAGGGTTGGGTGCTGGGTCCCATAGGGGGATGACAGGGCCCGGGGTTGGGTGCTGGGTCCCATAGGGAGATGACAGGGCCCGGGGTTGGGTACCGGGTCCCATTGGGGGATGACAAGGCCAGGGTGGGTGCTGGGTCCCATAGGGAGATGACAGGGCCCGGGGTTGGGTACCGGGTCCCATTGGGGGATGACAAGGCCAGGGTGGGTGCTGGGTGTCATAGGGAGGTGACAGGGCCCGGGGTTGGGTGCTGGGTCCCATTGGGGGATGACAAGCCCAGGATGGGTGCTGGGTGTCATAGGGAGGTAACAGGGCCCAGGGTTGGGTGTCGGGTCCCATTGGGGGATGACAGGGCCCGGGGTTGGGTGCTGGGTCCCATCGGGGGATGACAAGCCCAGGATGGGTGCTGGGTGTCATAGGGAGGTGACAGGGCCCAGGGTTTGGTGTCGGGTCCCATTGGGGGATGACAGGGCCCGGGGTTGGGTGCCGGGTCCCATCGGGGGATGACAAGCCCAGGATGGGTGCTGGGTGTCATAGGGAGGTGACAGGGCCCAGGGTTGGGTGCCGGGTCCCATCGGGGGATGACAAGCCCAGGGTTGGGTGTTGGGTCCCATTGGGGGATGACAGGGCCCGGGGTTGGGTGCCGGGTCCCATCGGGGGATGACAAGCCCAGGGTTGGGTGCTGGGTCCCATAGGGAGATGACAGGGCCCGGGGTTGGGTACCAGGTCCCATTGGGGGATGACAAGGCCAGGGTGGGTGCTGGGTGTCATAGGGAGGTGACAGGGCCCAGGGTTGGGTGCTGGGTCCCATTGGGGGATGACAGGGCCCGGGGTTGGGTGCCGGGTCCCATCGGGGGATGACAAGCCCAGGGTGGGTGCTGGGTGCCATGAGGAGGTGGCAGGGACCCGTGGCTCGATCCCAGGTCCCACAGGGAGCACACAGACGAACTCACTTACTTGGGATCCCCGAGACCAGCTTTAGCGGCCGGAGCACACGAACTGCCCGCAGTGTTCGCAGGTCGAAGTCGGAGCCGACTTTCGCCAAGATGCTGCAAGAGATGAAGGGGAGAGAGACAAAATAAGGGGCGTGCAGGGAAGCGAGGCTGCCTGCCCTGCAAGGGGAAAGCTCCCCTCTGAGAGGAACCCTGTCGTTTTGCCACATGAGCGGGGAAGAAAGGCAGGTGTGGATGGGGCTACAGTGGGACCTGGAGGAATTAAAGGGTCTTACTGCAACTTGGCAGCACAGCTCCTCAGGGTCACATTCTTCCCTCCCATAAGCAAATCAACAGAGCTGGGAACAGAGCCCAGGAGACCTGACTCCCAAGTCCCCCTGATCAGACCACTAGCTTTCACTCCTCTCCCAGAGCCAGGGAGAGAACCCAGGAGTCCGGCTAAAGTGCAGGGTGCCTGCTTTATGAAAAATAAAATCATCATCGTCTACTTATTTCTTCAGCACATTCCTTCCCCGGACCCCAACGTGCTTTCCACGAGAGGAACCCGCAGGCATAACTTGCTCAGCACCGAGGGGTGCAGCAGCTAGGTAACGGCGCATGGCCATACCGCACAGCTGCTCTGGAAGTGAATGATCCGATCTCCACGTGAAAACCCGGGGGGAGTGGAAGGAGGCAGAATGCAATTATCTGTCTTGACGTTTGGCCAGGATATTGGCGCGAACACCCCGACTCTTAGGAAGGAGCAAAAGCTGACAGGAGCTTGGTTCATGTCATCCAAGAAAGGGAATGTCACTCTACTCCCTAGCACCATGCTGAGACAGTGGGGCAAGCACTGGCTGACTGGGAAGAGCGCTCCCTATGGAACCCATCTCAGCCCCGGGGTTTTCCTTGGAGGTTTTCCAGGCCTAGCCTGTGAATTCAGACAGGATCACAGCGCAGATGGCCTCATGGTTCTAACCAGCCCGCTTAGAGCACACAAACCTGTTCAGACTAGCACTGAGCATTTCCGATCAGACCCATCACTGGTTTCATCAGCCCAATATCTAGACTAACAGGCATTAACTCCAGTGTCCTGGCCATATTCCAAGTCAGATTTTGCTTCCTTAAAATGCTTCCCTGCAGTTTCAGTCGGATACAGGATTCTCCATTACCTTCCGACCTAAACTCTTGAGTGGCGTTGCTGTGTGGGTGTTGTCAGCAGCCACCTTCTACCCTAGAAGTGGCTGCATTTCAGTGCTGGGGGAGCCATCCCAGTACAGCGTTGTGTGTAAACAGCTGCCACTTTCACCCCACCCAGAAGTGGCTGCACTTGGAAGGAAAGTGAATGGTTCCACATTTAGATCTCTTGGGATGAAAATGGCTCTGGAAATGGGAGTTAATCTAGCTCTGTGTTTGTCTCTTTCTTATGATAATTAAAAGCTGAATCACAGGGGTTCAATAAGTAACTGGTTACAAAGCGTTTATTCCTCCTGGCTACGAGACATGAATCAGCAAAAGGCACAACTACAGAGACAGGGGCGTGTGTGATAAATAGATAGATCCACACACTCCCAGCCCTCTCCCCAACGCTGCCGCCTGGGCTCCCATTGCCAGCACCAGCTTTAGACCTTGGTGGCTGCAGGAAGGGAAGGGGATGCTGGGATAGGGACCCCCGGCATGAGGGTTACAAAGGAGCTGGGGGGACATTTGGGGGGTTAGGCCCTTATTTCAGACACTTCTCTGCTGCCAAGGTGTTTGTGCTTTCTCTCCCTGAGAGATTACAACTGTGTCACAAGCCTCCTGTGGCAGGGTGCTCCTCAGATTTGGTTCACAGATGAGAAAATCACTCCTCTAGGATGCCGTGTTTGTGTGGTTGTGTGGCTGGCGCTCACGCTCTAGGATGCCGTATTTGTGTGGTTGTGTGGCTGGCGCTCTAGGATGCCGTGTTTGTGTGGCTGGTGCTCGCGCTCTAGGATGCCGTGTTGGTGTGGTTGTGCGGCTGGTGCTGGTGCTCTAGGATGCCGTATTTGTGTGGTTGTGTGGCTGGTGCTCGTGCTCTAGGATGCCGTATTTGTGTGGTTGTGCGGCTGGTGCTCTAGGATGCTGTATTTGTGCAGTTGTGTGGTTGTGTGGCTGGCGCTCTAGGATGCCGTATTTGTGTGGTTGTGTGGCTGGTGCTCGTGCTCTAGGATGCCATATTTGTGTGGTTGTGCGGCTGGTGCTCGCGCTCTAGGATGCCGTGGTTGTGTGGTTGTGTGGCTGGTGCTCGTGCTCTAGGATGCCGTATTTGTGTGGTTGTGTGGCTGGCGCTCGTGCTCTAGGATGCCGTATTTGTGCGGTTGTGTGGCTGGCGCTCTAGGATGCCGTATTTGTGTGGTTGTGTGGTTGTGTGGCTGGTGCTCTAGGATGCCGTATTTGTGCGGTTGTGTGGTTGTGTGGCTGGCGCTCTAGGACACCGTATTTGTGCGGTTGTGTGGCTGGTGCTCGTGCTCTAGGATGCCGTATTTGTGTGGTTGTGCGGCTGGTGCTCGTGCTCTAGGATGCCGTATTTGTGTGGTTGTGCGGGTGGTGCTCTAGGATGCCGTATTTGTGCGGTTGTGTGGTTGTGTGGCTGGTGCTCTAGGATGCCGTATTTGTGTGGTTGTGCGGCTGGTGCTCGTGCTCTAGGATGCCATATTTGTGTGGTTGTGCGGCTGGCGCTCGCGCTCTAGGATGCTGTATTTGTGCGGTTGTGTGGCTGGCGCTCTAGGATGCCGTATTTGTGTGGTTGTGCGGCTGGTGCTCGTGCTCTAGGATGCCGTATTTGTGTGGTTGTGCGGCTGGTGCTCGTGCTCTAGGATGCTGTATTTGTGCGGTTGTGCGGCTGGCACTCGTGCTCTAGGATGCCGTATTTGTGTGGTTGTGCGGCTGGCGCTCGTGCTCTAGGATGCCGTATTTGTGTGGTTGTGCGGCTGGCGCTCGTGCTCTAGGATGCCGTATTTGTGTGGTTGTGCGGCTGGTGCTCGTGCTCTAGGATGCCGTATTTGTGCGGTTGTGCGGCTGGCGCTCGCGCTCTAGGATGCCGTATTTGTGTGGTTGTGCGGCTGGGTGATGCTTGCAGCCTGAGGGGCGCCTGGGCCTCCATTGTGTAGCCTGTTTCGTTTGTTTCCATTGGTCCCGGTTCAGTGACACGCTGCCCCATCCAGCCCGGTCCTAACCAGGCTCTGACCCTGCAGCGACTCCACTCAGCTCAATGGCCTCGCTCCTGATTTACACCCGAGCAGAGTGGGACCCACCAACCCCTGCAGCTTCGACTCTCAAACCAAGCTGCTGCCTGCTGTGTGGCTGGCTGACCGAGCGGTGGCGCCTGCCCACAGGGGCACAGCCCTCAAAGCCAGCAGGAGACAGCGGCAGGTTAGAGTCAGGGACTGACAGGCGCTTCCCACGGGCGTCTGCATTTTGCTATTTTTAATTACAGAATTAGCAAGGCCACCACGGCCTTTGATGCCTTTACATACGGTCGTCAGGAGTGTATTTATAGAAGCGCTGAACGTAGATGTTAGCAGCCTCTCCCAGAAAAGCATCGGGGGTGCCACCGCTCTCACCTCCCCGGAGCTGGGAAGGGAAAGGTGGCAGGAGGCATTAAAAAAGGGGACAGCAAATTGATGGCACCCTGGGGAAGTATGAAAATCTTCCCTGCCGCAGGGATCCAGGGTAATCCTAGCTCACCATCCTTTCAACCCAAAGAACATAATCGGATATACAAATGACATGCCAGGATCACCGAAATGCAGCCTCCTCTGGGGTGGGGCAGAATAGCTGTTTAAAAGCTGCGCAATAATGGTCTACTGGAATAGCAGTGCTGAAATGCAGCCACCTCTGAGGTGGAGCACAGCAGCGTTTGACAATGCACAGCGATTCTACAAAGGATTTGCTCATCAAACGATGAAATGCAGCCACTTCTGGGATGGGAGGCGGCACGACAGTTTAACTGGGTTACGCAATGGTTTTGTCAATCTGCCCAAGCATTTCTAATTGGCCAATCACCATGAATGGGGCTGTGAAATGAATGGGATGACCACATCTAACTGCAGTAGCGGGACACAATGGAAATACGGGTGAGTCAGGAGCTGGCTAGGACTTCACACGTAGCACCTCCATCAGGAGCTTTAATAGACACACAGAGTCAGGACCTTCTCATTCTACGGACAGCAACACGCCAGAGCCCTGTGGTCAAACCCCACATCACTCCCTGCCTCACCCTTAGCTGTCTCCCATCCACCCTACAGACCCAGCATGATGCTATTTTGCTCACAAGGAATGCTAGGGTCACGGCACAAAGTGGTATCACAGCATTATTACTAATAAAAAGTAGACCAACACAGGTCAGGGATGGTCTAGATATTCTTAAACCTGTCCCAGTGCCGGGGGAGGGACTGCATGACCTCTTGGGGTCCCTTCCAGCCCTACATTCCTTTGGTTCAAGTCCAACCCCAGGGCGAAGTAAATCTGCCCCTGAACATCATGTGTATTATAATCCAAGGTGTCTGTAGCGAGGGGGGAGAAGGATTTTCAGCCCAACAGTGGCCATTTTGCTGCTTTGGTCTGTTCTTGTCGATTGTACTGATTGAATGGTGCCAAAATCTTCACGGCCTGATTCTCCTCTCACTTAGAGCTGTCAGAAGTTAACCACTGTCCCCGACCCTCTCTGGCCGAAGGGATCCAAGGGCCCACTAGCCGTGGTGAGCCGAGGCGGGTGGGAACCAGAGCATCTTAGAAGGTCAGGTGAAAGCCCAGAGCCTGACCGGAGGGGTGAGGAGGCCATGAGAATGGAGAGCCATTGGGGTGGGTCTAACAGGAGCCGTAGGACACCAGCTGCTGAAATAGGGACTTTTAGGGTGTGTCTGCACGGCCGCTGGGACGGTGGCTCCTCACCTGGGCCGACAGACACGCCCTAGCTCTGCTCAAGCTAGCACGCTAAAAACAGCAGTGTGGATGCTGTGGCATGGGCAACGACTTGGGCTAGCCACTGAGTCCGAGCCGGCCCGAGCCCCTGCTCCTAGCTCAAGTGGCTAACCCGAGCCTTCCCCCACGCTGCAACATCTGCACGTCTCTTGGCAGATGCGAGTTTGAGCGGCGCTAGTGCAGGTCTTTCTACCCGGGCCGGGAGGCACGCTCCCAGCCGCAGTGTGGACGGCTCCTTAGCGACTAAGCGGAGGAGCCTATAGCAGGGAATCAAAGCTGGCTGGGATAAAGGGCTGTCCAGTCGAACTGCCTCTGGCTCTGTGGCCAATAGAAAGCAAAAGATGGGCCACCCTAACCAAGGCACCAACCTCTTTCAGGAGGGCCCTGTCATAAACCAGACAGAGAGTGCCTGGGCTTTACCGGGCCTTGCTGGAGAGGGCGATGAGGTTGGACTCCCACAGATAGTGGGATTCTCATATCGAAGACTCCTGTGTATAATGTTCTTCCTGGGCACTTTGGGGGGGACACGGACATGTCTTATAAGCATCTTCAAGATTCCTCATAGGAAGAAATAGAACCCAAGAGTCTTGACCCACAGTCCTCTGCTCTAACCACTATCCCCTTCCAGGGCTGGGACTAGAACCCAGGAGTCCTGACACCTAGTCCCCCCCGCATCTCCAACCTCTATACCCTGCTTCCTCCCAGAGCTGGGAACAGAACCCAGGAGTCCCGACACCTAGTCCCTCCCCATCTCTATACCCTGCTTCCTCCCAGAGCTGGGAACAGAACCCAGGAGTCCCGACACCTAGTCCCTCCCCATCTCTATACCCTACTTCCTCCCAGAGCTGGGAACAGAACCCAGGAGTCCCGACACCTAGTCCCTCCCCATCTCTATACCCTGCTTCCTCCCAGAGCTGGGAACAGAACCCAGGAGTCCCGACACCTAGTCCCTGCTCTAACCACAAGAGCCCATTCTCTCCCGCACCGTCATTTAGGTAGCTGGGAGTACATGCTGCCTGCTGCTTATACTGTCTCTGTCATGCCAGAGGGTCTCTTCCCATTTACCAGATCTCCATAGCAACTGGCCATTTCCCATTCACACAGTCTCCAGGGTTACCTTCCTGTGCTCATTCATGCTTGTTGCCTTGGTGACAAGCCCCATCTCATTGATACAATCAGCAGCCTGTGTGTGTGAGGGGTGGCGGCAAATGTGCCTTTCCTGGAACCCAGGGGCAGACGGGGGAGAGGGCTGGGAGAGGAGAGCGCTAGCATTGCCGGGATAGTTCAATGCTGCCACTCCCCTGCTCCCTCTCCCCAGCTAAGGACAGGGGAGTATCGCTACTTCTTGGATGGGAGGCCATTAAGGATCTGCTACGTTGGTCAGTGAGTAGCAGGGGAGCCTCGTCGTGGATGCTCTCCCCCCTGGGTCAGTGCTGCTCCCAATGCGCGGGTGCAGTTCTCACGCTGCTACACCAAAGTCCCGACCAGCTGTGGTCATTAAAGATGCTTCCCAAGTGTCTGGCTGTTAACCTGGCTGGCCAGTTCCCCTCTGTCTCTCCACAATTCCATGTGATACTTCAACTTCCATACAGGGTCCTCCTTCACTTCCTGTCCCAAAGCAACAACAGTTCAAATGCCAACTCCAGAGGAGCTCTCTCTTCTTTAGTGTTTGCATCCCACTCTAGGAAACGTACCCGAATCCTCTCTATCTATCTACCCATCCATCCATCCCTACACATCCACCCTCCCCCCGCAGTTGTAATCTCTCTCTCTAATCCGCCGTAGTTTACATTTTTATATAGCACACATCATCAGAGTATCTAGGCTCCCAGTTCTGTCCTGGTTGCTCTTACTGTAGTCTTGCTGGAGCTATCTAAGAGGGATGGTGATGGGGCATGCGAGCAGCTCGGATGTCATTTCAGAAGCACAGCTCTCTGTAAGGGTGGGGGTCTGTGACTGCCCCTCAGCTTGGTGTCAGGGGGGATACATTCTCCATGGAGCAGAGCCCCCAGGCCAACCTGATCCAGGACTAGGGTGACCAGATGTCCCGATTTTATAGGGACAGTCCCGATTTTTGGGTCTTTTTCTTATATAGGCTCCTATTACCCCCACACCCCTGTCCTGATTTTTCACATTTGCTGTCTGGTCACCCTATGCAGGACAGGTTTGTTGGAGGGACCTTGTGTGACACCAAACAAGTTACAGCTTTGTGATGCTGAGGTGCCTTCCTGGGTGAACAGGGGAGCAGAATTTGGCCTGTGTGTGTGACCCCACGGGGCAGGTGTGCGCAGCACCAATGGAGGTACAAATATGTGGAGCAGCAGGTGTGAAAGGGGGTGTGGGTGTGTACATACAGTGAGGCAGGTGTGCAGGGGGATATGGGCAATGTGCCCAATACAGTGTGAGGGCACGTGGAATTGTGCCCAGTGTGGAGATGGCAGGTGTGGAAGGCTACGTGGGTATGGGACTGAGTATGAATGTCGTGCGTGCGGTGGGAGCGGGGACGTCACGCCCAATATGAAGGCACCGTGCCTTGTACAAACACACCGTGGAAGGTGTGTGAGGGCAGGTGGTGTCGTGCCCAGCGTGCATACAGTGTGGCAGGCCCGCAAAGGTTTGTGTGGACACAGCGCAATGAAGGGTGACTGCCAGGCGCTGGTGTCGAATATTGCTTCATGTTTTCATATAGCGCCGTCCTCCACGCTGGGTGCTGGGAAAGGGGCAGCGTGGGGGGAGGGAAGTTTGCGTGTGGACGTGTGTGGGTGCGCTCCGGGGCTGGAGAGTTGGCTATGGAGGCCCGATTGTCAAAAGCTCTGCTCCCAGCAGCTCCAATGCAGCTACGTTTTCCAAACAGTGCGGCAAGAGGTGGGACTCAACAGGGCCACTTAGAAGGTGTCTAAATTGGAGCAGAGCCGGGGAGCCTTCGTCCACTGCAAGCTCCGCAGGGCAGGAGCTGTAGCTCCGTGTGTGTTCGGAAAACACCTGCACCATGCCCCCGATCGAGAGAGCCTGCGCTACTGCAAACTGAACGTGCAGTCATACTGCTGAGCACGTAAACGTTGTGTGCGTGTGCAAGTGTGTATGAAATGAGTGTGTACTCCGTGAGCTTGTGTGTGTGTGTATAAACTCCATGTCCTTGTGTGCACGCGTGTGAACTCCATGTGTCTGTGCGTGTGTCCGTACTCTGTGCGCCTGTGGGGGGGTGCACATGTAAGTGTGCGTGTGCGTGAACTCCATCGGCCCGTGTAAAAGTGGACACACCTGGTGTGACAGGGAGTCGCTGCACTTGCTCCATGCCCTTGTTGCAGGCAGGAAGGTGAGAGGCGGGGGGTAAGAAGCAGGAGATGCGTTCTGCCCTCTGGCAGAGTCCTGCAGCCGAGGGCGGTCGGTGTTAGCTCGGGGGCTCTTTCCCTTCCTCTTTCCCTTCCCCCATCCCCTCGGTCCTCTTCCTCCTTGCTCTGTCTCCCTTCCCCCTCTCTCATTTCACATTCCCTCTTTCTTGCTTCGCCCAGCAGAGCTCCATCCACAGCGGAGAACAGAACAGAACAGACGCTGCTGTGGCCTCCTCCCCCTTCCTTTCACACTCCTCCTTTCTCTCTCTCACTCACTCCCCTTGTTCTTTCTCTCTCTCCTATTCTCCTTCATGCACTGAGTCAAAGGGCACTGCCCACCCCGAACACGACACCCCCCCCCCCACATACTCCAGCGGAGCCCCCTGCCCTGGGGACCCCCTAGCAGCTCCAGGCAGGTCGTTTCATATCGAATGATGGTGCTCTGGACGGAGACGAATGACCCAACCATGGCATGGCAATGGGACAAGATCCACCCACCTGGGGATGCCAAATCCCCCTGTCCCTGCTCCTCCCTGGCCCCACCTGCATGTACCGTGGGGCACCAGTTCTGAGAAACCAGCCCTGCAAGCCGCCTGGGGCAGCGAGACTGGGGATGGCATCAGAGAGCCTCCCCCCAACCCACCCCATTAGCACAGCCTCACACCCCTCGTACCCGCCTGTCCTCCCACATACACCACAGCCCCCCTTTACCCAGTGCCCATCGAGCCCAGCCCCTGGGCCGATGCAGCGTTCTCCCACATGGTGCAGGCACTGTGTAAATCTCACTGTATCAATTTCCTGCCATTGCTGAGTCTCGGGCACTGGCAGTGTCTCGGTGCCTCCAGTTCTCTGCCTGTGGCACACAACAGCTTAGTCTCCTGAGAACTGGGATCCTTTCATCTAATCCCAGTTGCTGGGCTTGGGGTGGCCTGTGATAGACAGGAGGTCACCCGAGAGGAGCTGATGGTTCCTTCTGGCCTTGAACTCTCTGACTCCTACAGCCGGAGCGGACTCTGACAATCATCCGTACAGTCATTTCCCAGCGCTTTGTCCGCCAGAGTTTGGGAGGGGGCGGGTCTCAGCCCAGATGCAATTGACCAGATGTCCATGTCACAAAACCAGCCCCTTGCCAGCAGCTTTAGCAGAGACGGCAGACAGGCCATAGAGACGACGCTTCCTGTACCATCTGAGGGGGGGCGGTCCCGCCATTGCAGGGCTGAGACCGAGACAGATAGAGGGGTGTGTATGGAGCTGGGTGGGTAGATCGATCCATCCATCCATCAGCCTTGCTGTACATTTGCCTTTGTGACCCTTCCTTTCACCTCGTAACCCCACGGCAGCAGAGAGCAGCTCAGCACTGTCCTGCGCCCGCGGGCGATCTCTCCCCCTAGGCGTTAGCAGGCACTGGGAGCCACCCCGAGTGATGGGCACAGACAGGTCTGGGCCAGGCCCCTGCTCTGCTCACACCCACCCCTAGCCCAGGGCAGAGGATCCTGGAGGGAGCAGGCTGCCAGGGCCTGGAGGAGGAAGAGAGAGGAGCTGATGAAAGCGCTGGGGACTTGGGCAAGCCCCGTTCCTCCCAGGTGTAGGGGCGGGGAGCTAGGTTCTCCTATTACGCAGGAGAAAGAATCCTCTCAGCTACAGGGCAGGAGCAGCCCCATGGGCGGGGCATGAGCCCCCTCTTGGGGGAAGCTAGCCGCGTGGCCCCATCCCTTCCGCCCGAGCCTCACCCACCAGAGGCTGCCCGCACGAGCCTCGAGCTCCCCCGCAGCTGGGGGAGCCCCAGCCGAACAGCCCCGGTCCGCTTGCCGGCCCCAGCGCCAGGCCGCTCGTGTCTGCTGGTGTCTGGCTGGAGCTGAGCCGGCACCGGCCTGGCTTAGGAGAGGTTTAGCCTCCCCTGGCCTATTATACCCACCTCCCATGAGCAGCCCAGTCTGGGCAGACAGAGATCCCCCCATTCACCCTTCCCCTGACCCTGTCATAGAATCATAGAATATCAGGGTTGGAAGGGACCTTAGTAGGTCATCTAGTCCAACCCCCTGCTCAAAGCAGGACCAATCCCCAATTTATTTTGCCCCAGATCCCCAAATGGCCCCCTCAAGGATTGAACTCACAACCCTGAGTTTAGCAGGCCAATGCTCAAACCACTGAGCTATCCCTCCCCTGTCAGTGTGCTCCAGCCGTGTCCTGGAGACACCCTGCTAGGGGGGCAGTTCTCAGCCTCTGGGAAGGCTACCCAAGCAGGGACCACTGGATCCCATGGCCAGGGTAGAGGCACTCTGTCCCCGCCCCAGATCTGAACTCCACCTCATCCTCAAAGCCCACTTGGCTCACTCCTCCTCCCCACCCAATACCCCCTGGTACTCCCTGCACATCCCCAGGGTACACCTGCTCCACATTCATTGCTCCCTGTGTCCCCCCCCCACCCCTGCCCCGACTGCCCGCCTGGTCCTTGCCATCCAAAGCTCTGAGCAAGTGGCAATCAAAGTAATTTTGGGGTCGGGAGGGTCTGGTGCGTGCCGCTCGGGGACCCAGGACAGGGGAAGCAGCAGAGACGAATGGAAGGGACACGGTCAGACGGGCAGCCGGAGACGCAAGGAGACGGAAAGTGAGAGCCACAGCCCGAGACAGGCAGAGGAACTAGGGCAGACACTGCGGGGAGGGAAGGAGTCCGACAACCTGTGGTGGCTGCAGGATCTCGCAGATCCTCAGGCGACGGCATGGCCAGCCTGCCTGTACCCTATGCAGAATGGGGCACAGAGAGAGAGAGACGACAGGGCCTGATCCCCCTTTGCCATAAGGTCCCCACCACCACCACCAAGTGCAGGGCGCATATCGGGGGTGGATCAGAGACAGGAGGAGGTGACGCTGGTGCGTGCCTGTGCCCTGGTTATTTCCTGGCTGCGGCAAGGCCCACACAGCTCTGAACCAGCCCCAACAGCGCCAGAACAGGGAGACACAGGGCCAGCTCCCATTGGTCCCAGGCTAGACTGCAGCAGCCCAGAGACAAATCTGGGCCTTAAGTGAATGAAGCCATTACTGAAGCCAAGATATGAGACACTGCAACAGATTGAGAGAGGGATGGGGGGGGGGGAGGGAAGGTGCATGAAAAAAAACCAGAGTGTGTCTGGGAAAGGGGGAGCGAGCGATCGGGATGAGAAAAGAGGGGTGCGAACCAGCAAGAGGGAAGATGGAAAGGGGAAATGTGGCGAGAGGGAGAAAGGTCACAGCGCCTTTCCGCAAGGTCCCTTTAAGAGGCACGACCCCGCCGAGTCGTTAGATGCAGCAGCCTTTTGATTCATCAGCAGAATCCAGAGCTGGGTTTCGGTTCAGCTTTGATCAGGCCGGGCTGACATTTAGAGCATCTGGACAGGGCCTAATCAAAGGCTCCGGTGGGCAGAGGGGGAGAGGGCTCTGGGAGCCGGACAACGCAGGGTTAGGATGCCGGACGAACGGCACCCGGCAACCCCTCAGGAAGCAGCGGCCGTGGGAACGGGCTGGGGCAGCAGATAAGGATTATGGGCAAAACACAACAGGGGCCCTCGGAAGGCTCAGTCTGGAAAAGAATCGAACTCACAGAGTCCAAAGAGCCTCGGTGCTGGGGAGGGGCTTGTGGCTAAGGCGCTGGGCTGGGACTCGGACAAGCAGGGGTTCAATTTCATGGCTCTGTCACAGACAGCGAGCAAGTCACTCCGTGCCTCAGTTTCCCCATCCGTTATGATGACTTTCCTACGGGACCACCAGCATCACACCCTGACGCCTCACCGAAGCCAAGGGCTGAATTTAGCCCTTGGCTGTAGTCAGGACTCAGGATCTGCCTGCAGGGGCCCTGCACACATGGAAAGGGGTCACCCCGTCAAGGGAAGAGCTACAAGCGCTGATGGGGATCCAGAGTCATTCTCACTACCCAGGAACCACAGGGAGAGGTGGGTGCTGCTCCACCGATTGGTGACTAGAGCACAGAACCGATAAAAGGAAACTCTCTTTCCAACGGCACGTAGTCAGCCCCGGGAAACCCAGGGAAGAGAGAAGGGGAGACGATTAGACAGACAGACAGACAGCGTGGGGTATATGGAGAGAGAGAAGTGGGTACACATGGCAACAGATAAACAGATCAGAACCACAGATGTCCTCAGGTCAGATACTGAGAGTAAACTATTAATGGACCACTCAACTGTGTGGCCATTAATAACTTTGGCTCTGCAGGGAAGATCAGGGTAATCAACTCTGATGGCACAAGGCCTGGGCTGATCACCACAGGGGTCAGGAAGGACTCCTCCCTGCCCCCACTGCACTGGAAAAGAAGTGGCTGCCTTCCTCCGAAGCATGAGGTATTGGCCACTGCCGAGGGCAGGATAATGAACTTGATGGGGCAGGGTCTGGCCTGGTGCAGCAGAGAGCAGGGGGTATCAGGGAATGCCAGAGGCAGAGAGAGAGCACACTGGGTCTCACCCCTGGAGCAGGGAGTGTCTTGCAATGAGCAGGCCTGAGCACCGAGGCAGGAGAAACACAATTTCGGGGAAAGTGAGTAGGCAGCTTTGTAATAAAATATTGTGACAGCGTTAAACAGCACTTGCTCCCCATACGCAGAGCCCTGGAAACGTAGGACAATGGAGCAAAGGCCGAGGCGGCAATTAACGTCTCACTGAGAGCATTTCCCGGGAGAGGACTTCCCCGACTCCCAGAGGAACCGATGATACCGGGGATCAGAGACAGGCTCAGCTCTGCCCCTATGCCACACACACACACACACACACACACACACACACACACACACACACACACACACACACACACACACACACACACACACACACACACACACACACACACACACGCGCTCCTTAGACATTCGCGCTCTCCTCACATATACATACACACATGGACACACACTGCACATAGGCACACTCCTCACACACACCGCACATTCTCCCTCCATGCGCCTCCGCTCCTTACACACAAGCACTTGCCCAATACACACAAACCCTCCCTGTACAACCATTTCCAATACACGCCCTGGTCACGCACGATATACAGTTCACTCAATGAAAACACACCAGTGCCCCGAAGGAAGGATTCTCTCTCTCTCACGCTCACACACGCTGCCCAAACGCACCAGCGTAGATTACATATGTTCAGAACACAAAGACACACACACACGAGGCTACATAAACATGCTTACAGTGGGAGTTCCTTCGAGCAGGGACCAGCTTTTTCTTCTGTTTGTACAGTGCCCAGAACGATGGACTCCGGGTCCATGACTGGGGCTTCTAAGAGCTACTGTAATACACCTAATAAATAATGTACAGGGCCTAACACAATGCAGTCCTGGCCCACAACGGGGGCTCCTAGGCACTACCGTAATACACCAAATAAATAAGCATAGTGATATAGCAGTCATACACATATGCACACATAGACAACCTAGAAATCCAGGAGCTGCCAGACTAGATCAGAGCTAAGGTCCATCTAGCCCAGTCTCCTGTCCCCAACAGTGGCCTGTAGCAGATGCTTCAGAGGCAGATGTAAGAACCGCACCCCACGTGGGGACAACCTGCACCCCACGTGGGTCTCACTCTGGTCTCTAATAGCCAGAGATCAGCTTCAGCCCTGAAGCAAGAGGTCTTCAAGCTCTTCTTCCATTTTTGTGAGCCGCTGCCACCATGTCAGGGCTCCCTCCCCACTCTGAAGTCTGGGGTACAGATGTGGGGACCTGCATGAAAGACGCCCTACGCTGATTTCTACCAGCTTAGGTTAAAAACTTCCTACGATTTTCTGATCGCAGCTGCACATTGAGCAGAGCTCTCTCCTGAGTAGGGTGACCAGACAGCAAATGTGAAAAATCGGGACGGGGTTGGGGGGTCATAGGAGCCCATATAAAAAAAAGACCCACAAATTGGGACTGTCCCTATAAAAATCGGGACATCTGGTCACCCTACCCCTGCCCAGGTCCCGCGCTGGAGGTGATAACAGTTCACTTAGGCTCACAGACACAGATGCCCATATACCTGTGCACACAGCTGCACTCACTGGCACCCACACTGCCGAGAACTGCGCTTCTGCTGCCAAAATCGTGCATCTTCCTGGTCCTAAAAATGCCGGCTATGGCCTGAGCACCCCCGGCTGCCCACGTAACCACGGGAAGGCAAGGCAGGCCAGGACCCCAGTGACAGGGAGAAGATCAATAACTCCTTCCACTGCCAGAGCCTCCCTGCACCCTCCTTGCCACACCTCTCCGCTTTCTTTCATTCAAGCAACGATGCCTCCCTCTGCATGCCGGGCACGTCTGGAAAGCACCTATAAGGTACGAGCACAGGGAGACACCCTCATCAGGGCCCGAGCTGGCTGGCATACCAACGAGCTCCGCTCTGCCGAGGACGGGGGGGAGAGAGGCACAGATTTCGTGAGTGGCCCTGCTTTCCCTGCTCTGCACTGCAGCTGCAGGAGGGGAGGCCGGGGCAGGAGCAGAATGCTGGCGGAGCTGAGCTAAGAGGGGGTGCAGCCTACGCTGGTGAGATCGGGGCGGGACACCACACGTGTGTAGAGCACACCACGGACACGCACTCGTGTATGTACACAGAGCAACACACTACTGCACACGTCTGTGGGTACATGTGCATGAATGCGCCCCGTGCCCAAACATATACCACACACGTATGTTTAGACTGTACACTCCTTGGGGCGGGGGCCATCAGGGCCAGCATCTATTGGGCTGTATAAATGATACTCTGTGTACATACACATACATCAAACTGCCTCGCTAACATACATGTATTCACATGGACCATGCACACATGTATACTCCCACACATAATGCACGGATACATCTGCACACTCGCCCACGCCCGCACCCAGAACAGCAAATCATGGCAGCCCCTGACATTTCACACCACAGCTCGACGGCCTAGATAGGGGCTCCCGTGATTCAGTCACGATACCTGAGATTACCTCTTGCTAACCATCCCTAGAGTTGCTCCACTGGGGATGGACGGGGGAGCAGGGAGTGTGCAGTGGGGAACGCTTGGCACTGGGAACTGCGCCCCCAGTTGGCCCATTGCAGCCTGACTCTGCTGGCCCCATTGTGCCCCGGGCTGTGGGACCCACGCTTTACTGGGATGAGCTGCTGCGCTCTGACACTCCTTAGTGGGTTTGGGCTTTTAGAGCTGAAGCCACACAAAGGAGCGTGAGACACACCAACAGGGGTTTGGAGGACTGGCTCTTCCCCGGCAATCTGATCCCCAGACTCATGGAAAGCTCGGATTTGGGAACCGTGCCATGTGCTCCCTTCTTCTGCCACCCCAAGCCCTCCCCAGCCCAGGGTCTCCGACTCCCTGGGGCTGAGGACAGCATCTCCAGCCTCCAGGACCCTCGGCCAGCGCCTCAGCAGCGAGCGCTCTTCTATTGAGATTTCCACGGCCTGCCTGCCAGTCTCCCCTGCAGCTCCCCGCTCACACACACACAGCGTGCTGGTGAGGAAGAAGCCATTAGCATAGCAAAACTGCAGCAGCACTAATGGGAGCCTCTCTCGGGAGATGGGCTGGGATCCCTCACTGCAGCGCCGAGGAAGGCTGGGAAATGGGAGGGCCAGAGCAGCCCCTCTCCCCGTAGCCTCGTGTCCGAGGGGACCCCAGAAATCGGCCTTCCCATCCTGCAGGAGCTAGTGTGCAGCCATCATTGCACGGGCGAGCAGGGAAGGAGAGGCAGAGGAGGCGGCTGGTGCTTTCTGCAGCTTGTTACGATCAGTGAGTGCCCCACCCCTGGGATTCGGTTGCTCACTTGCGGCTCCTCTCAAGCAGGGTCTGCCCGTGCCTGGCAGCTCTATTAGTCTGCCCAGAGCCCAGCTCGCTCTCCAAGCACCCCCTTCAGAGGAACACTAGGGGCAAAGTGAATTGCTGCAGGGAGTGAGACGGGTGACTCAGTAGGGGGCGCTCTCCCCTTGGAGCCAGCACTGACCTCAGTGCCCCAGCAGGGCAGAAGGGGGCACTGTGCAGCTGGCCGCGCCGTCTTTCAGATGACACATAACGACCCTGCTCCCATGTGGTCATTAATGACGCCTGGAGGGAGACGAGACCCCGTGGCCGACCGCCTCAGTCCAGACACGGCCCGCAGTGTTTAGACTCGAAGCGAGGGTGGAAACGGAAGCAGGGGCGGCAGCTAGGGACCCGCTCCCCTTTCAATGCGGATGCTCTCAAACAGCCGCTGGTTTAATAAGTGATCAGCCTCTGAGCAGCGGAGCCCAAGGAAAAGCAGGGGGGTGACAGCGGGGCGGGGGGAGGACGGAAGTGAGACCAAGGACCTGAGTCCGTGTTGCTGAGCATGCGGTCAGCCATTTACACACAGGTGTGAAACACGGCTGATCAGGCCAGCAGGGTTTGCCCTGCCCTTTGCATGGGTAGCAACAGGCCAGGAACGAGTGGAAGAGGGGAGCAAGGAGAGGGGACGAGAAGAGCCCAGGAGAGATGAGGAGGGGCAGATGGTACGTTCCCACTGAACTGGAAGTGCCTCTGGTGGGCACTGCGCAGCCTTGATCTTCTCGGTGGCTGCACAGACTAATCTCCCATTATGAGAGGTGTTGACTGCCCTTAGCTTCCCCTCTCTCCCAGCACCAGCTGGCCGGCACCGCCCAGCCAGAGGGCTTGGGTAGCCCTTCCTCTCAGTGCTGGAGCGGGTGACTGATCTCCCAGGCCAGGGGCATTTGTCCCAGAGCTGGGTGACTCAGACGGAGCCAGTCGCCCGGCCTGTCAGTGGGGAGTGAGTTTCGTCAGACCTGGCTGCCTTTTTCCCCACACCCAGCCCTCGGCGTCGTTCAGCCCTAGCCCAGCAACACTGCTCAGGACAGAAGAACGTGTCTAAGTGATGTGCCCCCCGTCCCCAGTCCCACAGTCATGCCACTGCCCTCTGCGACTCCTGAAACACCTCCTGGGCTGGGATTAAGGCCTGGGGTATTTCCACCCTGCGCTGTGGAATGGGGGATGGGGGACTGCAGCAGCCGCAGAACTTGAGACTTCCTGTCCATGCCGAGAAGAAACATTTGCTGAGAACATCAGGTCAGCAGGGCCTACGCGGAACAGCCCCCACCCCACGCTTTGCCCCCCACCACTGCAACCATCCAACATCTGGACCAGGTGTTGTGTGTGGACGCAAGGCACTGGAAGATCAAAGCATTTCAAGCAACATCTTGTTGCAATGCCTCGTGTAGACAGGGTCTGCAGGCCGGCGCTGGCTCCTAGGGACAACTTTTTGACCAAACAGATTTGGGGCCAGATCCCCAGCTGATGTAAACCGTCATCACACCACTGACTTCAATGGAGACCTGCTGGTTTACACTAGGTGAAGACCTGGCCCTCCGTGTCTTCTCTTACCCCTCGCTGCTTTGTGAGGGACAAAACGCCGCAGCACGCCAGGGGAGGGGAATGACCCAAACATCACAACCGGGATGTGTCCCCAGGGAGACCGGCAGTCTGGACAATCGCAGTGGGGGGCGAAAGGATAACACATCCACAGCATAGGCCTATGACCCCAGGCACAGCACAGAAGCAAAGGACATCAAAGGCAGCTGCACAAAGAAGGTCTATACCAATGATAACTCTTTAGCCTTGTGTTGGCCCTGTTGCAACTAAGCACCAGGTGTGATTCACCCCGGGGTGATTCCAAATGCAATGGCTCAATGCAGCGGGACCCTTGGCTGAATTCGGTGGCTAGGGAGAGGTCCAGGACACTGCCTGTTCGTGGGGCCTGCCCTGGAGGGACCCCCCTGCAGGGGAGAGGGTCTCTGTGACCCATTCATTCCATGGCTTTTCTGTTGAGGCTACCAGTGTCGGTACGAGCGGCACCTGCTCACTGGGATGTGGACGGAATCCCCTCAAAATCATGTCATGCAGGCAAGCAGCGCGTAACAGCTTTCAGCCCTCCCAACCAGGGCTGGATTTCTACTGGCAATCTCGCGGGAAGGCGTGACAGCCCATTCTAGATGCCCTGATCTCCCTCCACAAACCCCTTTGCATCTCACCAGCATGCCCCAGGCAGAGACATGCTAAGGGACCTCATGCTTCCAGTGCGAGTTAAGTCCCCTGCTCTGTGGCCTCAAATTATTGCTTAAAAATATATTGCATGGGCAACAGCCAGGGTATAAAGTAATAAAAGAAGTGACACCCGCTGCCTGGAAAGCAACTGCTCCTCCCCCACCAAAATAACATAAACAGCCAAGGAACAGATCACGTGCAAAAAAACATATGGTAACAACAAAAGTCCAGACGCAGCCGGGCATTCAAAGTGTTAATGCAAACATTGCCCAGGCAGCAATTATGGTGACCATCACAAGAGACGCACTGGGCGCACAATCAAAACTGTGCAACGAACAACCCTACGCTCACCAGTATTGGAGCGACACCAGCTGAAATGTGTAGAAGGAAACCACGCCACAAAGATTAGAAGGATCACAACTGTCAAGTGTCTGCAAGTGCTTTATAAACATTTCCTCCCAGGAGACAAAGTAGATAAGAGAAAAGGGAAGCAGAGACAGAGAAGCAACATACCCCCAGTTCCTACAGCAAGTCAGTGGCAAGACAGGACCCAGGAGTCTTGACTCCCAGCCCCCACCCTGCTTTAACTACTAGATCTATCCTCCCAGTGCTGGGATAAAACCCCGGAGTCGTGGCTCCCCAGCCTGCTGCTCTGACTAGTAGGCAGCATTGTCATATTCTGCTTCACCACAAAAGTTTGTATATTCAAGAACGGAGAGAAGAACAAATTCCCAGCAGGCGACCATCACGCTGAACTCGAGAGTGAAAACGCCAACATAACGGAAACACAACGTTATTTCTCCAGGTGTTATCCAAACCCAAGAGCTGCCCAGCAGATGAACCCAGAGATATACTAGACAAGTGAACCAGCGCGACAGGCTCAAAGACGAAGAAACAACTCCAACACCCGTCAGCCTTCAATTCCGCAGCCTCTGCGGAGGGACAGTGACAGAGGGACAGAAGCAGGGAGCCATGGGGAAGTTACACTGCAGAGAACTTCTGCAAGCTCTCAGTGGGGTTCTCTTGGCAAACGAGGCCTGCTGCACCAGCACTCATTAGGACCGGGGATCTCTGATGAATGAAGGCGCTCTAGCTCCAGCCACCCTGGCAGCAATAACGTCTCAGCACTAGCAGAGACAGGCTGTTGTTCCAAGCCCTAGAACTTCCAAAGCAGCACTGGGGACCGGACTAGAGTGAAAACGCAGCCTGGCAGCCAGGCCGGCTCCACCCATTGCACAAAGCCCCAGGACTGAATAACGCCACTGAGCCCGTCTGTCCCACTCTCCAGCTTCTCAAACACCATACGCACATTAACCCTCACAACCGCTTGGGGAAAGTGAGACACACAGATCTGCCCAAGGCCGTAGGGACAGAGGCAGAGATGAGAACAGGACTCAGGAGTCCCAACTGCTTGTCAGCCATAATAATCGCAAGACACCACTTCCTCCTAATCGGGGAAATCGAACCCAGGTGTCCTGACTCCTGGTCAGATAGCGTCAGCCACCAGACAACCACTAGGCCATGCTACCTCCCTCTGGTTCAACAAAATACATCTTTGTTTGTACCCTGGTCTGCAAGTGACCAACACATAGCTAGAGAGGGTGAAAAACAGCTACTCACCCTGTGAGAACCACCACGAAGTCCATCACATTCCACCCATTCCTCAGATAGGAGCCTTTGTGGAACGCAAACCCTAAGGCGATGATTTTAATTCCAGCCTCGAAACAAAAAATTCCGATGAAATATGGTTCCGTGTCATCCTGGGGGAGAGAAATGCAGACAATGAATCTAGTGAAAACAGTAACAATCCATGGGGCTTCTACAGGGTCTCAAAGCACTTGAAATCTCACAAGCCACTGTGAGATATAGGGAAACTGAAGCACAGAGAGGGAAGGGACTTGCCTCAGGCCACACCATGGTGAAGTGGCAGGGAAGAAACAGAGGAGTCCTGGTTCTCAGAACCCTGCTCTAACCACTAGATCACATTCTCTTCCCAGAGCAGGAACAGAGCCCAGAAGTCCCTGATTCTCTGTGCTCTGACTACTAGACTACACTCTCTTCCCACAGAGAAGAGGTTCTGTCTGAGAGGGGGTGGTGTGAATGGATGTGAAAATAATTCCAAGAAAACAGTTTTGTTTCAGCTCTACATGGTCTGGGGCAGGGAGAGAGAGAGGTGAATGGAGACAGACAGACAGACAACCAAAAATCCACCCCCAAGATTCCTAGAAGCCCCAAATCCAGTGGAATGGAAACTGCTGTCACTTTCCAGGCATTCCAGACTGGCTCAGATTTTCATGGCCTGAGTAGGGAGGAATCTAGGACAAGCTGCGGCAGAAATAACACAGCCAGGGTCCGGTGGGAGAAGGGAACAGAAGCAGTTGTGTGGGAGGCATATGCCACTGTCCCAGCTCCCAGCAAAAGAGCAGAAAGCAGGACATACAGAGGACAGCCAGAAAGGGGGATGTGAAGGCTGCCCACTGGTGCAGCGGTCTAAGGCCTCAGCTGCATGGGGAAGTTGTCCCAGAATAACACAGGGTGTGAATTTAAAATGCAATAGCTATTCAGGAGTAACTCCATGTGTGGACCAATATACTCCGGAATAAAAGTGCCCCGATGGGGAGTTATTCTGGTCAATTTCCCAATACACATAAGACCCAAGTGTGACGCTGCCCCCCATATTCTTCACAGTGATATTGTTATATGATTATGACAGACTTCTGATGTATTTTATGCAAGATACGTCATGGGAGGTGTCATTGGACAACTGATGATTTGCTGAATATGACTCTCTTAGTTGTATGCATGTATCATTTTTGTATCTGAAGTTAAGAACATTGACTACCTATCTGTATTGCAAATGTAGTTACATCTGGGTAACGCCCACTAGAGAAGATGCTTCCAGTGGGTGGGGAAGGGCTTATTCAGGGCAATGGGCCATTAGGAAAAAACAACAGGCCTTAGGACAGTGGTTCTTAAACTTTTGTGCTGGTGACCCCTTTCACATAGCGAGCCTCTGAGTGCGACCCCCCCCTTATAAATTAAAAACACTTGTTAATATATTTAACACCATTATAAATGCTGGAGGCAAAGCAGGGCTTGGGGTGGGGGAGGACAGCTCGCGACCCCCCATGTAATAACCTCGCAACCCCCTGAGGGGTCCTGACCCCCCGGTTTCAGAATCCCTGCCTTAGGAGAAGCTTATCTCCCACCTGGTGATGAGTCTTCCTGAGAAGACTCCAAACAGCCTGTGAGTAACGGTTGCTAGGACGCTACAAGGACATGTGATCAGACCCCATAATGCTGGACTCCATCTTGGGATGTCAGTATTTTCCCATACACTGGTTTGGGAACCAAGCTTTGAAACAAAGGGTTCCTGCCATATGTAAAAGCGATATAAAGCAGGGAGTGACCTCATCAGGTGTTCTTCACTCCCCACACAGGAAAACTCCTGCACTGGGGGAAGTGCTGGACCCAGGCTAACGGGATTTTTAGCCTGTGAATGAAACACCTGGGGACTCCACGCTATAAAGCAAGTGCAGCTTGCCCCTTAAGAATCTGCAGCCTGCTTGTATCATCTCTTCAGGTGAGACTCTGCTATTCGTAGCCAATCTATCTAGTATATTAAGCTTAGTTTCCGTTTTTTGTTTATTTGCTAGGTAATCGGCTTTGATCTATTTGAGATCCCTTATAATCACTTACAATCTATGTTGTGTAGTTAATAAACTTGATTTTGCTTTATCTAAACTAGTGAGTTGGAGTGAAGTGTGTGGGAATCATAGCTCAGGGGCAAAGGTTGTTGAATATTCCTCTCCACATTGAGGGAGGGGGCGCATTTTATGAGCTTACGCTGTACAGTTCCCTGTGCAGCCCAAGATGGTATCATTTGGGGTTTATATTCCAGAGTGGGTGTGCGCCTGGGGAGCTGCCTTAGCTGTAGCCTTCCTATGCAGGGGCTGGTCAGAGAGCCTGCATGTAACTGCAGCTGGGTGTGTCCCCACCTGTATGTATGCTGGTGAAGGCGCAGGCTGGAGGGCTTTGCAGCTTGTCACAGCAGTGCAGTGTGAGAGGGAGCCCAGGCTGGTGGGCCAGGGGGCTCGGTGGCACCCCAGTTCCAGGTAGCACCCCGGGGGGAACCCATCACACTATGCATTGGAGAACTTAGGTAAATCCAGATAAGAAAGAGATGCCCACACTCACCAGTCGTTCTGACATCGGGGTCTTGTCTTCATCAGGCAGGTGTTGCTCCAGAGCAAGAACAATGCAGTTCGCTATGATGGTAGCTAAAATCATGTATTCAAAAGGAGTGCGGCAGAGTCAAGGAAAGCTGAGCTCTTGGGTTGGCCCCAGGTGAGTGCTGGGAGCAAGGAGGGCCCCTGTGCCTCAACGACTGGAGTCCTGCTCTCTCAAGGGCGCTGCTGTCTGTGCAGGATCATGTCTGCCCAAGGGTGTCCACGGTCAGAAATACCCATGTTTCCCCAATTCCCGGAATCAGCTGCAGGGGCAGATGGAGTCTCCAGGGCCCTGCTCCACCCAGCCCTCAGACCTCTCCCTAACCTGCCTCGCTGTTGGTCAGTTTAACTTTGTTCATGTGAGAGCAAAGCACCAGAGTTAAGAGCATCGGATCCTGTTAATAAGCCATTATGCAGCTCAACTGTTTGGTGCAACCAGGTTTTGTTGTATTCACCTAACACCACCCAGAGCCCTATTCTTCAGACACAACCACATCTTCCCTACTGCACAGCCATGCCTACAACCAGTGCATTCTGGGACAATCCAGGCAGCTATCCCATAATGCCTCAGCTGCCAAACCAGACAGGGGTGAGTACTTTTCAGACACGATGGGTAAGGCCATGAGTCTGTCACAGAGGTCACGGATTCTGTGACTTTCCGGGACCTCCAGGACTTCTGCAGCTGCTGGGGCGGACCCCAGGGCCAGCCGCTTGGGCGGCTGCTGGGGCAGTCGTGGGGCCAGACACACTGGTCGCTGCTGGAGCAGCCCTGGCAGCTGGCCCTGGGACCACCAGAGCAGCAGTGGTCCCAGAGCAGCAGTGATCCATGGGGCCACCCCGAAGGCTGTCAGAGCAGTGGTCCCTGGGGTCTCTGAGCAGCTGGCGGCTAGGGGCAGTCAGCCCCCACTGCCAGTGCTGGGGCTAGCTGTCAGTCCCTGGGGTCCCTCAGAGCAGCGGTGTCCTTGAGCCCTCCCACAGCAGCAGTGCCCCAGGTCTGAGGAGCTGCTACGTTTTAGTCGGGGGTATTTATAGTAAATGTCATGGACAGGTCAAGGGCTGTGAATTTTTGTCTATCGCCTGTGACCTGTCCATGACTTCTACTAAAAATACCCGTGACTAAATCTTAGCCTCAATGATGGGCAATAAGCCAAAATCTGCTTTCAGTTACACCAGTATAAATCTGGAGTAGCCCCACGGACGGTGGCGACGTTATTCTGGATTTACACCGGCAGAGCTGTGGTCAGAATCTGGCCCGGGGAGCGGATCGGGTGGCTGTTCACTAAAGGAAGCATAAAGTCGCAGCGGAAGCACAGGACTGGGTGTCAGGGGAGGTGGGGTCTGTACCTGACTCTGGGAAGGGGAATCTAGGGGTCAGAGCAGGGAACTGAACTCCATTCCTGGCTCTGCTACTGACTCACTGTGTGACCATGAGCAAATCACTTCCCCTCCCCACACATATCTGCAAGAGGGTGGGGGTGGGGTTCAGAACCTTATCTTCTGAGCATGCTTGGGATGCAGCATGCATGTGCTTCTAGCCCCCTGTCTCAGGTATCCAACAGGCCCCCTTTCAAGCCCCATCCAATGCTGCGGCTCCACATAAAAGGGGTTAAACTGATCATAGAATCATAGAATATCAGGGTTGCAGCAACTGAGCTAAACCCTGGGAAGGAAGCGGAGCTGTTGGAATATGCTGAGCAGCTGGCGGGGGCGGGGGGGGGGACCTGGAAGCTTGGACTTCAGTGTGTTCCTTCTCCCAGCACTAGCCCTGTCAGCTGCTGAGAACTGGAGCTTGCTGCAGGCCCTTCCTGTTCATCGATTGGTTTGTGGGGGAAAGAGGCCGGAATCAGAGGCCTGTGGGAGCAGATCCGACACCGGAGAAGTCGGAGGAGAGGGGGCTAGGAACATGCAGGGCAAGAGAGACAGAGGGAGGGAGAAGGAAGGTGAAAGACAGAGACATCCGGTTCTGTGGATCAGTTAAATCTTTTGCATTAAACAAACACCCTGAGCTCTGTTCCCCAACAGCCCCGCACCCCCACACCACGCTCCTTCCCATAATGGGTGAGTCACTCAATGGTTCCACCAGATTTCTTCTCCTCTTCAGTCTCCCCGCCCTGCTCCCCTCAACGTCTACGATGCACAGGGACGCCCTTCCATCCAGGGAGGGCTTCAGAGGAGCTCGTGGGCAAAGGGAGCCGGATTGCTTGGTTTGCACTGGCCAGTGGAGAGGGATAAGTAAGATTAGGCCTGTGTCTTGGGGGAAGTGAGTGCGTTCTGAGGGTGGGTGGTGGGGGATAGGTATGTGGGAAGAATGCTAATAACAATCAGTTAATCCCACAATGGTCTCATAATGCACCTTACTCAGCTAGGAATTAACTAAGCCCTTCCGGAGGTGGGTTGGTGTCATTATCACCATTGTACAGGTGGGGGAAACTGAGGCACAGAGAGGGATGTGATCTGCCTACATGGCAGAACCAGGAAGAGAACCCCAGACTCCTGAGTCCCAGGCTCCTCTGCTCTAACCATGAGAACCCACTCCCTTCCAGATCCAGCGGTAGAACCCAGGAGTCCTGACTCCCAGCCCCCTCCCGACACGCTGACCGCTAGATTCCAATCCCCCAAAATGAATCCTTCCTGTGCCATTAGATGTCACTTAGGGCATAAACTATCCCAGGCCACGCTTTGCAAGTCCTCTCTGTCGTTAAGTCCCATAAGTTTTTCCTCTCTAAGTAGCATTTCCTGGAGGGATTCTTTTGGTCAGCCCCTTTCCTATGCTCCTCCTTTCCTAAAGCTGGGACTAGAACCCAGAAGTCCTGCCTCCCTGTTCTAATCCCTTGACAACACCAACCTACGTAACTGTGCCACATGCAACACGTATCGGCTTTGAGTGCTCTCTGGGGTTACTTCTATTCACCCTTACAAAGTATTTCTAAAAGTCTGCATTACACAGACATCAAACACATACATTTTAAAAAACATATTCAGTTGCACCCCATGGGTGAGGGGAACAAGTCTTACACACACACACACACACACACACACACACACACACACACACACACACACACACACACACACACACACACACACACACACACACACACACACACACACACACACACACTTCCTTTTCTATTTTTTATATTTTTGAAAAACATCAAAGCAGCGTATCCTTGAAAAGAAATGAACCTGCGGTATGAAGCCGCTGAATTGTATTTGACACATTAACGAGAAGACAGGAGGAGTATAACAGCTGACAAGCACAGCAAGTGGCTTGTTAAGACGGCACCAAGGTCTAGGGTTTTCAGCCAGGAGGTTGCTAATAGGTTCAGAGGGGTCATGACCATCTTCCCTTTCTTTTTGGCTTGGAGAGAGGATGAGGGGGGAGTCCTGAACTCTTTTTCTCTGGAAAGACAGGGCCATTGTATATAAAAAGTCGAGAACCACTTGACTAGCGGTTCGAGCAGGGATCTGGAAGCAAAGACTCCTGGGCTGCATTCCCAGCTGGGAGCGGAGTGGGCCCTCATGGTTCGAGCAGGGAACTTGGAACCAGGACTCCTTGCTGTTATCCTGACTTGGGAAAATCACTTCCTTCTGGTGTGACAATATAGAGCTGAGATGTTACACGCAAACCGAACTGCAACAGCAAACACCGAGCAAGCAGCCAACGTTCCCACAGGCGGCGAGGCCTGAGAAACTGCAGAGTAACAGCGTTCAACGAGGGCAGCTCGTCTGCGCAGGAGTCTATTTCAGCACCAGGGCTAGCGCGCTTGGCCCTGAGACCCTGCTAGGGAGAGCTCTGGATGTGTTTTCAGGCCAGCCTCCCACCTTGCCGGGTCCTAGAGCCCCAACGTCCACACGGCAATTAAACGGCCCCTGAGCCCGAGTCCGCTGAAATGGGCCAGCCGCGGGGGGCTAACTGCAGTGTAGACATACCCTGAAGGTCTTAATTCTGCGGGCAGAGGGAGAAACGTACATCAGGAGAAACAGAGCTTCCTCCCCGGCTTCGCCTCCCAGGTCAGAGAGCCCCTGCCTGCCACAGCCTCCCTTGCCACCAAACTGTGCCGTTAGGTTCCAGAGTTGCCAGCCCTACGGCTGAGGGCTGCAGATGGCCCCACGGCTTGGCTAACTGCACAGTGTCTCATGGGGTCCTTGCCACCGCCCCAAGCACTGGGAGTGAGCTCCCCGAACCCCAGCCCTCCAGCCTCACGCCCTGCTTCAGGCTAGCACCCAGCCCTTCTAGAGCTCCACAGGTCCCCGTTCATCTCAGCCCCGAGGTTGTAGTCCACACCCTATGGTCCTGCTCCATCCACCTGAGCCTTGAGTCTCTCTACCCTCCTCTTCAGGTACCTGCCCTTTGCTGGGTCCTTCCAGCCAAACTCCCCACTGCTGGAGCAGGAACCTTCTTCTCTGCAGCTCCAGACACTTGGAACAGCATCTCTCTCCTCCTTTCCCGTCACTCTCCACTCAGCTAGCACCAGCCTCCTCCGTCCTGCCAACCCACCTCTAGAGCCCTGCAAATCGGCAGCTAGCCACTTCATAGCCACGAAGCATGTTTGCAGATCACGGATCAGATGCGGATACAAATGTTGTATCTCCGAAGGGCTCTCCCCAACTGTGAGCCAACAGCCTCCCCCTCCTTCCCCCCCCCCCCCACGTATCATTCTACCTCCACCTCATTGAAAATCACTGCTGGAAACTCCCACCCCTCCCCCACTTGTGACTCTGAATTCCTCTTTTCCCCAGCTGTTCTTCCGCTCCACCATCACAATAATTAACTCTTTGAGGCCTTTTGGAGTTCCATGGGTGACTGCTTTGGGCACCCCCTCCCCACCTTGTTCCCCCGTCCCCTTGGCACGCAACAGAGAGAGTTGTCTCAGTGAAGGTTCGTCTGTACGTTTTATCATTAAAAAATAAACTCAAATATTTTATGTCTCCACCAAGAAGCTTTTACTTTTGCAAACGGTATTGATTTAATCCTAGAGGCAACTGGCAGCTGTCCCAGGAGTTTAATCAATAGGACAGCACCACCCTACAGAGCCTAGCTTCAAACAACCCCAGCCACAGTTCTTACCCAGGTCTTCAGCGACCAGCGCTGCTGATCATTTTGCGCTGCTCCCCAGTTTGAAGCCAGGTCTGTGGGGGTGAGCGGGGTTGCCGCATCGATAAAAGTGCCCCTGGAGCCCGATCAGGGCTACAGTGACCCCTTGGAGCTCTCTGCAATTACAGCCATTTGTCACTCTTCCAAGGTTTTGGTTGGATTCTGACAGGGCCAAGGAGATGACAGGGAACCAGCAGCTTAACCCAGAGATCCCAGGTCTCAGAGATCCCCAAACTTCCTGCAAAGTTCTCCTGGGAACCAGAGAACTCAGGGGTGAAATTAACATCAGTTAAGGCAAGGCTGAAGCTGTGATGTCTTCCTCCTCCTCTCCTGAGCTGTCCTGAACCAGGAAGTCTCTCAGGAGGGTGCAGGAGGGAGAGGGGGCACTGGGTCTGTCTTTCTGCATTCGAGAATGTTACCCTGCCCCAGAGATACTGAGTCAACCTCATCCCCACTGTTGAGTTAAATACCCCACTGGCAACAGGGTTGGGTTGGGCCCCAAAAGAGCGTGGTTCTCCAAAACGAGAAGAGACGAGAAGACAAGTTAATGGGTAGCTACATTTACTCCCAACCCTCCTCGGATTCTGCTGCCCCTGGGGCTGGGCCCCTCCCACTCTCCTCCCCACCCACCCCCAGTCAGTGGCTGGGGCTGAGTGCCTGCCTGGTGCTGAAATGTGCAGCGCTAGCACCACGTCCTCTCCTCTCTGCACAGATCCTGCTGAAATGTATGTTTCAACCCCCACGGCAATAATTTGGCAAGAACTCAAGTTCCTGCACAAGCACTGGCTGGTACTCAGGCTCCTGGAGAGGAGATGGAACCAGCCGCTGGTGCCAAATGTGTAGCAGCTCCGTGACCTGCACTACAGGCCTCCGGAAACGGGACCGAGACTGCCCCGTGACTGCCTCCTTCCTCGTGCTCCCAGGGGAGGCCACCTCCAAAGCACAGCGAGGCCAAGCAGCCGCCCTGGGCTGTTTAGGGTTCAAACATACCCCACCTCTGATCTGCATCGGCATCGCTGCCCCCCGCCGTCATTATCCCCATTCTACAGAGAAGGGAAGAAACTCACCCCCAAGTTCACGCAAAGCGTAACTAAGAACAATGCCCCAGCTCCCCGTTCCACACCTCTAATCACTAGACCAGCCGAGTGCCAGGAGTCCCAATCCCCCTGCTCTCACCACCAGAACACGCCCCCTTCCCAGAGCCAGGAATTGAGCCTGGGGTCCTGCCACCCAGCCCCCTGCTCTCACCATTGGAACCCACTGCCTTCCTGCAGGTGGAGGGGAATTTCCAGGCTCTGATTAACCAGGTCTCCTATCTTCAGCATTACACCCTGGGGAGGAATTTGGACTCATTATTAGGCCTCATAAAGGAATGGAAAATACAAGGTCTGTGATCAGCTGGGGACCAAGCGGAGTGACCCAGGGCTAGTCACAGGCTTCCTGGAGGGTGCTGAGTGAATCAGGTGGGGGAGGGAAGGGAAGGGAGTCCAGGTTTGCGCCGAATGTGTCCCCCAGAGAAGAGGTCTATTAACGTCACAGCCAGGGGGCTGCACCCGGGCTTGCTGCCGCCACTTCTCCCCTGAAAGGTTCTTATCCAGCAAGGGAGGGAGCGGGAGGAGATGGGGAAGGACAGAGCTGGAGGACAGATGGATGGACACATACAGACAGACGCGTTGAGGAGGGCTCCCGAAGAGGGAGAGCACGTCCCTTTCACCGCTGCTGCCTGGGAGGTCTGGGGGTGTCCACGGAGAAGGGGCACAGCTTAGCTGCCTTGGAAGTGGCTGTTCTGTTCTGGGGCAGGAAAGGCGCTTCGGGATGTGGTGGCAGGTTCGTTTCCTGCTTATCGCCCTGTGGTCAAGGGGCAGCTGAGCTCGCGGGGGCAGCCGGGGCAGCTGGTCTGAGTGGCTCTAAGCACTCGTTCCTTGGCTCTGTGCTCCTCCCCCGCCCGCGCACACACACTTTTAATTGGCAAGACCATTTCTGTTGCTTTTCTCTGGCACTGCAGTTTCTGAGCTCGGCGAAGCTGGATCCAAACCTCCTCCAGCTAAGAGGAGGGAGAGGAGCAGCCAGGTCCTATCACACAGCGTTCAGCACATGAGCTCTAGGAGCGGAGAACATGGAACAGGCTCTCGAGCCAAGGCATTACTGCAATTGCACATTTTCGGGCAGAAGGCTTTTTTAACCAGTGTGCTCAGCAATTATTTTGGTGCCATTCCGATGACAGATAACGATTCCCAGGCTGCTTATCAAGCAAATGCCCCTGGTTCCAGCTCCGCAGCCTGCCTTCCCCAGGGGCCCACAGCTCCTCCGTCCTCAAATAACGCCACTCCCAGGCGAGGCTACCCTGGGCACCCAGACTAACTCTGCTGGGAAGACATAGCCTCACCCTCCCCTCACTTCCCAGCCTCTATCCTGTTTCTCCAGTGCCTTCTCTTCCGCAGCTCCCACAGCCTGGTCCAGCCTGCCTCAGTCTCCCTCTACTCTGCTCCCTGCTTGCTCCAGTTATCTAGCTCCGGCCTCTACTCAGTCCGTCCAATCTCAGTGCAAGGGCCTTCCCCTCTGCAGCTCCTGCTCTCAGCATCACCACCCCCTCCCAACACACACCCCTTCATCAGGCTGCAAATCACAGCTGGAAAAAATCTCTTTCCTTTCTTGCCTGTACCTCGTAATTCCACTCTCTATGTTTACGGCCTCACACATGCTATAATTAAGTCACCATACAACGTCTCTGCACCATGGCTAGGTCACTTACTTCAGATTAATAAATAAATGACAATCACTTACAGTTATATGACATCTTGCGTCTCAGAGCACTTTCCAGACTATGGCCATATCCCCAGATTGGGTAAATCAGCACAAGTTTTTTTAAATCAATGGAGCTATACTGATTTATACCAGCTGTTCCTATGTAGCAGTTCACCCAGCACTGGCATGCACCCACTTCTGGGATGCAGCACCTTTTTCACAGCTGCACAGCAATACAGCACAGAGATCATCTGCCCAGCACTGAGATGCAGCCACCTCTGGGGTGGGATGTGGCACCCGTTCACAGCTGCACAGCAATGCTGCGCAGAGATCACCTGCACGGCACTGAGAGGCAGCCACCTCTGAAATGGGACATGGCAGCTTTGTAACAGTCACAAGGCAAAGTTATGTAATAATTTAGGTCAGGAAATTAAAAAGAATTCCATGTGCAACTGAAACAACATGGAAATTTCAGGGAGAGGGTAACCTCCCCAAATGCCCAAGACACCAGAGATAACACCCATGTCTCTTCTAGGGGTGTAAGTGCCAAGGGATCGGAGTTAGGACCTGGATTTACATCTCATCCAAAGGACAGAATCCCAGCACCAGGCCTTAATGAAACATAAAAACCATCAGCACTTGGGTTTACCTTGGAGGTTTCCCATCCACATATTGTGTAGACTCAACTCTGCTTAGGTTGCAGACCACATGGGATTAGGCAGCAGATTCCCACCTGTGGGTGTTCACAAGGCCAGGAAGACTGCTGTTGTACTGCCTATTATAAGGACAGTTCGTTCCAACTTCTTGGAGGCTCTCCTGAGGCTCCTAGTGGAGGGGGGTCAGGAAGAGATTTAACCAGAGAGAAGAGGGAATGACAGAGGGAAATATCTGCCCACTGGAGGCGTGAGGAAATGGCCAGGCCTGGCTGGATCAACTCACGTGGGTGGCTTTTATCAGGGTGTATGGACTGCAGAGGATGATGTGCAAAGCCTGGCTGCCGCTGGCTGTAGTCGGAGAATCACCAGATTCCCAAAAGCTGCCTAAAAGTATATGAGGGGGAGAGAAAATTAGAGAATGGGGGAAAGGGCTGGAGAAGAGAAAGCGGCAGGAGAGAGAGAGAAGAGAGAAGAAAGAAAAAAGAATTGAGAGAGGGGGCACATAACTGAAAGAGGGAATGGGTGGAGGAGGAGAGAGACTGGAAACGGAGATGGATAGAAAGCAAGAGGAGGAGACGGCGGAAGGAGGAGAGAGGGAAGTAGTGGAAAGAGGAAGAAGGCTAACCCCATGGCTGCTGGCTGCAGAGGAAACGCCCCTGCCAGATCACGTGTGATGCCTACAACTGTCTCCCTCTCATTAATTTCACTATCAAACAAGCCGCAGTATCACAGCCTGGATTCCTTCGTGATGAAATATTTAACGAGGAGGAACCCAGCCGAGATCAAAGATCCTCGTTTACAGTGGGACCCCGGGGAGAGTTACACCGAGGCCGCTGCTGGGATTAACCAGAGGGCACACACCTCTGCCGCGCAAAGAGGAAACCAACCGCGTCATCGGGGCCCCTGCAGGTCAGGGGCCAACGGCAGGAGATTCCTGGCCTTGTTTTCCTACAGGGGGAAACATATGGAGGGGGCAGGGGCAGATCCACCAAGGCACATGGGCCTGCTGCTGTACAATGGGAAGGGGCCCAGATACCACGGGGATGGGCTTCACATAGCTAGCTAGACAGGTCAGGCTCACGTTAAGCAACCTCAGGAGTAAGAGCTGGCCCTAGATCCTAGGGAATGTTCTGTGACAGAGAGAGGAGGGGACATGGATCAGGGACAGTGAGAGAAGACTAGCCTGACACTATGTCAGTTAGCTTCCCCGCCACTTATCCTGCCACTGGTGCGGGGCACCGGCAAAGAGAGCAGGACAGTGACAAGAGACAATCCCTCCCCACGTGAATCAGGGGGAGGGGCAGAGACAGCCCTTCCACCCACCCTCCCATCCTAGTGCAAGACAAGATCTAGTTGTGCCACACAACCCACGGCTACAATTAAAGCCAATTTCTGCTCCCTTTTCCCTCTCGGTTAACTTGGGACCATCACACAGCGTTTCCTCGTGAACATCTGGTATTCCCTGGGCACATGGGGTCGACACCCTTCTCCTGAACCCCCAAGGATCAGAGGTGCCTTCCCGAGTGCTTTGCAACCAAGATTCCAAGTTACCCAAAGAGAGCCACCCCCTCCCCTGCCTCTGCCCTGTGTCTCTCTTCCGGCTGCCAGCCTTTCCCCTTTTATGAGAAGCACCCCATGCGGAAACACATAAACCTGACGGCCTCTTGAAAAGAGAATAAAGGAGGGAAATGGTGCCCCAGACCACTGGTCCTGAGGGGCTGTTCATTCTTCACCCCTGATCACACACAGAACAAACGGACCTTTGTCATGTCGGGGTAGACTGATTTGGGCTTGGGTTTTTGTGTGTGTATCACAGCATCTCCTACTCAGATTAAACTAAAGAGAACCTCTCAAGAGAAAAGTCACGTACTCACAAATAAAACATCTCTCTCTGTGCGGCGAACACCCTGCTAGGATGCTAGCGTCAGGAGAATCTGCACAAGCCCATTTGGTTGTCACTGCGTCTGCAAGTCTCTCCGCTCAGGGCGGCAAGTTTCACTGTGTGTCTTTAGTGGGTTTCAGTCTCTGGGTCTCCTGCACTGGTGCTAGGTGGCTGGGGTTTGAGTTCAGAATGAAAGAAATGTTGCGAGCTAAAGTCAGCTGAAGCCAAAGTGAGTCATTCCATTGACTTCAGTGGGCTTTGGATCAGGCTTGTCACTGAAATGTTAAGAAAAAATATGAATTGAAACACCTCGAAGAGGCACTCCCTTCTCTCGTATCTTAACAGACTCTATCATTTAGAGCCTAAAATTATTTCACAAGGATAGACTGACAAGCCAGGAACAGAACCCAGGAATCCTGGCTCCTAGTCTCTGCATTAGACCCACCCACTCCTCTCAGAGGTGGGGAGAGACCCACCGTTTTCAATCCCCTCTTGCCCCAATCACTAGGCCCAGCCTTCTCCTAGAACCAGAAATAGAAACCAGGGATCCTGACACCCTAGCCCAGGGGTCTCAAACACACGGCCCCGCCAGGCCCCCCGCCTCCCCAATTTTATTTTTTTTTACCCCCAGGCTGTGTTTTTTTTACCCCCAGACAGCTGTTCTGGCGGCGGGAACTGCCTGGGGGTTTAAAAAAAATAATGGGGGGGCGCGGGGAGCCCGGCGGGCCGCAGGGAAGAGCTCCACGGTCCACATGGGAAGAACTTCGCGGTTTCTGGGAGGGAGAAGGGAGGAGCGGGAAGCCGTGCGCACAGGGGAGGCCCTCGTGGTAATTTGAGTTTGAGACCCCTGCCCTAGCCCCAGCTCTAACCATTAGCCTACACTCTCACCACATCTGCTGGAGGGGGTAGCAAGATGTTGTGGCCAGAACCATGTTTATTTATTTATTTTGCATTTATTCTGATTCCCTCAAATGTGCCCAGCCGGGAGCTCTGGGTCTCCAAACAAACTCTCCCACTGAAACAGCAAGACAAGGTGGTTAAAAATGGGGGCCACTGTCCAAACTAACCAACTCGACACACAGTAGCCTATTCAACTACCCGCCCTGCCACTCAACTCTTGGGGAACAGCGCTACCGGGCAGGGGGAGGGGGGAGTAAATTCGAACTAACTGCAAAAGTGGGGACCCCTCAGTGAGAACCCCCCCCCACACACACACACACTCACAACTGATTCTAGTTTAGCTCCACTGCTTCAGTAGATCCCAGTGAGATCACAGGAAGCGAGAAGAACGCGTAGGGAACTGGGCTCAGGTGAGGAGGAAGGATCAGCTGCTGTTCGGGGAAATCGGGCTGTTTTGAGGTCAATGGGCTACAGCTCCGCAGAAGGAAGGTACCACAAAAGTGCAAAGGATGAATTATTCATGGCTATTACAGGGAAGCTGATCCACCCACGGAGGCGGCACATGGACACAGGCCGGGTGGGTCATTTGTGCACACCACCTTCACGCCAGTGAGCAAGAGAGCGACACCCCCTCCCCCCCCGCAGACAGGACAGAGAAAGAGGAAGGGGGGGTGCAGATATCCTGGGGAGGGGGGGCTCTTTTGTTCCGCTCCCATAAGAAGTCCCCACGCCAGCTCTCTTGTCTTGGAAGCACAACACAGAGGGACTGTTTGAGAGCAAGGTGAATATGCCGGCCAGGGCAATGATCCTTTTATTAAAAACACAGAACAGGGCTGAAATGTTCAACCAGCCACTAGCAAATATACCAGCGGGAGCAATTCTACAGCAGCAGGACTAGATAGGAAGGGGCCTCTCTTTGGGGACTGTGAACCAGATTCTCCTCTCACGCCATGTTACTCCACCAGCTTCAGTGGGATTCTCCTGATTTACACCAGTGTAAATGAGCGGGCAATTAAGCCTCCTGATTGTTTCATATGTAAAAATGCCAGGCCAGCGTCGGTGTGGGCTTCAAGGGGAGTTAGACTTACACGGGTCAGCTCCGTTATGTTTATAGCCACTGTCCCCGAGCAGGGTGGCTATAGCCACCTATTTAAAAGCTAAGACTACATCTTCTGTTTCTCTAGCACCTTGGATCTCCAAGTGCTCACACAGGGACCACTCAGCCACCTCAGGGTTGAGACACAGCAGCTGTTTAACAGCCACACAGAACACTGACGTTGGAGACAGGACGTGAGAAACCCTCCTGCATTGTGAAGGGTTTGGACTGTGTGTGTGAGCAGTTCTCATCAATTCCCATTTTGCGCTTTATTTATTGTCCACCTATGGGATGTGTCGAGCCCCAGTCACACTGTCACACTGTGCGAGACACATCATGAGACAATCCCTGTTCCAAAGACGTCACAGAGTAACATTTACAAAAGCACCTAAGTGACTTCGGAATGAGGCTGGCCAGAAAACAGGAATTCCCTTTCACAGAAAATGTCCAGGTTTCAGAAATTGTTTTCCTTCTGTGTCAGGACAAAACCGAGACCTTTCCGAGCTTTGCATGAAAAGCCATAGAGAAAGGGGCTCACTTCCTTCAATAGCCAATAGCTCCAACAGGAGAGACTGAAAGGGACTGGTTCAGAGCAGTGACTTGGCCCTGGATTGCCCAGTGCCCTAACCCCTAGCTACTGGCTATTCTGGGATGGTGGTTTCATTCTGGAATGTCCAATATGTTCCCCCAAAATGTTTTGGTTTTGATGAACTGGCATTTTCCAGCAGAAAAGCTTTTCCCTGAAGAACTCCCAACTACCTCCAGTTAGGAGTCTCCGGCCAGGTTTTAAACGGTATTCAGCTTTTGCTCTGCTCGGCACTGCAAGGCTTTAAGCCTTGCTTTAAGCCATTTAATGATTTCGATGGCTAAGTCCCATTTTCAAAAGGAACAGGCACTTAGGCACCTACGTCCCATTGACTTTCAAAGAGACTTAGGCTAAGTGCCTAAACCATTTTTGAAAGCGGGCCTTAGGCTCCTAAATCCTTCAAGTGCTTTTGAAACTTTTGCCCTCAGTCTACAGATTATGACATTTTATTTTAACTAGCATATCGATCAGACCCCAGTGTGGGCTAATCCCAACTCAAAAGTGCAAAAAATGCCTCAGACCAATTTGCGCAAATGTGTAAAATGTAATAACAGTGAATCCTTTAAGAAAATCAGAAACCACTTCCAAGGCAAGGCCGGGGCTCGGTGCCCCAATCTTTATGGTTGTATTTGGGGATTGGTCCTGCTTTGAGCAGGGGGTTGGACTAGATGACCTCCTAAGGTCCCTTCCAACCCTGATCTTCTATGATTCTATGATTCTATGATTTCAGACCAGAAGTGGAGCTGACCCAGATTTGACTCCAGAAGAACAGATGGCTCCACTAGTTGTTAACCAGACACATGGGTCATCAGCAATGTTTGAACTTACAACAATCAGGCTTGTAGCAAAGGCGTCTGCCACTTGAGCAAGGGAATAGTACCATTAGCTAGTAGCAGCAGTAGACTGTTATCCTCTAAAGAGGACATGACACAAACCTGGCTAGTTAATCTGCACTAGGATTAAGTGGAATGCTTCTTGCTTCACTTTTTAATCCATTTTATTGTCCACCAAAAAATGGCTGAATCATGTCTGCAGCCTCTTCTTCCTACGTCCTCATGTGACCAGAAATCTCTATATAGCCTTACCTGTGTACAACCCTCCTTGTTACCCTCACCCTTAAACACCAGAGGGTACTACAGAAACCTACACCCGTTCACTACAGGTATGGAGACACTCCCCTGCACAAACAATACCAAGGCACCTACAAATGCATCAGCCCCTACAACCGCTAATGTGGTACTGAATCCATATGCACGTTCCTCTTCCTTTCACCCTCTCCCAAGGTGTGTTACTGAATTTCTCTCTCTCTCTCACACACACACACACACCCTTTCCCCCTACAGACTATGGTCATTTATTAAATAAATCTATAGACACGCAAATCCTCAACCCACACAGTGTAACAAACTGTGCAGTACTCTATCACCATGTTTAACAGAAATGTACTCCACCCAAAACCAAACACTCACATCTCACATTTACCACAGTGTACTCAACATCTGCCATACAGTCACACAACAGGCCCGGTAACACACCTAGGAAGCTGCACACACATTCTGCCCTTCACAATTACACACCCAACAAGTAGGCTAATGGGTTCACCTACAACATATGCACAGGGACCTCTCAATCTGCCTCCCAGACCCAGAAACACCCCATACACCTAGATATGGAAAAACCCCATACGCACATGCCCAGTACAGCTACAGACAGAAACCCCCCACCACCCCCAGACCCGGAAACACCCCATACACCTAGACCCGATGCACACTGAAACACCTCCTAACCATAGACATGGAAACATCCATAGATTCACACACCCCAATGCACCTAGAGAGAGAGTCACACATGCCTTAGGCACCTAGACATGAAAACACAAAATCCTAAACGCATGCACACTTCATGCACCTACACACCTCAAACACCTAGACACACACACAAACTTCATATACATACACAGGATAACACACATCCACATCATACCCCGGCACACAGAAACACAGACCCTGTCACATAACTCCTTCTGTTGTAACCCTGCCCCAAAGGCAGACAAAGCCCTTTCCACGGACAAAGGGGCAGGGGGGAGGCTGTTCTTCCCAATGCAGGACACTGGACAGCAGTTCAGCTTCCCATACCTGGCACTACATGTCACACAGGTCAACGGGAGCAAGCATCCCAGGATAGCCAACCAAGAGCTGCCAGGCACTAATTAAGCAGAGTGTGTAATCAGCTCATTAGGAAAGGGCTTTGAGATCCCTGAGAGAGAGGCAGAAGAGAAAGGCGAAGCGTTGCTATTAGAGCACTTAGCCTGGGGGGAATGTGAGTGGTCTTTGTGTATGTGAGAGAGATTATTAATTATTATAATGAATTCGTAAAGTGCAGCAATGAACAACACCCCAACCCAGACAGCCATTCTCCTCCGCTCCGAACTGTCTCATTCCGTTACTATTACCTCACTTCTCTCTTCTCTGACACCCCCATTTGCTTTTTCCTTAGTCTACAATATCCACAGACCGGAAAAGATTCCCAGCCTGAGGGCCTGGCTGGCTCAAGAGAATGGGAGAGGGAGCTTTCCGCCACGAGGGGACCAGTGTGAATCCAGCCCTGCTCAGCAGTGCCTGAAGCATACCACGCATCGGACATGGACTGGGTGACCTGTGTGAAATGAGCGGGGTGGGTCTCAGTACAGTTCCTAGTGGGACAGGGATGCTCCATGTCACAAAAGTAACCACACTGACTCTCCTGTTTGATGTCCCAGTGAAGAGGCCAGGTTGTGAATTCTCACCCTAGAGTGTAGCTGAAGCACATGGGCAGAGGGGTGTGTGTGTGTGTGTGTGTGTGTGTGTGTGCGTGCGTGTGTGCGCGCACTGCCACTGCCCACACTGCCCCTTCTGTGGATAATTCAGCACCAGGGCTGTCAATCCACCCATTTACATCAGTGCCCCTCTGTCTGATCCTGCAGATTCTGTGCTGACCTCGGGATCGGGACTCAAGGTCACTGACCCAAAGGGATATGGCACACGGAGCCCAAGATCTCCCCTGAAGGCAGCTGGCAGGCAAGACCTTTATGCCAAAATTAGCATCTCCTGCAACTGATACCCTGAACTTTAGAAACAAAATATCCTTGAGAAAAAAGCAACAAAACTTGTCTCAAGCGACCGCTCAGCGGGGTGACAGAAATCACAGGAGATGAGGTCCTGTCAGCCCCAAGTAATGCTACCGAACGCAGAGCCACACTGGTGTGAGGGGAGTATATTTGGGGCAGGCTTGGGAGTCAGGACAGTGGTGTGTGGCCACACTGCAGGCTGTGCACTTATCTGGCCCTGCTCCCCGTTTTATCTGAGCACCTTGCAGACTTTAATGAACTTATCTTCACAATCCCCTCCCACCCCCTGTGAAGTAGAGGAACATTGTAACTAGGGTGACCAGATGTCCCGATTTTATAGGGACAGTCCCGATTTTTGGGTCTTTTTCTTATATAGGTTCCTATTACCCCCCACCCCCTGCCCCGATTTTTCACATTTGCTGTCTGGTCACCCTAATTGTAACCCTATTTTATAGATGGGGAAACTGAAGCCGGGATAATTGACTCACCCGAGGTCACCTAGGAAGTCAGTGGCAGAATCAGGAATGAAACCCAGATCTCCTGAATCACAGTCCAGAGTCTTAGGATTATTTATACTGCAGTAGCAACCACAGACCCCACTCAAGTATCAAGGCTCTGCTGTGCCAGACACTGGGCATGCACAATGGAAAGAGGGTCCCTGCCACTAAGAACTTGCAATCTATGTACAAGAGACGAGACAGCAACTGGACGCAGCAAACCGATGGGGGGGAGGGCTATTCTGTTCTGAGTGTGTTCAACACGGAGCCCAATGGCGTCCTGGCCCAGGACGGAGGCTCCTTGGTGCTGCCGTAATAAAATAATAATAATGGTAATACAATGAGACAATTATTATGAGCACAATAAGCAGCAGCGACGGCACACCAGCCCCATAACCATTCCTTTGCCTTAACCTTGCCTCATCAGCCTTCAGTCCATATTACAGACTCTATTACATTATGTGACAAGTGAATTAAGGGAGGAGACACACAATGACAGAACCTAGGGACTAATCCTGACCTCTCTCCCCCATTGAGGTTGTTCAACTTGCCTCTTGGCCGTTATGCAGCATTTTTATGCTTTGCCAACATTAACCCATCAATCCTGTCTATGCTCCTGGGAGGCGGATCTGTAGAATTATTTCCCCATTTTACAAATGGGTAAACTGAGGTACAGAGCGATCAAGGGCCAGAATTTCAAACATTTGCCTCTTCCGCTGCGGCACCACAATAAGGGGCTACATTTTCTAAAGAGCTGAGTGCTTGTTCGGGCGCCACGGTCTTCGGAGAAGTTGGCTGGAAGTGGGAGCACAGCTCTGTTTCCAATCTGGAACCCAGAAGTCCCGACTTCTAATCAGATGCTCAGACCACTCGACCACAGCAGTCTAGAGCAGGGGCTGCACCACAACCCACATGTGACAACAAAAATTACTACATGACCCCAGAAGGGAGACCAAACCCTGAGCCCACCCGAGCCCAGCCGCCCCGGGCAGGGGAGACAAACCCCAAGCCGCACTGCCCAGGTGGGGTGGTCAAAGACAAAGCCTGAACCTCGCCATCCAGGGCAGAAGCCCTCAGGCTTTGGCTTCAGCCCAGGCAGTGGGGCTCGGGCTTTGGCCCCAGGCAGTGGGGCTCAGGCTTTGATGCCATGTGGTGGGGTTTGGGCTTCCGCCCTGGGTCCCATCAAGCCTAACGCCAGCCCTGGCAATCCCATTACATTGGGGCCATGACCCACTTTGGGGTCCCGACCCACAGTTTGAGAACCGCTGGTCTATAGGAAGTGGGTGGGGGGGGGGGCGCTAAACTGGAATCATTCTTCTCAAGCTTCCAAATTGTTGGAGGATCTGAGAAAAAGGAGCCCAGGCCTGAACCTAACCCCTATTAGCATCCTGTCTGAGCACCTCCCAATCTCTAATGCCTTTATCCTCACAGTGCCCCCTGAGGTAAGGCAGCGCTCTTACCCCGCCAGGGAGAAATCAGGTGCAGAGAGGTGAAGGCCCAGATCCTCAAGAGGATTTCGGCTTCACTGAAATATGTGGGAGTTGGCTGCTTAAATAGCTTTGAGGATATGGATCTAAACGTCTTGCCCAAGATCACACACGATGCCCGAGATAGCACAGAGGCTTGAAGCTCACTCTCACAAACCCTACAGTGGGGCCCCTCGCTACGGCACCAGCCTTCCTCTTGCCACAACCCCGCGGGGTCGCCGCAGAACCAGCCCACCAGGTTTTGCCAGATCCAAACGAGAATCACCCCAATTCTATTCCGATGCGACTATTCAGGGGAATAGCCACACACCCTGGAATCAGCCCATCTTCCAGAGGGTCCAGACTACTCTCCAGCAGTGAGCCAGCTGCAGGGACTGTACTGCCCTTTTGCGAGCCTGCCCTCCAGCCAGCTTCCCATCAGGGCGCGCTCAGGCAAACTCACAGTTCCTCAGGAAGGAAAGCGCCTTCTTCCACACAAGGGCTCGCTGTGCCAGCCCGCTAACCGTGACTGACACTCGCTCGCTCGCGCTCAGGGACTGGAACAGCTGCGGCAAGGCGATGCACGGTGACTGGAGACTCGTGTGAAATGCAGCGACACGGAGCGAGTTTGTTACCTTCGAGCCAACAACAACAAAACAGAGAGAGAGAGAGAAAGCCACGGAAGTAAAAGCGTGTCGGGAAAAGGGACGCAGCCCCTGCTAGCTTCATTGCAACGCAGCCCGTAGAGTAGCAAAGTTACCAGGGGCACGGAGAGCTGGTCTGGAGTCTCCATTTTGTAAAGGATCCTGCTCCCATGCACGGACATTCGGGGAGGGGGGGTGAAAGGAGGGGAGTGGGGGGACTAGTGACAAAAACGTTGCATCCCTCTCCCCAGCCCACACCCTGCTGCTCACTGTGTGGCTACAGCAGGCAGCTGCATCTGGGAAAAGCGGTAGCTAGAGATGGCGAGCTCTCGACAGGTAACTTTTAAACACTGGAGCTACATCGGGCCCCCGCTGCTCCCATATCGTCTACTCTGGAGAAGGGGACAGCAGCGCAGGTTGTTCCTGATGGGACCTGAGGCCCCATGAGCCTCCCCTACTCCACGAAAAAGCTGCACCCCAGCGTTGTGGTAAGACTCAGGGGCCATCTGAGCAAACCTGGGCCCAGGGAACGACTGCATCACTAATAACAGTCCTTTGCCCTCCCTCGCACCTGCAGTCTGAGGCTCTCAAAGCCCTTCGCAAATACAAAAGACTTATGCCACCTTGAAAGGTAGAGAAACGGGGCTAGAGCTTACCTAGTGCCATGCAATGAGACCGTCCTAGAGGTGGGAACAGAACCCAAGAGTCCTGGCTTAGCATGCCCGGCTTTAACTACTGACGACACCTGCTAAAGGAGCCCAGGCTCTCAGAGCCCGTTCACCATTCCCTAATTTACCTGCTAGACCAGACTCCTCTTCACAGGTAGGCCCAGAACTCAGGAGTCTTGTCACCCAGCTCTCTGCTCTAGCTGCTCAGTAACACTTCCTCCCAGAGGGAGGAATACACTGCAGGACACCTAGCGCTCGGCTCCTCACAGTAACCCCTAAATAACATGCCCTTGGAGCAGACAAGAGAACCGGGGAGTCCTGACTCCTAGATTGCTCCCCTGACTGCTAGACCACGCTGCCTTCCTCACAGGGGTTAGCTTCAGGACTCCCACCTCCCTGCCCGCTGCTTCAACCACCGAACAATGCTGGAAATGGGCAGTTTCATGATGTTTTGACTGAATTTTCAGCAGAGATTTCAGGCTCCTTTTAAGCTGTCATAAACATACAGCTAAGGAGTTAAGAGTCCTCCTTACCTGTAAAGGGTTAAGAAGCTCAGATAACCTGGCTGGCACCTGACCAGAAGGACCAATAAGGGGACAAGATACTTTCAAATCTTGGGAGGGGGGGGGAAGGTTTTGTTTTGTGTCTGTGTTCTCTCTTGAGATTAAGAGAGGGACCAGGCAGAAATCCATCTCCTCCAACCCATCCTCAATCAAATCTCCAATATTACAACAAGTAAGGTAGACATTGCGTTTAGGTTTTGGGGGGTTTTACTTGTGGAATTTCCCCTGTGTTAGAGGGAGGTGTTATTCCTGTTTTCTGTAACTTTAAGGTTTTGCCCAGAGGGGGGGGACCCTCTGCGTTTTGAATTTGAGTACCCTGTAAAGTTATTTACCAGCCTGATTTTACAGAGATGATTTTTACCTTTCTTTTTTAATAAAATCCTTCTTTTAAGAACCAGACTGATTTCTCCATTGTTCCAAGACCCAGGGGGTAGGTCTTTGATCACTTTGTAGCAATTGGCTAGGCGATTATTCTCAAGCCTCCCCAGGAAAGGGGGTGTAAGGGCTTGAGAGGATATTTGGGGGGGAAGGGGAACTCCAAGTGGTCCTTTTCCCTGGTTCTTATTTAAATCACTTGGTGATGGCAGTGGTTACCTTTTTTTCAGGGTACAAGGAGAGAATGTGTACCTTGGGGAGTTTTTAACCTAAGCTGGTAGAAATAAGCTTAGGGGGTCTTTCATGTGGGTCCCCACAACTGTACCCTAGAGTTCAGAGTGGGGAGGGAACCCTGACATAAGCCAATGACTCAGAGCCAAGCTGCAGCGGGGGCGAGAGGAGGCGATCCTCACTTGGGTTGGAATGGACTCGTTCAGAGCTGTAACACTAGCCTGCAGGTGCTACGTATCCCGTGACCTTACAAACGTCGCCCCTGCTAAACCTAAACCTGCTGGGGGCTGCCACCGGCTGTCTCTCCACCCGCAGATGGGACAGTCCCCAGCGGCTCTTCCTGATCAGGAATCTGGGGGGAAGGGGAGTTTTAATTTTTGCAATCCGGGAAAACTCTAGAGGCAGGTAATTCTAGGCGCTGTTTGCCTCAGCAGAAAGCAGCCTGAGAGGACTGGATGCAGCTAGCAAGATCCAGACACTTTTGCAATGTCTTTGAGGCCCCACCTCCTGCTGCTGCTGGTAAGGACAAAGCTGCATCCTCTCACAGGAAGTCAGGGGCAGGGGTGTGAATTCAACCCATTGGCAGGACGCTGCTGCCTCGCCGGGAATGGAGTGTGGCCCACCCAAATGTGCCAACATCCCAAGAGCTGCTGGAAGAGCCGGCAGGGTCATTGGCTTGGGGCCCAATTACTGCCTTTTAGTAAGGCTGAGTTGAGAGTTACGGAGCCTGGCTCAAATCCCTTCCCTATTAGGGTATGCACGGACGTGTGGGAGTCTGCATAAAGTGACAGGGACAGATTGAGCTTGAGCAGAGAGACACCGCCACAGACAGCGTCTTTAATAATGATTTCTAGCTCTTACTATCCATGCATCTCAAAGGAGGTTACGATCAGTATCCCCATTTTACCTACAGGGAAACTGAGGCACAGGAAGGGGAAGTGACTTGCCTGAAGTCACCCAGCAGCCAAGTTAGGAGCAGAACCAAGGTCTCTTGAGTCCTAAAAGCACTGCTTTACCTAGGAGGGCATACTACTTGCCGAGTCAGCCACCTCGCCCTGCCTATGTGACAGCTGCCATCTTACTGACCCAGGGATCTTCAGCACTAAAAGCATGCATTTCACTAGCTGGGGCTGTAACACACTCATATTTCCTGTGGCTTGGGCACACCATGTTGAGTGGGTTACACCCACGTACCTCCAAATGTGCAGAGAGGTTCCAAGAGCTCAGAAGAGGAATGACAGCTTAACACACCACCTCCCCGCAGGCCCACTTTCCAACAAAACTGACCAAAGGATTTCCCCTCCTTTCACACAGGGCACCTCACAGCTTGATGTATTTCTGCTAAGCTATATCACACTCTGGCCTCCACTTCAGCAGTCATTTCCCCTCTCTGGATACGTCACCCTGAGCTAGGAGAACCTGACATTAGAGAGAGTCATTCATGCTGGCTCTGGGGCAAATCTATGCCCTGGTGTAATCCTGTTGAACTGCCCAACTTGAATTAAAAAGCACAAGAACTACTTACAGTGGTCCTGAGACCCAGCGTTCAAAAGTCATGAGTTCGGCATCAAAAATCATGAGACCTTTTAAAAATGATAATCCTTGGGGTCTTTTCCTTTGCTTTCTGGTGTTTGACCTGTAGGAGTCGCATTTCCACACTTTTCTCCATGACCAGGAGAACTAGAACCGTACTTTGTTTAAAAATTAAAAGCTGAGATGCTGATGTAATCCTGGGACTTCAGGAGCTGGCGTTCAAACCAAAACACCAGCTATCGCAAGAGAATTGGCAACATTGGATTTCCAGCTAGCCACCAACAGCCCAGTTCCATTGGCCAGACGCTTTCTGTGTGGGCCTGATTCTCCCATCACTAGCACTGGGATAAACCCCCAGAGACTCCTGTTGTCATAGAATCATAGAATCTCAGGGTTGGAAGGGCCCTTAGGAGGTCATCTAGTCCAACCCCCTGCTCAAAGCAGGACCAATCCCCAATTTTCGCTCCAGATCCCTAAATGGCCCCCTCAAGGATTGAACTCACAAGCCTGAGTTTAGCAGGCCAATGCTCAAACCATGCCAGGAGAGCTAATGCTCTGAAAACAGCATGCATGAGATCAACATTAGACTTTCTCTCTTTATTTATTTTGGACATTTATTTATCTACCTGGGGCTAGATTCTGATCTTGGTCACACCGGTGATAAATCTGATGTCTACCCCATAGACTTCAAAGGAATGCCTCCAGCTACACTAGCATAAATGAGATCAGAATCAGGAACACCTGGGCAGTACGTGCTAGTTAAAAGCATACCCCAAAAGGAGAAAATATTAGCCTCTGCCATGGACACTGTCTGCTCAGATTTGGGCATGAACACAGATTCTGTCAAAACAAGTTCTTAGGAAAGCTAAAACCAAGAGAAACATTTGCATTCATTTTTTTTGCAATTCCAGCAGAAATGGTTATTAAAAATAAACATTCCCATTTAGCAGCGCGTACTTTAGGGTGCAGAGTGAACCAGGAAAATTTACTATAAACCAAATCAAAACTGAGCTCGCTCTTTTCCAAAGTTGGTGAAATGCACAAAAACTTGCATCTGGTATAAAAATAGTGACAAGGACATTGGGGGCCAGATCGTCAGCTGTTATAAATCAGGCGAGCGCCAACAGTTCTACTTATTTGCAAGAGCTGAGGGTCCGGACCTGATTCTCATCAGTCTTTCCATTTTAATAATCTCAGACGTTAGTAACACAACGAAGGACAATTTTTGTTATTTTAATTATACGTGTCCTGATTCCTAGTTGCCCTGAACCTTCAGTAATCAAGCAGATAAACGGGAAGGGAGTGCAAAATGGGTGTAAAAAGCGACCTCATTGGTATGGTAGCATTTTGCACTTAGTTTGCACTGACACTGCACTAGGACAAGGGTGACTCAGGCTACGTGCACGTTTACACTTGGGCAAAGAGGATGTAAAACTCCATTTTGATGTGATAGCATTTTGCACCCACTTTGCATGCGTGTAAATGATGCAAGTTGTGGTACAGGGGAGAATCAGGCCCGTGATTCTTTCTAAGAACCAAAAGACAGTGGAAATTTTATAGCTGCAGTGGGGGGGGGGGGTGAATTTTGTAATGTGTACGAGCTGCCTCCCAGACACCAGTATTCAAGGGCTAAGAATTTGGGTTGTCCTTTTGCAGAGCAGCTCGCTGTTTTTGCTGAACCGCACTCATACAAGTCGTCTGATTTCAAAGAGCAAGGGGAATATGAGCGAGCCCCTTAGTCTGAATGCTGCAGGAGTGGAGGCCTGGAGTTCTCACTGGAAGATGGATCTCTTCCTCCCCTCCCCCCCAAGACCAAGGTTTGTCAACCTTCAGGGCGTGGCCTTTTTTTTCAGGCTAGTTCTTGTGGGAGATCAGTGGTAGGGCCCGTGAGTGTTGCTAGAGTTCATCTTAACTAACCGTGGTCACTAGGTTGGTGTGGTAATCCTCCCTGATTTCAATGGAATGACACAAGAGACAGATCCATCTCACTAGCTTGAGGTATTTTTTAGAATCAGAAGCGGAAAGCTAGAGACAGATGCACACGGTATGGGTAGTATATGCTCTTAGGCTGAGATCTTCCAGGATGCATTTTAGCCAGGAGCAAATTTGTTTATGGCTGAGTTCTAAGTCCTTGGAAAACGAGGTCCTAACAGGAAATCCAGACTAAAGCTTCATGAGAAGCGCTCCCAGGTGGAGACACTACCAGGCGACACATACATGACCCCGATCTCTCTTCGAGACCCCACTCAGTTGCCACGCCTCTACAAAGCCAGCCAATGGACAGAGGTTAGATGGAGGGGGAGATGGGCATGGCTTATTTCTACTTTATTTGTATTAAAAACATTAACCATTCAAATGTGTCTCACATTGACAGAGGTGAATTTGATTCCATGCCTCTCCCTGACCTTTATCTGTCCCTAGTCTTCTTTAGCCTGTTGGTTCCTTCAACACACACGCACACACACACACTGCAATGGATCCTGGCCTGCAATCTTTCACTGTCTAAGCAGTTCCAAAACTGAAGGCCTACATTCAAAGCGTGTTGAAGTCAAGGGAGACTTTCCGCTGACCTGGGCTCTGAATTCAGACCTCATTCCAAATTCATTAGGAATACTTGCCCAATAATTACCAGCCTGAAAACTAAGCCAATTAGCCAGGGTGAAAATAATTGTGCCGCCAAACCCCCTCTCCCTCAGAGCAACCCCCATTGCAATTCAAGGGAATAAATCAGCTGCATGCTGCTTACTGTAGTTCATTTAATTGTACCATATTGACAATCAACTTTCTCCTTATTGATCTTACTTGTACTACAGCAGAGCCTAAAGGCCTCCACCCAGACTTGAGCCTCCCCACGCTAGGCACTGTATGCTGAAGGAGTTCAACCCAATCCCTCCTCCGAAAAAGTTACGGAACCCACGGGCAAGGATGTGCTACAGCACTCCATTGGTGCCTAATCCCCAGAGGAGATGAGTGTGTCATAGCCCCAGCCAGGGAGCTGTAGTTGCTTATACTTTTAGCTCTGGATGTTCCTGGCTCAATCCCCGGTGTGTCAGCTAAGATGGCGTCCGACACACTTACGGCCCTGATCCTGCAAACATTAACACACATGTTTAACTTTACTACTAGGAGCAGTCCCCATAGTAAAGATAGGCATGCATGTGTCTGCAGCATCAGGGTCTAGACAGACAAAGGGTGGGGGAAGGAAAGCATCACCCCCATTTCACAGCCGGTGAAACTGAGGCACAGAAAGTTGAAGTAAATTGTCCAAGGTCAACTTCTGAGCCTCAGCCCAGCACCTTAACCATAAGGCCACCCTCCTCTAATTGAGTGTTAATACATATTTTAAAATGTAAGTTAACTGCTAGGGCAAGACAAGTCACAGGAATCACAATCTGTTGACTATGTTAGTCCACGGATTTCACCAGCACTGGTGGAATAGTTTTGTCACTGAAGGGTATTTGATCAGCTACTGAGCATGAAAACCAAGGATCTGTGAACCAATCCTAGTGAAATCCGTCAAACAATATCCCTGGCAAATACTGCTCATCCAGTCCTGCTGATACCACTGCTCCATCAGGCTTTTGTTACCACCTTTTCTTCCCTGCCTTCACTCCACTTTTTCTTTCCTATCATAGATCACAGTGTGTCTTTTCCTGAGTTGTCAATGTCTCTGTCCTCTTTTCCTTCTTACTCCTTCCCCCTACTGTGTCTCTCTATTTTTCTTTCCCACACTTTGTGCTTCTCCTTTTATATTTTCTCTCTCTCCCACTTCTCTCCTCCCAAGGTCACATACGCTCTCACTCACACATTGTTTATTATTATTATTTGGACTTCAATAGCACCTAGTAGCTCCAGTCATGGCTCACAACCCCACAGTGCTGGGCAACTACCTTATTTATTAGGTGTATTATTGTAGCAACTAGGAACCGCAGTGACAGACCAGGACCCCGCTGTACTAGGGGCTGTCCATTGTTTATTAGGTGTACTACAGTAGTGCTTAGGAACCCATCACGGACCAGGACCCGACTGTGCTGGGTGCGGTACAGCCACAGAACGAAAGATGGTACTTCCAATCTACGTACACCGTACTTCTTTTCTCACCTATTCCATTCATCTCTCGTACTTTCTCACCCACCCAATCTCACAGTCTCCCATTCACCCACAAAGAGGGGTTGGAAATTTGACTAGATACCCTATAGCAGAGGAGTAAATCTACTAGGCACAAACCAATCTAAAGGTGGCAGTATCCAGGTGAGAAGCCAACCTTCCCTAATGAACTGATATGAAAGGAAAAGGTTTTCTGGGATTCCTACCAGGGTACATTCCTTGGATCCTACTCAGGGGCTCCATGTTTGGTATCAATCTCTGGCTAGCAGGCATCTTCCTCCATCTCCTCACAACCCAGCTGCTACCAGAAAGGAGGGGGTTCTTCATGTTTTCCCATCCCTAGATGCTCCAGGCTGCTGCATGAGGGGTGGGGATGGTGGGCGGTCTCCTCTCTTCTACCCTTTCATAAACTCTGGACCTGATTTCCTTCTCACATTGGTGTAAATCGGGAATGATTATCAGCTAAAATCAATGGAGTTACACTGGTGTAAGTGAGAGGTGAATCAGATCATCTACCTTTTTTTGTTCTCCTTCCAAGGCATCAGTGCCTTCCCCCAGCTGCTCCTCAGAGCTTTCCCAAGCAGCAGCAGCAGATTGAAAATGAGCAGATTCCCTTGAGTTTCATTTCTACCCATAGGATTTACAATACCGAAGTGAAACTCACAAGACTCTCATCCAGTTTCCACATTGGAGCGCTCTGAGCAGCTGCAACAGAGGCACTGGTGCAGTCTCTGCAGACTAAGGAAAACAGCCGTCCGTCAGTTTACGCTTAGTACAAAACAGCAAGGCTTTCTTCAGGGCACTGTTTCTTAAACGAAAACTTAGCTTTCAAGAAACTGGGGGCACTCACCTGGGAAAGATTCCTATTCACATAGTGCAAGCACATTTTTAAAACCCGGAATTTAGTAATATATGCACTAAATGAATATTTTCAATAGCCACCTAATTCATACCAGGGTTATTGCTTATAACAACAGGGTGCAGACATCCATACAAAGACCTTATTCTGCTGATTAAACATGTACTGGTCAGTGACTCTGGACATCTGTACTGTACACACACAGTGCACAATTTGTCCACTACACACCTCTTATGCCTCTGTCTTTAATGTCAGCTCCAAAATACACTCAAATCCTGTTCATAGAACATTAACAAAAAAGTGTTAATAGTAGCTTAAAAAACTAACATAATCCCACCATGCCACATAAATTCTCACTTAGGCACTCAACACCTGATCCTGATCTCACTTACTGCATGGTGAAACTGGAGTTACCTCCACGTTTTTCAATGCAATGCAGATTCACACCAGCATAACTGAGTTCTGAATCTCTCCCTCTGTCCTTGTTTTACCCAGCTATGATGAGGTATCGTTGCTCTTTGGAAGCAGGCTTAGCCTTGTCTAGTCATCTGTTCTACGGGAACATCTGAACTGCAAAATCTAGGCACAAAAGAGGGTGAGTTGAGAAAGACAGAGTTAGCCTCCAAATTTCTCACCTATTGTCAATTTCAGGCAGCTCCAAGACATTCTGTTAACAGCCTTGCGCATTTCATTCCCCTGGGGTTTTCAGACTTTGCAGTGCTGTGCACAGATTCCCCTTCTAGGGGAATGAGGAGTGGAGGGATCATACCGGTAGATAATAATACAGAAGATGTGCTGAAATACCAAGTAGGCTATTGGTGCGTGTACACCAGGTTGCTGAATATTAGGGCAGTAAGAGTAAGCATTAGAAAACAGACTGTAGGGAACAATCCTGCACTGATCCCCAGCAATATGGCCTATATAGCCGAACAACCTTTACTATCTCTAACTTCTATGGGTCCAGACACAACACAGCAAAAAAACTATCTTTTGATTGGTCCCCCAAATTCTCCCTGAGGTAAAGGAAGATTTATGCACCAGAAAATTATAGGTTAGAATAATTTGGATCCCTCACAAAGCCAGTGCCCCAAAAACAATATGGAAAAAAGCATCTTAGCAGAGATCTATCTGCCCATCCATTCTACTGTTTCCTACAGCATTCATCAGCATAGTATCTAAGCCCTGCAGTGCACATGCTCAGTTAGCCAGCTATCAGAGGGGTGAATATCTACTGTAAACTGTTTCTAATTTAAAATTAGTATTTGCAAGGCTCAGGTATACGTCAGGAATCGAGGGGCAGATTCTGATCTGAGTTGCACAGGAATAATGCTACTGGCTTGAAAGGAACTGTTCTGGATTTACACCGGTGTAACCAAATTTAGAACCTGGCCCCAAAACTGGGTGCCATATTTCAGGGGTTTTTTAAACCAAGCTGAGGGGAAACACATGCTAGAAACTGCTCCTAGAAAGAGACTTTCTACCAAAAAACCTTAAGACGGCCCCATTTAGATCATTTTTCATGACACAATTTTAACATATCAGATACCAACAACATGCGCATCAGATTTCAGGCAAATACACCAGTATGGGTTTAACATCCAGATAACTCACCATGCTATACAGAACTACCTTCTCCTATCCAGGCACCAAAGCATCTTGCTCACCGCCAAAACTACACCAAGCTTGCAACAGATGCAAGACCTTTATCAACCATATTATGAATAGAAAATATTTCTTTTACAACTATACATTCTGAGATACACAGGGTGGCTTTCTTCAGCCATATTTTGATAGGGGGTGGGGGTTTATGTGGTTTGCTGGCTTTCCCTCTAGACAACAGCAAATAAGTAAAAAATCACAGTAGAGAATAAGGTATTTACATACCCAAGTTGAAGCATCAGATGCAGCGACAGCAATTTCTCAGTTTCTCCACCCAGCTTGGGAAACCACTTTTGATGGAGACTCCGCAGATATGCCCAGAAGTGGCTCCTAATTCTATCCTCTCACCCCCGACCCCTCCTCACTGGTGAAATTAATTGTATATCCAGGGGCAGATGAAAGGTGGCTGGGGCAATTCCTGTGCTGTTCTGCCAATGCAATGTGTGGTCCCAGGGCCTGATTCTACACCTAAATACATGGGCATATGTTCTGCCGGCTTCCATGGGAGCGCCGCCCATGTAGCAGAGAGAAGTGGCCCCGATGTCCCTTGTCCTGTAATTCTGCACATAGGGGGGTGCACAAATAAAACACAGAATCTCTCTCTCTGGGCAGCTAGGCATAACAAATATGGGGCAACATTATCTCTCTGAGGGCCGAATTCTGCTCTCAGTTACACCTGTTCTAAGCCTGAGTAACCTCACTGACTGATGGTGTGACTCCGGACTGACACTGGTGTAAGCGAGAGCAGAATTCGGCCCTGTGTATTGATAGGTCTAATGTCTATGTAATGCAAATATGCACCATCCACCCATTGCTGTGTCTGCGGAAAGGCTTTGGACAGTAGCAGTGAGGACCCAGGTTTCCCACCCTCCTGTTACCCAAGATCCTGTCTCATATCCACACTGCTAATGAGACCTCCACATGCACCCTTCTCCGTGCCCCTCCCTTTGGGCCATACTTCAGCAGTGAGGACTTTGCGCTGTCTGCTCCTCTTCTTTTAGCGGGGAAGCAGCGTTAGAGACCATAGATTACGGATCCCCTTTCTCTGGACCAACAAGGGGTTCACTGGGGAACCCCCGTTTCTGTTTCTCCTGAACTGGCTCACAGACACCCACAAAGATGGCAAAGGCCCCGGCTCACTGCTCCCCCTTCCACTCCACACGGCTGGGCAGTGTTGCTGGGGAACACTCGAACCCCCGCACTGCCTCCCACTGGAAGGTCCATGGACATGACAGATGCGGGGCATCTACCCCTCTGACAGCCCCATGTTGCAGGGGAAGTCCCAAGACCCCGGCCCGCTACCTGGCTTGCCACTGCCTGTAGTGAAGGCTTCACTCCCAGCCAGGCCTCTGCATGCCCTGCCTGTTCTGTAATCCAAACCCTGAGCCCCTCAATGGGGGGAAAGGCAGTCTGACCATGAAATGCCCCTAAACCCCTTACCCTGAGGGGAGGGGACTGGCCAGGCTGTGCAAGGCAGGCAGTGCCCTAGGGCGGCAGATAACATGGGCAAGAATGTTCGCTACCTGGGCGGGGGGTGCAGGTGACTAGATTGATGTCGTGGCATGGGGTGGAAGGTGGGGGGCAGAGGTACAGCGTGGGGAGGTGAGGTGCGGAGGGAGGGGATCAGGCGAGTTGGCTGGGGGTGGAGACGAACGGGCTGGGGTGAAGGTACATAGGTTAGGGTGGGAGGCCCCCCCATGCGCAAGCTGGGGTGCAGATGCCTGGGAGAAAGGGATCCCTGGCAAAGGGTGCATATGCAGGGGTGCTGGACAGACATGTGGGTGGCGGGAAGCAGGCGTTATGGGGTGCAGGTGCCCAGGCTGAAGAGGATTCGTGGACTGGGGTGCAGATCAGGTGGGGAGATTCATGAGTTAGGGGATGCAGATGTATAGGGTGGGGTGTATATGTATTAAGAGATGCAGATGTGTGGGTGGGGGGGCGCATACACGACAGGGTGCAGGTGCCTCGGTGGGGGAAGATTCATGGCGTGGGGTGCAGATGCACAGGCAGGGAGATGCATGAGTTAGGGGGTGCAGATGCATAGGTGGAGGAGGCAGATGCCTGGGGGGGAGGGTTGGATGCATCCCGGGGGGGCATCTGCTTGGGTGGGGGTTGCATGCATTAGGGGGTGCAGATGCCTGTATCTGGGGGTGCATGCATTAGGGGGTGCAAATGCCTGGATCTGGGGGTTGCATGCATTAGGGGGAGATGCCTGGATCTGGGGGTTGCATGCATTAGGGGGTGCAGATGCCTGGATCTGGGGGTTGCATGCATTAGGGGGTGCAGATGCCTGGATCTGGGAGTTGCATGCATTAGGGGGTGCAGATGCCTGGATCTGGGGGTGCATGCGTTAGGGGGTGCAGATGCCTGGATCTGGGGGTTGCATGCATTAGGGGGTGCAGATGCCTGGATCTGGGAGTTGCATGCATTAGGGGGTGCAGATGCCTGGATCTGGGGGTTACATGCATTAGGGGGTGCAGATGCCTGGATCTGGGGGTTGCATGCATTAGGGGGTGCAGATGCCTGGATCTGGGAGTTGCATGCATTAGGGGGTGCAGATGCCTGGATCTGGGAGTTGCATGCATTAGGGGGTGCAGATGCCTGGATCTGGGGGTTGCATGCATTAGGGGGTGCAGATGCCTGGATCTGGGAGTTGCATGCATTAGGGGGTGCAGATGCCTGGATCTGGGGGTGCATGCATTAGGGGGTGCAGATGCCTGGATCTGGGAGTTGCATGCATTAGGGGGTGCAGATGCCTGGATCTGGGAGTTGCATGCATTAGGGGGTGCAGATGCCTGGATCTGGGGTGCATGTATTAGGGGGTGCAGCTGCCTGGCTGGGGAGGGATGCCCGAGTTTGGGGGTCCCCAACAGAAAGGATATGGCCATTCGGTGATCTTTTTGGCGTATTTCCTCACCACGTTATCCTCGCTGAAGAGGAACAGGGACCGGTTGACAGTCAGGCAGTTCTGCCGGACGGGGATGGGGTTGTAGAGAGCCATGGTGCGGGCTCGCTGGGCCATCGACTGCTTGTACATCCTCTGGGCCCCGGGCGGTCCGCCCTGCCGGCTGCCCCCTGCACCCCGGCCGCCTCCACCGCCCGCCGCGCCCCCGGAGCCAGCTCCCCCGGAGCCGCCAGCCCCGTAGCGAGCCGGCACCTCGTCTCCGAAGCGAGCCATCCTGCAAAGAGCAAAGGGCCGGGGGTTACGATGCTGAGGCTGCTGCTGCTGGAGAAGAGAAGCTGATCACATCCCATCGGCGGCTGCTGCTGCTGCTGCTTGGGGGGCTTGCAGCAGACTGGGGGGGGGGGGGGGGGAATTGTTCAGGCAGGAGCACGGCCGGTGAAAGCACCAGAGACCCTGGCCATCCTTCCTCAATCCTGTCTCCTCCCCTCTCCGGGAAGGAACCGATGCGACCCCCCAACACACACACACAGGCCCCCCCCCCCGCAAAAAATGGCAATGAAAAAATGAATGCACCACCCTCAAAAAATGGTACTCTGCAATTAAAAATAACAACTCATCGATGCACCAACCTCACCCAATTTTTTCCAATTCTAAAAAGAATAATTAACGAGGGCCCCCCCCCCACACAAAAAAAAAGAATTGCAACGAAAAAAATGCAATGCACCGCCAGTCCGAACGAGAAAAACAAAAAGCAATTTAGAAAAATGTCTCGCTCCTAGAAAACAATTACAATTAAATATAGCAAGTGCAGCACCTCCTCCCTACCAAAATTCAATTTTCAAAATTGAATGCACCAACTCCTCACTTCAAGCCCGGGGGGTGAGAAAGTGCACTACCAATACATGAAATGGACCAGCAAATGTATATTTGCAATGCAATTTTTGGCAAAAAATAAATTAAAACATAAAAAAAGCAACCCTTCCTCTGTCTGTTCAGCTTTGCACAAATCTTTGCACACTTGAAAACAAATGTGGCCTAACATTTGTTTTTAAAATCAGTGCATTCCCCTCAACCTCACCCCCCAAAAATATTAGCATCAGGGAAGAAAATAATAATTTTTTAAAAAGTGGGGGGGAAAAAGTCTCCCCCCCCCCCCAAGGTCTCTGCTTTCACTTGTGCATCATCCTGCCGTCTTCAAAACGTTGCAAGATCTGGAGAGGGAAAAAAGGCTATTGGGGTCTTATTAAGCGTCTTAAGATGTAGGCTGGATTTTTTGTTTGTTTTCCTGTTGCAATTTCACCGGCGGTCTCTGCTTCTGCTTTAGGATGATGATTATTTTGGTGTGAGCGCGTGAATGTCAATTTTGCATCATCTTGGTGTTGAATGCAGCAAAGAAATCCTGTAAAATCCAAAAATGAAAAAGAAGAGAGAAGTAGCAGGTCCCATCCACCATCTACTCATAAGGGTTTCCTGGATGCTGCAATGTCTAGTATTTTTTTCTGCCCTGTATTCCTCCACCTCCTCCTCCTCCTGGGTTATAGCTAAAATAAGACCGGTGTTAGGGAGGGAGGGACTGGGAGAGAGAGAGAGAAAAAAATGGAAAAAAAAGATCTGATTCACTGGCAGGTTGAGCTATAATGTGCAGCAACTGATCAGTTTAATGCAAGCACAGACCATCCCAAAGCCTCAGCAACGCTTAGCACATGATGGCCTGGGACCAATCAGTTGCTGCTGCCCAACCTAACCCAGTGGAGTTTCTGGGAGAAAGAGAGAGATTGAGAAAGAGCAAAGGGAGGTTGGGGCAGATTTTTCTCCTCCCCACCCACCTCCAGTTTGGAAAACCTAGAAACAAATGGCAATTTCCCCTAAGTATGCTCCCAGCTGGATTCTGATCTCAGTTACGCTAGTGTAAAGCCATAGTGAATTTTATATGATTTCACTGGAGTGATTGAGGATTCACGCTGGGGTAATGGAGATCAGAGTCTGTTCCTTAGGCTCCATGGCTAGTTTCTGAGTTCAGTGCAGGTCTCATGTTTCTTGGTGGAGGGGTGGGGGGAGAGGGGCAGGCAGGGAAAAGGAGTGAGTTGGCCCTGATTCTCCTCTGACTTTACACCATTTTTACAACAGTGTAACTAGGAATTACTCCTGATTTCCAAGAGTACTGAGCGAGAGGAGAGCCAGAGTGTACGTGTCTGTGGGATGTAATGCATGTGAGAAGCTAAGCGATCTGTGCAAACTCTAAACAAAACCGACACATTCCTTGAAAGAAAAATAGCTGGGAGGATTCTGTGATCTCAGTTACATTGGTGTAAATCCAGAGCAACTCCACTGGCCAGATCCTGAGGAGTTTCTGACTCGCATTTTCCCATCTTTATTTGGGCAAATTCACTTCCCCTCCCTTCAGTGGGCGACTGACCTGCCTGAGTAAGAAGTGAATAATCCTGGAGTAAGGATCCTAGGTCGTGCCCCCCTCTGTTCGGATTTTAAATGAAACCGCAGGGTGGGGTATTTTTAATACAATTTTCTAAGTTAGCACTGTGCAGTCTCCTACTACAGCCAGTGGGTCATACCCTGCTCTCGGTTACATCAGAACATATTCACTCCTAAAATGAAGTAAACAAAGTCACTCCAGACACAAACTCCAAAGCAGAGCAGAATCTCATCTCCAGTTATTTTGTTGCTTCCTGCACAGGACTGGGCACTCTTGACTCCCACTGACCCCCATGAGAGTTGAGAGTGCTGAGCACCTCACAGGATTGGGCCCTTTAGGGTTAAATCCTGAGACAGATGTGGAAATATTTATCCAGCTGCAATGAGAAAGTTAAGCTGGGGGTATGGCTAGGCTCTGGGTGTTAACAGATCTTTCCTTGACTTGCTTAAGGGGCCATTTAGTTGCCATTAAATTTGCATGGTCCAGGGGGGAGTGGATTATTTTCTGGCATTAAAGACTTCGCTGAACATGAATCAGCCCCACCGAGGGCCTGACCCTGCCCTCCTTTAGTGAAGCAGAATTCCCACGGAAGGCAATGGGAGTTCTGGCCGAGTGAGGCATGCTGACCAGGCCCCAAATATGGAGTATGTTCTCCTCACTGTATAGTAACAAATTTCTGGGTGCCTCCAACTCCGCGGGTGTCCACATGCTGAAGCAGGTGGCACCGCATGGCGAGTGGGGATAGAAAGAACAGATATTTATCCTAAAGTAATTGTGGTTCTTCAAGATAATGTCATCCTGTACACAGATTCCACTCTTGGTGCATACGCATAGATTCCTAGATTCCAAGGCCAGAAGGGACCATTGTTAACTCCTGTATGGCACAGGCCAGAGATCTCCCCAAAATCCTTCCTAGAGCAGATCTTTTCGAAACACATCCCATCTTGATTTAAAATTTGCCAGTGATGAGTCCACCATGACCCTTGGTAAATTGTGCCAGTGGTTAATTACCCTCAGTGGGGGTGGAGAGTCTAGATTAGCTAAAATTTACCTAAGGGCTTGTCTAGACGTGAGAAGAGCCTGCAGCAGTTGGTGCCCACTAGGTGCTCCTCACTAACTCCCCCATGTAGACACTCTTACTACACAGTAACAAGCCTTTGTGCACATTAGCTTGATAAGTATCAGAGGGGTAGCCGTGTTAGTCTGGATCTGTAGAAGCGACAAAGAGTTCTGTGGCACCTTATAGACTAACAGACGTATTGGAGCATAAGCTTTCGTGGGTGAATCCCCACTTCCGATGCATCCGAAGAAGTGGGGATTCACCCACGAAAGCTTATGCTCCAATACGTCTGTTAGTCTATAAGGTGCCACAGAACTCTTTGTCGCTTCATTAGCTTGATAAACCACCTGAGGGCCCTGTTAGTGCACAGTAGAAGTGTCCACACGGGGAGTTAGTGTGAGTAGCTAGGGTGCTTTAAATTCACACCCTAGCTTAGTGCTCACTAACCTCCCCATATAGACAATTTATATATCAATATAGATATTTGCCAGTGGGTGTTAAAAACAGATCTACACTAACTACACTGTCCTAACTATACTAACAATATAAACTACACTATTATAAACTAAGCAGATCGCACAGTGTGCAGAGTAAGTGGACACTGCAGGTTTCTGTCTTGATGTCATGGGTGGTTAGAAGGGACTGAAGGATGATGGATGTCATTTGAGCTGAAGGGGAATCCCCGATAGCTGTGAGCAGTACAGGGCACATGACAGCAGTGAGTGGTTCTGACTATCCAATAGAGGGCAGTGATATGCTTATTACAATATTATTATGATCAGTGCTGAGTGTACCATAAAGGATTTATACTTTGTACCTTTCGCCAAAGGCTCTGTCTACACTGCAATCAGAGATGTGACTGCGCAGGTGAACGTGTACTTTGATCTAGCTAGCTCGAATAGCAATAGCAGTGAAGCTGTGGCAGCAGCCCGGGCTGTACAACCCCGCTTGGGACTCTGGGCGTCTAGCCTGTACTATCGCAGCTTCACTACTATTGTTATTCGAGCTAGCTAGAGCTACATGTCCTGCAATCACACCTCTGATTGTGTTGTAGACATTTCCAAAGGATCTCAAAGCACATTAACGCCCCTCGATGGGCCAGTAAGTCAGTATTATCCCCATTTTACAGAGAGGGAAACTGAGGCACGGGGAGGCTAAATGAGCTGCTCAAGGTCATACAACAAATGAGTCATAGAGTTAGGAAAAGAACCTAGCAGACCAGATTTCCAGCCTTCTGCTTTAACCACTACACCACCTGCCTCTAGAGTGAATGCCAAGGATCTTTTGTTTACACTGTGGTCTCGGAATCGAAGGTACTCGACACAGTTTGCTGACTGAAGAAGTGGCAGCTGTTTAACAGCAGTCAGCGGCACCACACAACAGTTTAGGACAGGAAGTGAAGAGGAATCTGTTATCCAGTTGAAACTGCAGGGGGAATTTAGAGAGGCAGAACAGAATTAGGTGACACCTGTACTGAAAAAGATGAGGGAAATTTTTAATGACAGATGTCTAGGACATTGGTTCTACCTATCATCTGAAAGATGTCTCCAGCAGCACAGCATCCCCTACCAGCACAATGAGACACTGGAACATTACCAACTGAATCATCAATACTATTTCCAGTATCTCCTAGCTTTTCCCTTGAGATCTCCCTCTAAGTAGGATCTACTTGACTTAAGAAATCTGACCTGATTACAATTTTGCTTTCCTGAATGGGGACAGATTTAAGCAGGGGTTTCAAAGAGCACATGAGAAAAGGATACTGTCCCTTTAAGGGTCAGGCTGGAGCCTATAACCAAGTCTTAATCAACAAGGCCCTTCCTCTCCCTGTTCTACAGATGGAGAAACTGAGGCATAGGAAGTTAGTGAGTTGCCCAAGGTCACGCAGAAAGGTGGTGATGGAGCAGGGACTTGAATCCAGGTTAACGCCATAACCGCTGGACCATCCTGCCTCTCCCCTTCCTCTCTCTAGGGTCAAGTGATATGAAACAGGAACAGGAAGCGGCATGGATGCTGGAACTAGAGATGCTGTGAAGTGGTTTCCATTCTATACAGGGTTTACAGTTTGGTTCAATGGCTCTCAGCCCCCCTCCCCCCCCCCACTCTACACATTGTTCCAGCCCCCCTGGGAAGCAGAGAGCAGGGAGTAGAAGACAGGAGCCTACAATGGAGAAGCTGGGAAGGCTCCAGTGGGCGGCAGTTCCACATTTACTCAGAAGAGAAAAAAAACCCAGTGGTAGCAAGTCTCAGAGTCCAGGTCAACTGACTCGGGCTCGTGGGGCTTGTGCTACGGGGCTAAAAATAGCCGTGTAGATGTTCTTGCTTGAGCTGGAGCCCTGGCTCTGAACCCTGAGGGGGGAGAGGTTCCCAGAGCCGGGGCTCCAGCGCGGGAGACAATGTCTACAGTGTTATTCTTAACCTCAGTGCGTGAGCCCCACGATCCCGAGCGAGTTGCCCTGGGCTCTGAGACTCGTTGCTGTAGGGGTGTTTTTTGAAGTGTAGACGTACCTAAGGCACCTGGAGACAACCCGAACCTAGAGTTGGGTGTGGACTGTGAGGTTTGGGAGATCCTTGATGCAATGGCTGTCACAATAGCGCCTGACCTGATTGCTTGCAATGCCTGGGCTATTCAAAGGGACACCCCCTCTGATTAATGGGTGGTGGCTTCTCCTTGCCCCTGGGCTGTGAAACAGGGGTCTGTTGCTCCCTGACTTGGGGAATTCACAGGTGGGCCACACTGAGTGGCAAGACCGTGCTCAAAGACTTCCCTGCACCTTTACAATGAGCTTGAGTGTTTCCTGAATAGATGACTCCGCAGGCACCAGTCTAGGCAGTTCCACTATCTATGGTGCTTATATTTCCCCCTATTATTGGAGCACCTCTTGGACTCATCCGCACAACCCCCTTTGTGAGGCAGGGCACTGCTATTATCCCCATTGTACAGATGGGAAACTGAGGCAAAGAGAGACTGACTTGCCCAAGGTCATACAGGAAATTGAATTTGGGTCTGCTGAGCCCCATGATAGTACTTTGGACCATGCAGCGAGATTTGGTTTCCTATTGGAATGTGGCTGGTGGAATCAGGCATTCCTAGCCCGCTTGCAACCCAGCCTGCAGCAAACGGATTGTGATATTTGTTCTAATCTGTTAACTGGGGATTTAATTTCCCAGCCAGTCCCTGATTTCACAAGTAAGATTAGCGTATAGAAAGGGGGAAAAAAACCAACAACATTACAATCCTTCTCAGACTGTTTGATTTAATTTACCAGAGCTCCTTATTAGAAGGGATGACTACAATCACCCTCAATCATATTTTGCTCCTAAAACATTTATAAACACAATTCAATCAGACTTAGAAAGGGAGCCTCTAGCCTGGTCCAATGGCTAGAACGCTGGACGAGGAATCGGGAGACTTGGGTTCTATTCCTAGCTCTGCCACTCGCCTGCTAGGTGACCATGGGCAAGTCGCAGCTCCTTTCTGTTCCGCAGAGTCCCCTCAGTAAGATGGAAATAGCAACACTGACCCGTCTGCGTGAAGTACTTTGAGACACTGGCATGAAGAGCACCCTAGATATGTTAGATATTCAGAATATAGGGAGCCCGAATGGGCTTGAAATTGATGAGTCCAGGCCAGACCAGACCCAAAGCCACAGCGAACAACAGTTGTTAGCAGTGGCGAACTGCTGATTGGCGTGTTACACATGTGGGTTGAGTTAGCCCAGTTCCTACTGGACAGGTGGTCATGTGACAGCTGGGGACTTTTCAGGGCTTGTTGCCAAGTGCTGTCATAGAATCTCAGGGTTGGAAGGGACCTCAGGAAGTCATCTAGTCCAACCCCCTGCTCAAAGCAGGACCAACCCCAACTAAATCATCCCAGCCAGGGCTTTGTCAAGCCTGACCTTAAAAACCTCTAAGGAAGGAGATTCCACCACCTCCCTAGGTAACCCATTCCAGTGCTTCACCACCCTACTAGTGAAAAAGTTTTTCCTAATGTCCAACCTAAACCTCCCCCTCTGCAACTTGAGACCATTACTCCTTGTTCTGTCATCTTCTACCACTGAGAACAGTCTAGATCCATCCTCTTTGGAACCCCCTTTTAGGTAGTTGAAAGCAGCTATCAAATCCCCCCTCATTCTTCTCTTCTGCAGGCTAAACAATCCCAGTTCCCTCAGCCTCTCCTCATAAGTCATGTGCTCCAGCCCCCTAATCATTTTTGTTGCCCTCCGTTGGACTCTTTCCAATTTATCCACATCCTTCTTGTAGCGTGGGGCCCAAAACTGGACACAGTACTCCAAATGAGGCCTCACCAGTGCCGAATAGAGGGGAATAATCACGTCCCTCGATCTGCTGGAAATGCCCCTACTTATACAGCCCAAAATGCCGTTAGCCTTCTTGGCAACAAGAGCACACTGTTGACTCATATTCAGCTTTTCGTCCACCGTAACCCCTAGGTCCTTTTCTGCAGAACTGCTGCCCAGCCATTCGGTCCCTAGTCTGTAGCAGTGCATGGGATTCTTCCGTCCTAAGTGCAGGACTCTGCACTTGTCCTTGTTGAACCTCATCAGATTTCTTTTGGCCCAATCCTCTAATTTGTCTAGGTCCCTCTGTATCCTGTCCCTACCCTCCAGCATATCAACCACTCCTCCCAGTTTAGTGTCGTCTGCAAACTTGCTAAGGGTGCAGTCCACACCATCCTCCAGATCGTTGATGAAGATATTGAACAAAACCGGCCCCAGCACCGACCCTTGGGGCACTCCACTTGATACCGGCTGCCAACTAGACATGGAGCCATTGATCACTACCCGTTGAGCACGACCATCCAGCCAGTTTTCTATCCACCTTACCGTCCATTCATCCAGCCCATACTTCCTTAACTTGCTGGCAAGAACACTGTGGGAGACTGTATCAAAAGCTTTGCTAAAGTCAAGAAATAGCACATCCACTGCTTTCCCCTCATCCACAGAGCCAGTTATCTCATCATAGAAGGCAATTAGGTTAGTCAGGCATGACTTGCCCTTGGTGAATCCATGCTGACTGTTCCTGATCACTTCCCCCTCCTTTAAGTGGTTCAGAATTGATTCCTTGAAGACCTGTTCCATGATTTTTCCAGGGACTGAGGTGAGACTGACTGGCCTGTAGTTCCCCGGATCTTCCTTCTTCCCTTTTTTAAAGATGGGCACTACATTAGCTTTTTTCCAGTCATCCGGGACCTCCCCCGATTGCCATGATTTGTCAAAGATAATGGCCAATGGCTCTGCAATCACATCGGCCAACTCCTTTAGCACCCTCGGATGCAGTGCATCCGGCCCCATGGACTTGTTTTCGTCCAGCTTTTCTAAATAGTCCCGAACTACTTCTTTCTCCACAGAGGGCTGGTCACCTCCTCCCCATACCGTGCTGCGGAGTGCAGCCGCCTGGGAGCTGACCTTGTCTGTGAAGACAGAGGCAAAAAAAGCATTGAGTACACTAGCTTTCTCCACATCCTCTGTCACTAGGTTCCCTCCCTCATTCAGCAAGGGGCCCACACTTTCCTTGACTTTCTTCTTGTTGCTCACATACCTGAAGAAACCCTTCTTGTTACTCCTAACATCTCCGGCTAGCTGCAACTCCAAGTGTGATTTGGCCTGTCCCATTGTGAAGGTGGGAATCACTCTGTTCCAAAGAGACAATAAAGCTCCTGTGTGAAATCTTGGCCCCACTGAAGTCAATGACAAAACTCCCATTGACTTCAATGGGGCCAAGATTCACCTCCTGTTTCCAGCACTGTAAAGTGGCGAGAGAAGGGATTTTTAACCTGGTGCTGATCCAGGACTGAACGTGATTGGCTCTCCTGGGTCTTGGGCTGGTGTAATTTCAGGGAAGAAATCCCACCTTTTGGGATGGAGGGAAGGAGTGGAAGAAGGAAACATTCAACTAGGAGATGCACGGATTTCGTTTTGCTAAGGGTGGCCGTTTGAAGCCACTATGGGGCTTGGTACATCAGAATAAGTGCCAGCAGGGTGGGAACAGTGGGCAGAGTGAAGGCGAAAGGTGCGTGACAAATGCAATTTATCAAATGCAATTTATCACCTGGCGCTCGCCACCCACAGACCCTGCTCCATGCCTTAAAATAACAAGCCGCATTCCTGTCTGGTGTAACCCAGGGATGAATCTTGCCTCCCACCCCCGGCCTCATTTATTGCACTGTATAATATTTATACAGCATGGGAAAGTTACACTGCTCTTTACTGCTCCTGATCATGCTCTGGTTGAAGTTGGCAGGGGCTTTGCCCCCAGTTTAAAAGGGAGTGGGAGTGGAGGCTCAATCCTGCAAGGAACTGAGCGCCCCACCTCCCACGCAACAGTGCTCATAGGTATGAAATGCTTTGGGCTTAGCATAGGAGTATCTGGGTGCAAAGTATTGCATTAGGAGGTCAGACTAGAGGAGCTAATGGTCCCGTCTGGCCTTAAACTCTGACATGGCGGGTTTGTCTACACGGGAGCTGGAGGTATAAATTCCATCTCGAGTAGACAGACCCACACTAACTCAGAGCGAGCTAGTGCACAGGAGGGGCTAGTCACCTGAGTGCTTGCACAGGGTCTCAGATGCATCAGATAGCCCCTCCCATGCGTCCTGGCTCGCCCAGGTCTCATGTAGCTATACCCTGTGTAGCCTGCATCTATATAAGACAAGGTGCAGGGTGAGAGTCCAGGGAGGGGAGGGATTAGAAGAAGAGAGGGCACCTGGTGAGTAAAGACACGGGCAGGAGTCAGTGTCCGGGAAGGGGAAGACAAGAGCTGTGAATGGGAGCAGAAGACAGTGGCAGCAGCAAAGGGAGTCGGGCTGGGAAAAACATAAGGGGTGAGGAGAGGGAAGGCGGAGTGTACAGATTAGAGGAGCTAATGTACTCGCCAGGCCCCTAATGACACTTGGGTGGATGTCTTGACAAAACCCCTGATGAATGTTGGGTTTCTCTGCTTCTTCTTGACAAAGGTGCCTGTCCAGGCTGACATCTCTGGGTAAAACTGCTCCATGTGTCAGCCTTCTCCCCTTATGGGTTCTGAAGCAGCTGGCCTGTCTCAAAGCCAGCCCTAAGGTCTTCCTGCCACATTTTAGCTTTAGTTCTCCTGTAATAGGGCCACCTTGGGGCTAGCTTGGTCAGGCTAGGTCCCTCATTGGATGGGAGACGTGCTAGGAGCACATAGGCCATGCAGGCAACGGTGTTGGTCAGTAGGGAAGTATTTCACTCCATGCCAACCAAATGCTGTAGCCTGGCACTGCAGGGTGCTATTCTGGTGATTCACTACGGGGTACTTTCCCCTTGGAGCCAGCGCTGACCTCAGTGTTCCAGCATGGTGCTAAGGGCTGCTAAATCGCTGTTGGCATTGTCCCAATGGGAGGGAGAGCTGAGGTCCCGCTGGTTTGTGGGCATTACAGATCCCATGGCACTGTGGCAAGTGCTGGCGCATTCACCCAAATTTTGTCTGCAATTTCAATTGGATAGAGGTTCTTTTTCATTTGCTGTACTCATCCATGGTGTGGCCATTGCGGCATGCTGTTGATAACTTTTGTACCCCACCCCCCTCACATTTCAACGATGGGTCGAGTGATCTTTCTGCAAAGAATCTACCAGGCACCTCGAGATCTTTGTGGCTGAAAGATACTAGAGAAGTAGACAATATAGTCCAGAATTCGGCCAAAATCTCACGCCCAGCGCGTAACTCAACTCACTCAGCTGGGAATTCCTTGGTGGAGGGGAGGGGACCTTTCTTCCCTACCAGATGCTCTGTGTCTGCTACTGCACCCTTATGGCTGTGGGGTCCCTGCCACTCTAGCCCTCTTCCTACCTCCTTAGGGATTGTATTCTCTGATCCCATCCTTCCCATGGCCTGGCCTGCCCCCAAAACTTCCCCACACACAACTGTGCCCAGGGATTCCTGTGGCATCTGACCCCTTCTGGTTCAGGACAAGCATAGCCCAGTTTGCGGTCACCCTGAACCCTGCCTACCCCCTTTGGATATAAGGCAGATGATGGACAGAAACAAGAAGACAAGTGAAGCAAGAAGAAGGGGGAAAGAATGATGAAGATGAATAAAAGAAGCGCCATGGAAAGAGTTAAAACTTTTCCAATTATTGAAGAGATAGCTGAAGGCCAAAATATCACAATAAAATACACATGAATGGCTGCATGAGTGTGTGTGTCCCCACAATACACACCATGCACACATACGCACACCTGCACACAAACTCTGTTTGCATATGTATGAATATTTTCTTAGTTCTTCCCAAAGAGCAAACCATTTACATCACTCTTCGGAAGGACGTCTAGAGACAGGGATAAGAGTGATCCCTGCTACGGAGACATCTGGAGAATGATTGAATCTAGACATCTGGAGAGTGATTCTGCCGGAATTGGTTCTTGGCTGTACGCTATTCAACATTTCTATCAATGACCTGGGAGAAAACATAAAATGATCACGGCTAACGTTTGCAGATGACACAAAAATCAGGGGAGTTGTAGATAAGGAAGAGAACAGGTCTCTGATACAGAGCAATCTGGATCACTTGGTAAACACTATGCTTTTTACTACACTTACATGTAAATGTATCCATGTAGAAACAAAAAATGTAGGCCATACTTACAGGATGGGGGATTCTATCCTGGGAAGGAGTGACTCAGGAAAAGTTTTGGGGGTTGTGGTGGATAATCAGCTGAACATGAGCTCCCTCCCAGTGTGATGCTGTGGCCAAAAGAGAGAGAATGCCATCCTGAGGCGCATAAATAGGGTAATCTCAAGTAGGAGTAGAGATCTTATTTTACCTATTTGGCACTAATGTGATCGCTCCTGGAATAGTGTGTCCAGCTCTGGTGCCCATAATTCAAAATTGGAGGGGTCAAAGAAGAGCCACGAGAATGATGAAAGAATGAGAAAACCTGCTTGATAACGATAGACTCAAAGAGCTCAAATCTATGCAGCTTAACAAAGAGACGGTTGAGAGGTGACATGATTATATTCTCTGTAGGTACCTACATGGGGAACAAATATTTAATAATGGGCTCTTCAATCTAGCGGAGAAAGGTCTAACATGATCCAATGGCTGGAAGTTGAAGCTAGGAAAGTTCAGACTGGAAATAGGCATAATTTTTTAATGGTGAGAATAATGAGCCATTGGAACAATTTACCAAAGGTCATGGCAGAGTCTCCATCACTGACCATTTTTAAATCAAGATTTGATGTTTTTCTAAAAGCTCTGCTCTGGAATTAGTTTGGGGCAGTTCTCTGGCCTGTGTTACTCACGAGGGCAGACTAGATGATCACAGTGGTCCCTGCTGGCCTTGGATTCTAAAAATCTGTGAACGTTTATGGCCGAACAAACCATGTACTCCCGTCACCAGCCACACTTCCTAACACGCCTTTGATCCCAAATGTACATTAATGGATGATGGTGGATGTGGTTGGGGGGGGGGGCAGTTTGAGGACTGAGGGGAGAAAATAGCCCAAAGAATAAAGCAACACACGGTAAAAGGGCAGAAACTCCTTTTTCAAGTGTGTATCAATTTAAATATGTACATAGAACTATAGAGAGAGAGAGCTGCTGCCATTCTCTGTACAAGGCATAATGGGTTGATTTGATAGAGGACCTAACCTATTTTCTGTTCTCTTTCATTCCCACTTGCCCTGACGTCACCAGTACCCTTTGTTCAAGATAGTGCTTTTGTCCCATGCCAGCAGATCTGTAACCACCTAAATATAGTCCTTAAGGCACCGTCTTAAGAACTGGTCTAAAGTGCCTGTCTAATAGGATCCTGGATTGAGAAAACAAGCACAGCAATTTGTAATTTCCGAGATGGCTGCTGAGTCCCCCTTCCTAGGAGGGTTTTTTAATTAGGCTAAAAGGTGATTTGTAGAGGGGAAAAGACAAATTGGAGAAAGCATTAGTTAAATTCACCTTTTTTTTTTTTTTTTTTTTGGAGCGGCTATTTAAAAAAAACCTCTTTTATAAGTGTTGGCTGAAATGCGGGCAGCAGTGCAGAGTTCAGTAGCATCCCTGCTCAGGCTGAGAGGCTGGGCAATGAGACAGATGGAAGGGGTCTGTACCACTGGCTTGGGTCCTGGAGGTGGTGGGAGCCATGCTGCTCCAGCGGAGCACAGGAGCTGTATGCTGGCTGAATCCGCCTAGCCGAGGATTTCCCCCACCCAGCTCCTATGCCTCCTCCCTGCACACTCCAGCACAGGGGCATGTACCCACAGAGCATGGTGGTCATAATATGCTGTGGCCCCACAGTTGCAAGCACTGATTGGACTTGCTTCTCCAAACTACACCGGAACTGGGAACAGGCCCCAGATCCAGGAAGCAATGGGCTCCTTTGTACCCCTACCCTGCTGCTCTGGGTGTGGCAGAGAATTAGGACCACTGCAGGAGCCTGGACAGACTGGGCAAAGCCGCTGCAGAGCTCCTCATCTCGAATACGCTGGTTCAGAGCCAGCCAAGGTTGGCAGGGGCTGAGAGTCTGGTGGCAGTTCTGCAGCCACCTTACGTGAAATGAGTTGGATCCCGGTGAGCCGCTAGCCGGCAGGCCTCACGGTTGCAATATCCACTCTCATATTGGGCACTCATTGGGCCCCTCGTTAGTTCCTTCTACAAGAGGCAGAGGCCACTCAACACATTGTGCTGCCCTAGGCAACACTTCTGTGTGCCGCCACTCAAATTTGCTGCGTCATGACAGAGGGACAGCAGGGCCAAATATGAACCAATGGGGCTGCGACCTGCTCCACAGGGCTGCAGCGCCATTTGGGTTTGGCCCCACTGCCCTTCTGTCATGACATTCCTTACAGTGATAGACTCAAAGCACTCCACCTAGTTAGCTTAACAAAGAAAGGGTTAATGGGTAACTTGGTCACAGTCTAGGAGTATCTACATGGGGAACAAATATTTAATAATGGGCTCTTCAGTCTAGCAAAGAAAGGGGTAACATGGTCCAATGGCTGGAAGTTGAAGCTAGACAAATCCAGGCTGAAAATAAGGGGTACATTTTTAAGGGTGGGAGTAATTACCCATTGGAACAATTCTCCAAGAGGTGTGGTAGATTCGCTATCACGGACGCTTTTTAAATCAAGATTGGATGTTCGCCTAAAAGAGCTGCTCTAGGAATTATTTTGGGAACGTTCTATGGCCTGTGTTATACAGCAGGTCAGACTACATGGTCAGAATGGTCGCTCCTGGCCTTGAAATCTACGAATCTGCGACACTAGGTAGCTGCCCAAAAATCTGTCACCATGGCAGCTGCCTAGCTTGCCTATTGCTAGAGTGGCCCAGGGGCAAAGGCTTGAATGGGCCATGGAGGTGGGACTCCCCATGCTGAACTGTAATGAACTGGGCAGTGACACCTCTGTCCTCTTCTGGCTGGAATCAGAAAGTTCACCTGTATGTCATTGGCCCTATACTGATAACAGGTAGAAGCGCTTCTCCTTAGCTCAGGATCCTTTGGATTTGGAGCAGCACCATTCAAATTCTATCCACGCCACCACTATGAAGTTCCAAATGGCCACATTGCTCTGCATCACAACAGCCAAGAAGTCCTAGCTGGCTGCAAATGTACCACTGTGCATAAATAATTATTTAGTGAAAAAGACTACACAAAAAGGGAGATAATTTCTTGGGTGGATCTTATCAGCCAGCAGAGGAGCAGATTAAAACTCTCCTCCACAGTGCAGATGTGCAGCCCACAAAGACTACAACTCCCAGCATGCAACAGACCACATGACTACAAATCAAGAGCCCTGTCCTGCAAAGTCTTAAGCACAGGAGCAACTTTCTGTGAGCGACTAGTCCCACAAATTTCCACTATACTACTTATAGGATAAACAAGGTCAACCCTCAAGGAACGGTCACAAAGTATACATGTGAGTATGTGCAATATGACAGACAATGTGTGTATGTGCACAACGCCCCTTACATATATTATAAAATTAAAAGTAAAAAATGTATCATGATATCCATGTTAAGCCTATGTAAGCTGTATGTGTGTGTGATGGTTCTCAGAGAATACTTCATCTTGAAAAGCATGGGTGTGTGGGAAATGAGGTGCAAGATTTCCTTTGTTTTAGATTGTAATCACATTTTCAACCCCCTCACTGCCCCCAATTGGCTTTGGTGACTCCCTTGGGGTTGTGATCCACCGGATGAGACATACTGCCTTTGGTTACTCAAACTGAAAGGACTTTCTGAAAACAATACTTTGCACTAGTTGTACTGCTCCTTTACTTGCTTGTCTTTCTCTGCAAGGTAACGGGATTTATCACATTCGGTTTTTGTTTCTAATCAGTTTCCCTTTCTCATGCGTTGACCCATAGCGGCAATTGATTCAAACACTGCAAGAGGAGGTGTATTTCCATTGGACTGGTGTTTGTTCTTGTAATTCACTGAAACATTTCCACTGTTTTTAGCTTTGGCAGGCTTTATTTCATTCTTTCAGTAAACCTAAATTTTGGACCAAATTTGACCTGACAGTTTCCCTTTAAATCTGCACTTAATGTTATTCTCTGACCCAATTTAAGAATTTAAAATTCAAGCATCTTGTACAACAATCTAACCTATAAACCCCAACGCTTCGGGGCATACGCCAAACTATAATGGAAGGAGGTTAAGAAGAAACCAGAAACCCATAAGGCCCCAGTTCTGCAAACAAAGTCAATGGGGTGACTCTTGGTGAAGACAAGTGAATACATCTGGGATCTAATTATCCATCTGTGAAGCATCTAGTGCTGACCACAAAATACTGGGCTAAGGGGACCATTAATCTGATATAATGTGGCAATTCTCATCCATCTTTGGTACTTATTACCCATACTCTTTGATACAGGTAGTCTCACAACACCAATGTGAGGTAGGACAGCGTTATTATCTCCCTTTCACAGATGGAGAACTGAGGCACAGAGGTGCAGCAATTTGCCTAAGATCACACAAGGAGCCTGAGACAGAGTTGGGACGTGAACTCCAGTCTTTAGCTAACACCCTAACTGCTGCGCAGCCCTTTCTCCTTATGGCCCTTCTGTGATAGGATGCTAACCAGTTTGACTTGAACTGGGTTTCAGTCTGACCAATGCCTTAGACACAGCTAGATATAAAGCTATTTTACTTACCCTATTAACCCGTCTTGCTCAGTGCTGCATCACAAGAGTTTGAAAAAGCAAGTGCCTTTGTGAAGGTTATAATCCTTATTCTAGTCATTGATTTGTCTGGTTCTATTTATTTATTGCTGTTTCTCCTATTTGACATAGCTAATGAGAGTTAATTAGTCAATGCACTCATTTTTTTATAAAATGTTCTTAGCCCTTAGATCTTTCACATGAGTTTTGCCCTTTTCTATGTGGACTTAACTAGGGAAATACACTGTAAATCATACACACTAATCCAATTGCACTGTCATTAAATCTTCCAGCATATTGTTCTGGAAGATAAAAGATTCTGAGATGGAAGAAGTGTAAACAAACAAGTACTTCCTAAAAGATTATTAGTAATAAAGAGCCATATGGGATGGATAGCTGTTCGTCACGGCATATTGATAATAAATTTGTGCACTGTTTTTTGGGCCTGTGAGAAAGCCACGCTGTAGAATTGTCATATATGGGATAAAATAGCAATCGTTCTGTAACATCTCTGTGGTGAGATCAGATCCCTATTGTTCTAGGTGCTAACAAACACATAATAAGTGACAGTCACTTCCCCCAAGAGCTTGCATCTAAATTGACAAAGGATGAGGGGAAAGGAAGTATTTTTATTCCCATTTTACGGATGAGAAAACTGAAGCACAGGGAGAGGAAATGACTTGCCCAGGGTTCCACAGGGGGTCAGTAACAGAGCCAGGAATTGAACCCAGAACTACTGAGTACCAGCCAAGTGTACTAACAATGAGACCATACTTCTGCTCTTTACCATAACCAGCTCCCTAATTCTTCACTTCTGAAACTTCAAACTGGCACACGATTCATCTTCACAGCCTGTCCTGAACCACTACATATTTCTGTTGTGCACTGTTAAACAACTGGTGTTTTCCACCCCAGAGGTGGCTGCATTTCAGTGGCAGGGGAGATTGTTCAGGTCGCAGTGGGAACAGGGGACATGAAGAATTTAGACAGCAAATGTATTATGAGTGGTTTCAACAGTGTCCACTAGTGTCAGTAGTGATTGTGCCAATAGTGATCAAGCAATACTAATAGTGTCAATAATGATTGTGCCAACATCTACTAGTGATCAGGTCAATAATGGTGATGATTGTGAAGATGGTGGTGCTCCTTCTCCTGCTCATTATACATGCACAGGCATGGGTATGCTGCACCACCTCCCCCCCGTGCGCAGGCATTTGAGAGAACGCCCGTGAGAATGGGAAGGGAAGAGACAGCAAAGGCGAGGATGACCTGCCGCGGGTCAGCGCTGCCGTCAGAGTATGAAGTCCTGCTTGGAAGTGACTCAGGAGTGCAGTGGGGATGGAGTGGCAGACCTGGCAGCACTACTGTCTGCGGTACTCAAACGCCCGTCAGTTTTCTTGGAGGCGAGCAGGGTCCGGAAGTGACTGTACTTTACACGTGCCAAGGTGATGAGAGTGCCCAGGGCTGGACTAGCAAAGCAAAGAGGCCAACTTGGGAGTCAGTCCAGCAGTTGCAGAGCTCCAGCCCCTAGCAGTCACCACATACCCCACACTCCCTCCCTCCCAGCGCTGGGAACGGGCCCCACAAGTCCTTGCTCCTAGTCCCCTGCTCTGTCTTCTAGATCCCACTCCCTCCCAGAGCCCCGCTGTTCTAATCACGAGAACACCCCAACTCCCAGAGCCAAGAACAGAACCCAGGACTCCTGGAACTCTGGGCCTCCCAACTCATCACGTCTTTTCTCTGCATCCCCTTCTCCAAGGGCGAGGGCCTTTATTCAAAAACCCCACAACACCACAGTATTCTACAGTAATTGCCCCACCGGCTGCAGTATCCTGTCATGAGCTGCATCGTTTGTGGGATATCACTGCAGTATTTCCTTTGAATAAGGGTGAGTCCGACGCTGGTATACGGGAAAAACACGACCGAATGTCCATGGGGCCTTTGGCTGAGGCTCTGGGCTGGGTTTAACTCAGAGACTGTCCAATGAGCTGGATCTCTGGTACCCACATACCCACTATAGGGTACGGGGACTACTGTCACTCCCAGTCCCTAGCCGTCAGAGCACCCATCCATGTATGCCTAGGGCCCATCATTGTGGTGTCGAGGTGCCAGCATGGGGCAGCCTGGTGTACCTTCAGCCAGATCCTCAGAGCACTGGCGTTGTAAGATGCTCTGGCACCGTGGCAGCAGCAGCGGATGTATTCTGTCTGCGTGGCGAAGCAGCACTGAAATGGTTAACGGACAGACCCGCTTTGTGGCGAGCAGCTTCACAGGGTTCTCAGAAGTAACACAACAAGCTCTGTTGCCCCCATGGAGGTCTCTAAACCCCAGCACCAGACTGCAAATCCCAGCTGCAGCATAAGCTCTCACCAGGAGCCGCCGCGATGTCTTAGGTGGCTCAGTAACAAACTACAGAGCCCTTCAGACCTGCGAGGTCTGCAGCGACCCCACGTCACTGAGCACAGTGGCCCACGTGAAACGAGTTTGGTGGGTCTCAGTCCGAGCACAAAGGTGTGCGTATTACTAGAATCAGCAGCCCCAGCAAAGAGCCTGAGCATTGAATGGGCCACAGGGACTGAACTCCCGCCTCCCCTGAAAAAGTGGGTCCCTCTGGGACAGTGGTGGGGGAAGCTGGCCCTGCTTTGGGAATACGCAGAAGATTCGGGCTGCGGATGCAGCTGCTTTTCCCAACGCTGGCTTCCTTTAAAGCCACAGGCGCATTTAGCAGGAGAGCTGAGGCACTCGGCATATCTTTTGCTGCCAAGGTGAGGAGCAGGGTAGCACAGGGACCCTGCAGGGCGGTGGACAAGGGCGTGGGTGGAACCTGCATGACACATGCCTGTCTCTGGTACATCAGAGCTGGGCCAGCCATTGCTCCTGCCCACCCCTGCCTGTGCAGCCCTTCTCCCGCAATGCCACGGTGGCAGAGACACGGAGATGGATGCATACCCTCCTCACTGCCTGCTCCTTAGCACACTCCCCCCAAGCCCTGTGCACGCTAAATTCCTTTTCTGATCTGATTCCTTATCCTCACAGCAGCTGCCGGAGCAGGCTGCAGAGGGAAATCACAGAGAGTATTGAACCGGCAGAAAAAACCCCACAGCAGCAACAGAATTTCCACCATGAAGGAGAGTGGCAAAGTGGGGTCACCCCCCCCCAAGACTCACCCACCCCCTTCACTCCATACAGATGCTTCTTCCCTGTACCCCTTTCCAGGCCTGATCTTCAGAGACATTGAGTGTCCACAGCTTCCTATTGGTTTCAGTGAGCGTTACAGGTGCTCGACGCCTCTGAAAATTAGGCCCCCAGAACATTAGGGTCCTAATGTGCCCCACAGGCCACACTGTGGGTCCTCAAAAGCAGCCCCTGGCTAAGGACTAAGCTGATCAACTGGAGGCTTTTCACTATGGTGTGCAAGAGCCTCTCAGAATCTCACAGCAGCGCCCACTGGGGTTCATATTCTCCTGCCCTAATACCACAGGCCCCTGCCATCTGAGCCAGAGGAGAATCTCTCCTTTTGCAGTAAAGGGCCTAGGACATACAGTGGAGTACTTCTGAGCCCACAGGACAGCGGTACATGACAGCCAGTTCATTACAATACTTCGTGTGAGTAGTGCCTCTGTGTACAGGAATCGCAAAGTGCTTTGAAAAGGGTGGGTGGGGTAAGATACATAGAAGAGAAATGCCTTCCTCGAAGCGATAGAATGAGTCAATGAAAGAACTGGGAATAGAACCCCTGAGTCCTGGCCCCCCCAGTTCCCCTGGCTCTAGCCACTAGACAATACTGCTTGTGGCGCTGCAATCTGTTTGGGTAGAAAGATCTGCTTGACCCACTGTCACCTCGGTCACAGCGTCAACCTACTCAAACTGTGTAGTGAATGTTTATAATCCAGCCACCTTGATCCCTGCTGGGGACCCCGGTTGGGTAGGTGGTGGGATTAGCGGCATGGAAATCACAAGGCAGGGAAGGAAAAATGAGAGGAAGATGAGGCGGAAGCAAAAGAAACGAACCTCCAGACACAAGGACAGACAAGCGGCTTTTTCAGGTCTCCTATTTCCTTTCTGTACCCAAACATCTGAAATTTCACTCTTGCAAAGCAACGAATGACGGGGAGAGAGGAGACTGTGCTTCACGGAGTGACGAGAGGGATCTGACATGCTTGTCTTGTCGATTATTCACACCGCCATCCTGGGGGCTTTTCTACATGCTGACATTCAACCCCTACCACCGCCTCTGTGTGGGAGAAAGTGGGGGGGAGGGCATTAGAGGCAGGTTTGCTGAAGCTGAGGCCTGCACTTAGGGTCCATTACATTTCACTTAGGCTATAGAGTCCAGCTGGAACATTTCGCTGGCTAGAGGGTTTTCCCCCTGTAAACTACCCATGGTCCCTTCTCTCATGCCACCTTCATCCACGTCACATTTCTGATGAAATCCATTTCCTCCAACTGTCCTTCCGACCAGGAAGTCACTTCATCAATATCACTTCCTCTTGACTTGCTGTCAGGGGATGAGGCTACGGCCAAATCACTTTGGAGAAAAGCAAAAACCTCACCCCTTCCTGCTCCCAGGCAAAGCTTCATCTCAAGAACTCCAGGCCCAAATATTTTGGGAGGTGCAGAGGCCGGCCAAACGTATCCACAGTTTGGAGGCAGGCCACTCAGTAGGGAGAGATCTGTGAGTCAGGGCTGCAGAGGTTTCAGGGCCCTAGGCAAAATCTGAAATGAAGGCTCCCCAGCTTTCCAAACCATTACCAGAGGGAGGCCTCAGGGACCAAGGGATTGGAGAGCAAGCCTGCTCCCCACTACCCCTGCAGCGGAGGCTCGTGCCCTGTGGGGCTGGGCCCAGCTTGCTGCTCTGCGTGTTGCAACCTGGCACATGGAGTTGCAGCGCCACTCGGGTTTGGCCTGGCATCATGATGGAGAGGCAGCCAGGCCAAACATGCGTGGCACTGTGACCCCGTGTGCCAAGTCCCAAGTCCATTCAGTTTGGGGGCCCTCTCCAGAGTGGGGGGGGGGGACAAACTGTCTCTTATGCCCTCCCTCCCCCTTGGGAGGCCCTGCTGTGAATCCCAAAGTGGATCCCAATCCCGCCTGCAAAGATCCCTAGTCCGGATGGGTTACTTGCATTCCCCAGCGGGGAGCAGAAATACCCCCAAAGAGCCTGGACTGGGCTTCCCCTCCAGTCTCACTGCTGGGAGGGTGCAACCAGGCCGTGAGATTCTGAGCCTGCTGCGCCTTGCAGCTTGCTCCCGCCCTGGCTTGCTGCCCTGGTGTGCACTGTAGGGTGGGGGGTGCCCATTCTCTTCCCTCTCAGGCACTTAACTGAAATGGGCCTTTTGCTGGGGAGCTCCGATTGTGGCCTGCTGCCGCCTGCTCCCCAGAGCGTGAAGGGGTTAATGGATTTCCCAGCAGGTCGCTCTGCCGCTGCGGGAGGAATGAGGCACTTAACAGACTCCTGGTCTCAGCACTTTCAAATTCCAGGGCGTTGGGAGGCAGCTGATCTGGGGGAGGGGGAAGGGAGCGCTGGCTGCGGGCCCTTGGCCACAGGAGGGGAGCAGCCAGTGCCACAGAGGGGAAAACGAGGCAGAGACTTGGGGATTGGGCGCAATTGCTCAGGCCCCGGAATAAAGCCTGGGGAAGATCCACCCACTCCTGGTCCCCCGCTGTGGCGGAAGGGAAAACAGGATCTTCAGATGCACAGAGACACTCCGGGTCTGTCTACACTGCAATTAGAGAGCCGCAGCCGGTCCGAGCCAGCTGATTTGGGCTTGTGGGCTCGGATTAAGGGGCTGTTTAACTGCGGTACAGATGTTTTGGCTGGGTTCCCGGGAGCATCCCTTCTCGCAGGGTCTCAGAACCAGGGCTCCGGTCCAAGCCCAAAATGTCTGCCCTGCAATTCACCAGCCCCTTAGCCCTGAGTCAGCTGGCACGGGCCAGCTGTGGGTTTTTAATCACAGTGTAGACAGACCCTCACAGCAACAGAGAGCGCACACGACAGAAGATACAACGAGGAGTCAGGCAGCCACCTCTCATGCATCTCTAATATCCAACCCAGAATAAAGGGGGATTTAGGAGGGGTCTTCCACAGCATTCATCAGACCACGTGAACAAACACACCTGCGTAACATTGATCTGGCAGTATATGAGCACCGCTGTCCTCTGCTGGATGGACTCAGAACGGCTCAGTTGTGTGTCACGGTCCCTGTATTGCTAACAGAGCCTGGAGATTATCCTTTGTAGCTCAAGGCCTGTTCTTTAGGAGAGAAGGATCTAGATTCTCTCCCTGCGACAGGCAACAGTGAATGTCCTACATATGCGTGTACCCCCCTTTCCTGGTTTCCTGATTATTAAAGAGCCCCTCTGGTCTTTCCCTGCAAATACAGACCCCGCTTGCAACTGAGGCAGCTCAGGAGTTAGGGAGTCAGCCAGGGGAGCTGCAGGGGGACAGAGGTCTCAGTCGCAGCTCCTAAAGTCAACGGCTGCTAGTGGCACTGTCAGGCAGACTCCGCTGCTGACATGTGGAACCCAAGACCCCTTTGTATTGCCAATGAGGGAGTCAGGGAAACCGTCAGGCCAGAGAGGAGAGAAGAAGGACCCTTCTCAGGGCAGAGAAGCTACCTGACCCTGCCCTCCTCAGAATGACCTGGCTCCCTGCCCCAGCTAGGAGCAAGCAAATGGATATGGGCTGCATCCTACAGCAGTTCTTAGCTACACCAAAACTAGCAGGCTGTGTGGGGGGAAGGCTGGGTTGCGGGGGTTGGATTGTTTACTCTACAGCTTTGTTTCTCTTCTCCCTCGCTGGTTTAAATAAAGCTCCTTTCCCTGGCTCCCAGGCACACTGTGTACGTTGCCATTGCTCCCATTAGTGGGAGAGGGTGACATTGCAACAGGCCAGCACAGTGTCCTGGGGCCTGACCTTGCACCTTGTGCAATCACTTGTGCAGGGACTGACTTTGTGTTCTCCATTCGCACAGTGCCGGGCACAGCGGGGTTCTGGTCCATGAGGGGGGCTCCTAGGCACTACTGTAATACACCGAATAGATAATGTACCGCACCCAGCACAGTGAGGTCTTGGTCCATGACGGACTCCTAGGCACTACCGAAATATACATGAGTAATGACAGTAACACCTGGTGCCTCGGCCTGGCGGCTGCGGGTTGTGCAGAGAGGGTTGGATATGCTGCTCAGAAAGGACGTGCAGGATTTCAGCTGAAGTGAGTGCAGGCGGAAGTGTGTAGCTAGCTGTCCTTGCTGGAGGTAACTGGCAGGTCTGATGTAGGGGCTTCTTTAGAAGGATTCGAGCTCTATCACCCCAGGGCAAGCTGGCAAGGAGTGCCCTATCTGCGGGCACCTGTGGGCGATAAATGCTGAGCGGAGGGAGCTTCCCTTTACAGTCAGACCTGCAGCTCTCATTACATTCTGGTCACACAGATGGAGCAACAGTGAGGGGGAGACAAGCAGAAGGCCGGCGAGAGAAGGCGCTTTAGGAAATGAGAGGCAGGAGGTCTATTAATCAGGCCCCTGTGACAGTAATAAATCTCCCTCTTTGAATGACCAATGTGTTGCTATAATTAAAGCGGAGCAGAGATGCTCACCGCGGCTGGGCGGAGGCTTGTGAGGCCACACTGCGGATTCTGCTGCTACAAGGCGGTGCAGGAGTAAGACACATGGTTCTCCGCCCACACATTTCCATCCACCAGGGAAACCCACGCACAGAGCCACCCGCCCCCCCCCCCCCCACACACACACACACACTCACACTCTCCTTGGACACTCACCACTTGGCCAACAGATGCAGGGAACCCCAGGGGCTCCTCAGAAAAGCCCTGTCCTGGATGGAGTAGGAGGTGGGGGGCTTAGCCCTTGCTTTGGAAGGAGGTGAGGATTGGGAAAGTGTAGCCCTCCTGTGAATCATGCAGCTGCATCTAGCAAGGGGCGCGCCTCTAAGGCTATACAGGAGTGTTAAACGGAAATGACGACGGAAGAGTAACTCCTGAGTTGTATGAAGCATTGGAAGGGGTTCTGGGAGCACAGAAAAGGACCGGGGCTCACATCAAGGCTCAGAGCGAAGGCAGGGGCCCTCAGAGAGGTTGGCATGAGCCCATTTTCCCAGTTGTAGTTCGCAGGGATACCCACTGTCCTGGAAGTTCAGGGCCCGATAACCCCTAAATCCAAATCAAAACTCAGTCAAACACCACCAGGCCTGAGCTTCCCTGATCTGTATCAAAACTGCAGCAGTGTGACTTTTGCACAGTTTTGCACGTTCATCCAAAGGACCTCAATGTGCTACACAAACTGAGTGGGCCTCGCACCTAGGGAAGCTGCTATCATCCCCATTGCACGGGGCGGGGGGAACTGAGGCACAGAGCAGCGACCTGCCCAGGCTTACTCAGAAAGTCGGTGGTAAAGCTGATAAGTGGAGTCTAGATGCTGTCACCTCCTCTAACTCTTAGCCCACCCACCGCGGCCCCCTCAGAACTAGGGAGAGAGAGTCCTGACTCCCCATCCCCCCTACTCTAATGACTGGATCACACTCCACCACCCTGGAGCCAGGGATCGAATGCAGGAATCCCAATTCCCAGCCACTGGAATCTCTTCCCAGCTTGGGCAGCCTTTGGGAGTCCAACAGCGCCACCTGGTGCGCTCAAAGGGAATTGTGCAGGAGCAAGAAATCAGGTCCCACAGAAATGGAAACACCAAAGGGAAGATTGTTGGGACAGGGGGAGGTGAGTCATCAGCAGCTTGCTACCAAGTGATGGGCACATTCAAAGCTCTGTCTGATCTATAGCGTCATTCATCTAAATGGGCCTGCTGTGCTTTCCAAACAGACAGTACAAACTGTGCACACAGAAACCACCCACTGAAACTCAGCCACCTCTGGGGTAGGACTGTGCATTTAACAGCCCATAGCAAGGCTGCTTATCACATTAGGACAGGAAGTGAAAGGCAATTCTGTATCCAGTTGAAACTGCCAGGAGAATTCAGGGAGGCAGAAGGGAATTATCTATCTTGGAATTAGGCCAATCATCTTGAACTAACAGTGGGACTCCTGCAAAAAGTGCCACATGATCTTTAATGAGCACCAGTCTTGTTGTGACAGCTAATGTGACCATGGGTGCCTCGAGCAGCATAACACCCTTTAAAAGGCTGGTGTCAGCACTGGGCCAGAGACTAGAGCAGCCAAAGACACCATCCATGCCACAGAGAGACCTGACGCAGAGGAGAGCACCCTACACTAGCTCACCAGCATCAGTCCATTTTCTTCTCTGTACACTGAGCAAGCCTACACCTGCTTAGCTGGTCAGAGCTTACTGTACCACAGCACAGGATGGCTCAGCTGCAGCTCCCTTGGCTACCACCCATGTCAGCCACATTTAGCAATCACATTACAGCAGGGCTATTTTTCACACTCCCGGCTATTCCCTGGCATCAGGGTATCCCCTTCACCCCAGCCCCTCCCACCAGGGGCCTCCCCCAGCCTGTAGTAACACCATGATCCTCTGGTGGAGATATCAGCATTTCCAAGGCAACAAGCGGGGATTTCTTAAAACCAGAAAGAAAGAAAACAGGTTGGAAAGCAAGGGAAGTGAATCTGAGGGACCGGGAGGGAGGGGGAAGATGGGGGGCCAGGTACATCAAAATCAGTGTTAACCATTAACACAAACGTGGAGTTCTTCTGAAATGAGATTAATTCACAAAATCCGGGGGCCTGAGCAGCCACCAGATGTCATCAGACTGCTGACACCGGACCTAGGGATTAGATCCAAAGCACGGTGCAAAATGACATCTAGCATCCGGTGAAGTGGGTATTCACCCACGAAAGCTTATGCTCCAATACCTCTGTTAGTCTATAAGGTGCCACAGGACCCTTTGTTGCTATCAGAAGGGAAGGCTTTGAATATACAAGAGGATTTGCAGCTCCAGATCAGACCAATGGGACCATCTAGCCCAGTGTCCCCCCACTCCCGGCTGGACTGGATTGACCCAATGGGCCTATCTATCTCAGCACCCTCCCATGTCAGTTGTACTGGATGAGCCCAATGGGATCATCTAGCCCCAGTATCCCTACCCCTCCATTCCTGCAGCATTGGATCGGCCCAATGGGGCCCACTAACTAGGTACCCTCCCCTTCCCTATGACCCGAGATCACACTGTAGCCTGGCAGCCCAGTGGTTCTCAACCTTCTTCCATTTGCGGACCCCTAAAATATTTCAAATGGAGGGGCGGACCCCGTTGGAAATCTTAGCAATAGTCTGCGGACCCCCAGGGGTCTGCAGACCACAGGTTGAGAACCACTGCAGTAGCCCCTCCTCCCCCGGAACACTGGGACAGACCAATGGTCCATATATCAGACTGATGGCTCCTCTAGCTTGGTATCCCCCCCTCTCTGCTGTGCTGGATCAGTGGTCTGTAGTAGGCCCCCCCCCCCCCCCCCCCGCAGGGGAATCCATATAGGTGCCATTTTTCCAGGTACCCTCTAAATTGCCTCAACTGTGGAGTAGCTAGAGGAGTGGCAGCTCACAGATGGAGGCTTCCAGTGATGAGGAAGTCAAAAGAGCAAGAAGCAAGCCTTGGTTTCCCCAGGACATGGTCTTCTATGGAAAACAAAATGGCACAGATCTGCCCCCCCCTGTGACCTGGCTGACAGAACAGCCAGCCCTACTGCATGGAGCTGGCCTTGTACTTACTCCCACTCCTTGCGCCGTGCCTGGGGGGTGCTGTGGATCTTGTGGGCTTGATGCGCCATGATGACATCACGGTGGTCCACCACACCCCCGCGCCTCTTGAATGAGGGGGCCTCCTGGCCCGGGCTCATCTGGTGGTACCGCATGTCCTGGAAGCTGGGGAAGCCGCCGTGGAAGGGGTAGTCCGGGGTGGCTGGCCCACGGCCCTCGTGCACGGCGTCATAGTAGCTGGGAGGCGACAGCATGGAAGTGCGGACCACGGTACGTTTCGCCATCCATGGGCCTTTCCAGATGGCTGTGAATGTGAAGCTGTGGAGACAGGACACATAAGGGCGTCAGGAGGAGATCGATTCTGGGGAAAGGATGGGACGGGGGAGAGGGCAGAAAAACACCCCTCCTTCCCTGGTGTGAGGCAGGACTGAGAGGGGCAGAGACAGAGCCAATGCCCTGATGGAGTAGGAGAGAGGTACAGAGACTCCTGCACACAGGAGGAGAGTGGGGTCCAGTGTTTATAGCTGGCAACTGTGGGTCAGGACTCCTGGATTCTAGTCCCACCTTTAAGAGAGAATGTTGGTCAAATGGTGGAGCTGGGACTCCCGGGTTCTAATTGCAGCTCTGAGACCATCCACAGAGAAGTACGTGGTTTAGTGTTCGAGCTTTTAAAACCTTTAACATTGATGGAGGCAAAATGCGAGGGGGATCCTTTTAGATAGAGCAAAGGCAAAGGGGGGAATCCTTCCACGCATTGCCAAAACAGTCCACATCCGTGGCGTGGTGTGAGAGCGGCGCGCACACACACACACACACACACACACACACACACACACACACACACACACACACACACACACACACACACACACACACACACACACACACACACACACAATTCTGCTGTCTCAAGAGACACACAGGCCATGCTGTCCCTCTTTCTGGTATGATCATTAAGCAGAGCACCCACTAGACAGATTTGATACCTGGGGGGGAGGAGGGTCGGGCACAGTAAATGGGTCTGCTGAAGAATGATTGGAAATGCCATGGTTATAACACCCTCCATTTTCTCCAAGGGTCACATCTGAGTTGAGTTTAGCAAGAGCTGGAGGGGTATCTTGAGGAGGGTTAAGAGTTTTTTTCCAATATGCTTTCAGATGTCAGTCAGTGAAATATTGCCCTGCAGTTCTATGGGCGTGGGATGGGAAGACGTGATGTTATTATTATTTATTATTTGTATTACCTTCACTTCTAGGGGCCCTAGTTATATGCCAGGATCTCATTGTGCTAGGCATTGTACAAAGAGCAAAGACAGTCTCTGCCCCAAGGAGTTTACAGTCTAAGTATAAGACAACAGATGGATATAGACAGACAGGGGAGTACAAGAAAACAACAAGACAATATTGGCTTGCACGATGGGCATTGTTAGGTTAGAGCACCAGTCTGGAAGTCAGGACTCCAGGACTACTACTCTGCGGGGGACTGGGTCCAGTAGTTAGAGCAGAAGACTGGATGTCAGGGCTGCTGAGTTGACTTCCTGATTCTGGGAGCAAAACACGGCTTAGTGGTAAGAGCAAGGTATTGAGATTTAGGACACCAGGGTTTTGTCCTTGGGTTTGGGAGGAAGTGAGATGGCTAGAGCAAGGTGTGTGAATCAGATGTGCTTGCTGCCCTGAAGAGCTTCCAAGCTAATCGTAGACAGGATGTGATGAATGCGGGTGACAAACAGAAGGGAGCAGATGAGGACGGTGACAGGATCATGCCATTAGTGAGGCTGGGGCTGGGCACATCTTGCTAGAGCAAGTGGAATTCTTTTGGTTTTATAAGAATAAATATTACAGTTGACTCCCTCCTCAGGAGCATGTCTCCGGGCGAGGCTGCAATGAAGACTGGGCTCAATAGAACAGGGAGGGCGCTACAGGAGGAGGGGGTGAACTGGAAAGTGATGCAGAGACGGATGTAGAAGAAGCAGACATCATCAGTGAATCAGTTATTTCTTCCATACGCATGGAGCCAACACTGACTTGCCATCTAGGTGGCTTTTAGATGTAAGGGAAAAAACCAATTACGTGTCTCAGGGACAAACAGAGAGAAAGAACAGTGTCTACGTATGACACATTTTGAAGCTGGATCGGCACTTCAGGGATGTTTGGCTCTGGGAGTCCAATTCCAATCCTTCTCTATCAATCCATCTTACTTCAAACTGGTGTTTAATGCTCTAAAAAGCACGCTTGCTCTTTCAAATTTTGTTCTGGCACCTTGGAGATTGTACAAATTAGGCACATTTTAGACATTAAAAAAATAAATAAAAGATAAAGAGCCACCTCTGAGGATTTCTAATGTAAACACCAACCCAGCATCAGGTTCTGAATCCACAGCTTGGTACAGTGTAGCAAAAATAAAAGCAGCCTTCCTGCAGGCACCAAATGAATCATTTAAAAACCTCCATGTGTTAAATTGGCCACCAGGGGGAGCTCTGAGCACCTCTGAGAGATGCCGGAAATATTCTGGCAGAGAATTAATTTGTTCAAATGGAACTATTTTTTTAAAAAATCAAGAAATATGTGCTTAGGAACATAAGGATAGCCATATCGGGCCAGACCAGTGGCCCAGCATCCTGTCTCTGATGGTGGCCAGTGCCAGATCCTTCAGTAGAAGGTCTAAGAGGGATAATCTGCCCTCTTGTGAAGATGCAGGTTAACCCCCTTAAGTTAATTTTGGCCTGCTAAAACTGAGCCAAAATGTAACGCTTGCATCTGCTTGAGTTCAGGGCAGGCCTAGCTAGCTCACTAGTCAAGCCTGACTTAAACACAAGTCCTTTTCCTAGTCAAGACCAGGCCAATGAGATCTTGCATTTATAAATGCATGAAACAGTTAAGCAGCATCATATGCAGCACGTGGCCTGGTTAAAACTGCAGGCTTATAGAAAGAAAAGGCCGTTCCCTAACAGTTAGAATCTCTCGCTGCAATTTGCTGTGGGACTTGAGAGAAGTGATTACCAGCGGAGCTGGGCAAAGTTTCCTGATCCCAAAATTTCAAATATCCACCAAAAAAGCAGAGGCAGAAATTAAAAAGGTTTAGCATGAACTTTTCCTCCTCTGTTTTCTAACCAGCCCTAACTAGAGGGGCAAAGGCCCACGTTTTCAAAAGCAGCCTGCAGCACCTACAATCTAACCGAAGCCGGTACGAGTGAAAGGGGATCACCATTAGCTGTGTAGGGCCCATAATACACCAATTCCGTCCTGCAGAGGCAGTGGTCTTACTCTCTCACACACGCACACATCAGTTCATTACGGTATTATCTCCATTTTCCAGATGGAAAAGCTGAGGCACAGAGAGAGGAAGTGACTTCCCAAGGTCACACAAGTCAGTGGCAGAGCTAGCAACAGAAGCCAGGAATCCTGTTTCCTACTCATAAAACTCACCCCTGGAGCCTGAAAGCTCTCTGGGGCAGAGACTGTCATACACTACATGTTTCTACTGTCCTTAATCCAATGAGCCTCTGACCTGGCTGAAGCCTCTTGATCAATTGATCATAGAATCATAGAATCTCAGGGTTGGAAGGGACCTCAGGAGGTCATCTAGTCCAACCCCCTGCTCAAAGCAGGACCGACCCCATTATTGATATTGATGCTACTTCGATATAATAATCAACACAAGCCTTCCCTGAATCTTGACGTGGTGGAAAAGTTTGTCTGTTCCAATGCTGGTGGGAGCTTCAGCTCCTGGGATAGCCATGCAAGCCGGGCAGGTCAAAGGTTAGGAACCAGAGGAAAAGCCTCCCACTGGCTCTCCAGATGTGGGGTTGAGTAATAGGCCAACAACTGATCCTCATGAAAAAACTGAGTTATAGAAACACAATGCTGCAAACAACGTGGCAAACAACACGCTAGGCAGAGCCTTGTTCATGCCATAAGTGACATCTGATGACCCGGGGAGGATTTAGATTCTGAATGATCACAAGACCATGCTATCTCTCCCTGGTAATACGTAGCATGGGGTGCTTTTAATCTTCAAAGTGCTGTACAAACATTAGCTGAGGGTTGATCTACACTAGAAAATTAGATCGACCCAGAAACGTCATTCAGGGGTGTGAAAAATCCACATCCCTAGCGATACAGTTAAGCCAACCTAAGTCCCAGTGTAGACAGCGCCATGCTGACGGAAGAATCCTCCTGTCAACTGAGATACCACCTCTCGGGGAGGTGGAGAACCCCACCTGTCTCAGTGTAGTGTCTACACTGAAGGACTTCAGTGGCGCTGCTGCTGTACTGCTGTAGCATTGTAAGTGTAGACATAGCCTCAGAGTCCACAGAATGAGCTCCTCAGGCGTGGGGGGGGCAGGGGCTCCTTCACACAGGAAACTCCAAACAAGATGGGAACCTGTCATCACTTCTCCTCTCTTTCTCTGCAACAAAGTTTCTGGTCTATTTCTGCTAAACTAGCCCCCCTCTTCCAGGCTGTGGCAGATGAGCTGAGACCAAGCGAGTTTGCACAAAAAGAGACTGAAGGTACAGCTACACCGCAAATGGAGGTGTGATTGCAAAGCAGGTAGGGCTGCCCACACTAGCTTCAATCTAGCTGGCGTAGGTAACAAGAGCCGTGAAGAGCAGCATGGACCCCGGCATGGGCCAGCAACCCAAGTACATAGCCAGGGCCCATGGGAGGCTTGTATTGGGGCAGGAGCCTGCACTGAAGCTTCCACCACTGTGTCCTCACTACCAGGGCCAGCGCTACCATTAGGCGACCCTAGGCGGTCGCCTAGGGCGCCAGGATTTGGAGGGCGGCGTTTCAGGTCCCTTGGCGGCCGACGGCAGGAGAGGCTGCCGCCGAAATGCTGCCGAGATCCCCGGTGACACTTCGGCGGCAGCTTCTTCGGCCGCCGGGGATCTCGGCGGTATTTCAGCAGCAGCCTCTCCCGCCGCCGCCACCTAAAGCGGCAAAAAAGCTGGCGCCGCCCCTGCTCACTGCCACCATTCCCCACACCATATAGAACGGGCATGCCTGCCTGTGCTGCAACCACCCCCTGGCCTGGGGTGTAGACATATCTTGAGACTCAGCCTGTCACCCAGCAAGGAGTTCAGGCCCTGACTCAGAGCAGATTGGTAGCTGCTGGAGTTTGCCCAGTCTCCAATACAATTGTGAATTGAGTTTGTCACCAGTTAGCGGCATGGAAAGGGATTCTGCCCATACACCACACAGCTAATGCTCTCTAAAGTGCTTCTCCCTACCTGGCCTGTAACCCATTCAGTGCATGGGTTGGGTATTTTTAAGGGCATCTCCTCTAACATGCCTGTGTGACTGGCTGCCCTGCACCTCTTTCCACAGAGCTCTGGTAGGACACTCCAATGACTCACCTCGTGTGTTTCTCTGAATAACTATTGCCTACCCAGCTAGGATGACCAGGTGTGTCCAGTTTTCGACCAGAACACCCGATCCTGGCGGCTCTTGTCTGCACTGCTGACCGGACTGTTGACTGTCCAGTTGGCAGCGCCACACAGCGGGGCTGGCAGGCTTCCTGCTAGCCTCCGCACCGCGCGGCTCCTGGGAAGCAGCCGGCATGTCCCCACTCCAGCTCCTACGCGTAGGGGCAGCCAGGGGGCTCCGCACGCTGCCCCCGCCCCAAGAACCGCCACCACAGCTCCCAGTGGCTGGGAACCATGGCCAATAGGAGTGCAGGGGTGACACCTGCGGACGGGACAGCGTGCAGAGCTGCCTGGCCGCACCTCCACGTAGGAGCCGGTGCGGGGACATGCTGTTGCCTCCAGGAGCTGCTTGAGGTAAGTGCCGCCCGGAACCTGCACCCCTGACCCCCTCCTGGGCCCCAACCCCCTGCCCCAGCCCTGATCCCCCTCCCATCCTCTGAACCCCTCAGTCCCAGCTCAGAGCACCCTCCTGCCCCCCAAACCCCCCGTCAGATGACACTAAACTGGGAGGAGTGGTTGATACGCTGGAGGGTAGGGACAGGATACAGAGGGACCTAGACAAATTAGAGGATTGGGCCAAAAGAAATCTGATGAGGTTCAACAAGGACAAGTGCAGAGTTGGGACGGAAGAATCCCATGCACTGCTACAGACTAGGGACCGAATGGCTGGGCAGCAGTTCTGCAGAAAAGGACCTAGGGGTTACGGTGGACGAAAAGCTGAATATGAGTCAACAGTGTGCCCTTGTTGCCAAGAAGGCTAACGGCATTTTGGGCTGTATAAGTAGGGGCATTTCCAGCAGATCGAGGGACGTGATTATTCCCCTCTATTCGGCACTGGTGAGGCCTCATTTGGAGTACTGTGTCCAGTTTTGGGCCCCACGCTACAAGAAGGATGTGGATAAATTGGAAAGAGTCCAACGGAGGGCAACAAAAATGATTAGGGGGCTGGAGCACATGACTTATGAGGAGAGGCTGAGGGAACTGGGATTGTTTAGCCTGCAGAAGAGAAGAATGAGGGGGGATTTGATAGCTGCTTTCAACTACCTAAAAGGGGGTTCCAAAGAGGATGGATCTAGACTGTTCTCAGTGGTAGAAGATGACAGAACAAGGAGTAATGGTCTCAAGTTGCAGAGGGGGAGGTTTAGGTTGGATATTAGGAAAAACTTTTTCACTAGTAGGGTGGTGAAGCACTGGAACGGGTTACCTAGGGAGGTGGTGGAATCTCCTTCCTTAGAGGTTTTTAAGGTCAGGCTTGACAAAGCCCTGGCTGGGATGATCTAATTGGGGTTGGTCCTGCTTTGAGCAGGGGGTTGGACTAGATGACCTCCTGAGGTCCCTTCCAACCCTGAGATTCTATGATTCTATGATCCCCAGCCCCACTCCAGAGCCCACAAACCCAGCCGGAGCCCTTCCCCCCAGCCTCCTGCCCCAGCCCGGAACCCCTCCCACACCCTGAACCCCTCATTTCTGGCCCCACCTTGGAACCTGCACACCCAGCCAGAGCCCTCACTCCCTCCAGCACCCCAACCCCCTGAACCAGCCCGGTGAAAATGAGTGAGTGAATGAGGGTGAGGAGAGCAAGCGACGGGGGGGGGGGGGGCTTAAAAAGGGGTGGGGGTATGGGCGGGGTCTCAGAGGAAGGGCAGGGCAAAGTTGGCAGCCCTAGCCGAGGCACTAGTCCCCAGAGGGCGCTGGTGCAAACACATTCAGCCAGCATGAGCGGGGCAGATATTTGATCACTAGGAACCTAAGGCTGAATTGGAAATGGTGCCCTAGAAGTAAAAGACCCCTTAGCCCATCACTGATTCCCACCCTCAGTCCCACCACCCTGGGACCACAATGGAGCTGCCACCCCTAGAGGGGACAGGCCCTGTGTGCCATTCCTCAACCCTGAGCCAGCCTTGACCAGAGGCCAGCTTCCCCGTCTCAGTGCAAACTCTGCTGGTGGGGGTGGCACCTATCACGGCCCAGAAACAGGAAGAACAGGACAGCTGCTGCTGCCAGGCTGCAGAGAAGAGGTAAGAGAGACAGAGTGAGCTTTGATGAGAACTCAGCAAACACTGCTCGCTGGAGCCCCAGCTGCAGCAGAAGGTATGAGCTCCTGGCATGTACACAAAGCAAACCTGCCACGGCTTCCGTGGCACATGGGTGTCTATCGTTAAAAAAAACGGTTAGCAGAAAGCATGGGGGAAGGGGTGTATTTACCCAGGAGTACGGTGTGGAGGATGCTGATCTGTTTGCAAAGTTACAGCAAATAGATTTAATAGATGGCTAAGAGAGGTAGGGCCCGGGCCACAGGTATCAGTGATGGGCAGCAAGAACCCATTGAGTTGGGGACACTGGACTGAGATCGGGAGCCTTTCATCTCCACCTCCCTGGTTCTAGTCTCTGTTCTGGGAAGGGACTGTGGTCTATTGGTGAGAACAGATAGCTTGCGAGACTTCCAACTAATCACGTCACCTCTTGCGCCTCAGATTACCCTTCCCTAAAATTAAGTCTGAGATTTTCAAAGGAGTCTGATCTGAGGGAGTCAAATTTCAGTGGGATTTGGGCACCTTTGAAAATCACAGCTTTAGTCTGTAAGCTCTTCCTAGCAGGGACGGTCTCCCACAGTATTCTTGAGAGCAAGTTAAAGAAGTATGGACTGGATGACTGGACTATAAAGTGGATAGAAAGCTGGCTAGATTGTCGGGCTCAACGGGTAGTGATGACTGGCTCAACGTCTAGTTGGCAGCCGGTATCAAGCAGAGCGCCCCAGGGGTTGGTCTTGGGGCTGGTTTTGTTCAACAAGGACAGGGTAGGCCCACTACTCAGTGAGGAGGGAGAAACAGTAACAGGAAACTTGGAAATGGCAGAGATGCTTAATGACTTCTTTGTTTCGGTCTTCACCGAGAAGTCTGAGGGAATGCCTAACATAGTGAATGCAAATGGGAAGGGGGAAGGTTTAGAAGATAAAATAAAAAAAGAACAAGTTAAAAATCACTTAGATAAGTTAGATGCCTGCAAGTCACCAGGACCCGATGAAATGCATCCTAGAATACTCAAGGAGCTAATAGAGGAGGTATCTCAGCCTCTAGCTATTATCTTTGGTAAATCATGGGAGACAGGAGAGATTCCAGAAGACTGGAAAAGGGCAAATATAGTGCCCATCTATAAAAAGGGAAATAAAAACAACCCAGGAAACTACAGACCAGTTAGTTTAACTTCTGTGCCAGGGAAAATAATGGAGCAAGTAATTAAGGAAATCATCTGCAAACACTTGGAAGGTGGTAAGGTGATAGGGAATAACCAGCATGGATTTGTAAAGAACAAATCATGTCAAACCAATCTGATAGCTTTCTTTGATAGGATAACGAGTCTTGTGGATAAGGGAGAAGCGGTGGATGTGGTATACCTAGACTTTAGTAAGGCATTTGATATGGTCTCGCATGATATTCTTATCAATAAACTAGGGAAATACAACTTAGATGGGGCTACTATAAGGTGGGTGCGCAACTGGCTGGATAACTGTACTCAGAGAGTAGTTATTAATGGTTCCCAATCCTGCTGGAAAGGTGTAATGAGTGGGGTTCCGCAAGGGTCTGTTTTGGGACCGGCTCTGTTCAATATCTTCATCAACGACTTGGATATTGGCATAGAAAGTACGCTTATTAAGTTTGCAGATGATACCAAACTGGGAGGGATTGCAACTGCTTTGGAGGATAGGGTCATAATTCAAAATGATCTGGACAAATTGGAGAAATGGTCAGAGATAAACAGGATGAAGTTTAATAAGGACAAATGCAAAGTGCTCCACTTAGGTAGGAACAATCAGTTTCACACATACAGAATGGGAGGAGACTGTCTAGGAAGGAGTACGGCAGAAAGGGATCTAGGGGTTATAGTGGACCACAAGCTAAATATGAGTCAACAGTGTGATGCTGTTGCAAAAAAAGCAAACTTGATTCTGGGCTGCATTAACAGGTGTGCTGTGAGCAAGACACAAGAAGTCATTCTTCCGCTCTACTCTGCGCTGGTTAGGCCTCAACTGGAGTATTGTGTCCAGTTCTGGGCACCGCATTTCAAGAAAGATGTGGAGAAATTGGAGAGGGTCCAGAGAAGAGCAACAAGAATGATTAAGGGTCTAGAGAACATGACCTATGAAGGAAGGCTGAAGGAACTGGGTTTGTTTAGTTTGGAAAAGAGAAGACTGAGAAGGGACATGATAGCAGTCTTCAGGTATCTAAAAGGGTGTCATAAGGAGGAGGGAGAAAACTTGTTCATCTTAGCCTCTGAGGATAGAACAAGAAGCAATGGGCTTAAACTGCAGCAAGGGAGGTTTAGGTTGGACATTAGGAAAAAGTTCCTAACTGTCAGGGTGGTTAAACACTGGAATAAACTGCCCAGGGAGGTTGTGGAATCTCCATCTCTGGAGAGATTTAAGAGTAGGTTAGATAAATGTCTATCAGGGATGGTCTAGACAGTAATTGGTCCTGCCATGAGGGCAGGGGGCTGGACTCGATGACCTCTCGAGGTCCCTTCCAGCCCTAGAATCTATGAATCTATGAACATCTTTATTAATGATCTGGATGATGGGATGGATTGCACCCTCAGCAAGTTTGCAGATGACACTAAACTGGAGGGAGAGGTAGATACACTGGAGGGTAGGGATAGGGTCCAGAGTGACCTAGACAAATTAGAGGATTGGGCCAAAAGAAATCTGATGAGGTTCAACAAGGACAAGTGCAGAGTCCTGCACTTAGGATGGCAGAATCCCATGCACTGCTACAGGCTGGGGACCAACTGGCTAAGCGGCCGTTCTGCAGAAAAGGACCTGGGGATTACAGTGGATGAGAAGCTGGATATGGGTCCGCTGTGTGCCCTTGTTGCCAAGAAGGCTAATGGCATATTGGGCTGCATTAGTAGGAGCATTGCCAGCAGATCGAGGGAAGTGATTATTCCCCTCTATTCAGCACTGGTGAGGCCACATCTGGAGTACTGTGTCCAGTTTTGGGCCCCCTACTACAGAAGGGATGTGGACAAATTGGAGAGAGTCCAGCGGAGGGCAATGAAAATGATCAGGGGGCTGGGGGACATGACTTACGAGGAGAGGCTGAGGGAATTGTGCTTGTTTAGTCTGCAGAAGAGAAGAGTGAGGGGGGATTTGATAGCAGCCTTCAACTACCGGAAGGGGGGTTCCAAAAAGGATGGAGCTTGGTTGTTCTCACTGGTGGCAGATGACAGAACAAGGAGCAATGGTCTCACATTTCAGTGGGGGAGGTCTAGGTTGGATATTATGAAACACTATTTCACTAGTAGGGTGGTGAAGCACTGGAATGAGTTACCTAGGGAGGTGGTGGAATCTCCATCCTTAGAGATTTTTAAGGTCAGGCTTGACAAAGCCCTGGCTGGGATGATTTAGTTGGGGTTGGTCCTGCTTTGAGCAGGGGGTTGGACTAGGTGACCTCCTGAGGTCTCTTCCAACCCTGATCTCCTATGTTTCTATGATTCATCTATGTCTGTACAGTACCATGCACAGCAATGGAGCTGCAAACATAAAGAGTTGGGCAAACAGCTGATTTTTTGGGTTGGTGGCAGTTCCAAAAATTTGGAAAAAAAAAAATTAGCTCAGGTTGAAGTGAATCTGAGGGTTTTGTGGGTTTTTTTGAATTTTCAATGAATCAAGAAAGTCCATATCGGGCCTTTTGCTAGAGTGGGGATTCCAACCCAAGTTGCTTATGTCCCAGGTGAGGTCCTGAGCCACTGAGCTAAAGGGCTTGCGGGGTAGGGGGAAGAAGGAAAAGGGGGTTACAGCAGCAGCAACTACCTCTCCACCTCCCCTTTCTGTCCTCCTCTGCCCATTCTGTGAATGGCCAAAACCCCTTGTGTCAAATTCTCCAACCATTTCAGGTTGACCAAAATGGCATTTTTCATCGAATAAACTACTCATCTGAAAATTTTCGCTCAGCTCTAATCCTAATACAATGGGGCTAATACCTATCTCCCAGCGGAGCGAGGTCGTTAGGTTTAGCTGTTTGGGCAGAAAGGGTTAAGTAGGAAGACCTAAGGGATCCTAGCCTATAGGATCGCAGCAGCAAAGCATTAGCCATCCCCCCAGCTCCTCTCACACTGCTGCTGTTTCCAAGGCTTTGTGATCGCTGCCCAGGACCCGTGGCGAGAATGGAATCGCCGTGGGCACAGCTGGGTGAGCAATTCCCATCGCTCATTAACAATTTTCTGCTGCAATGGGCCAGTGACTTCCCACCGAAGCCATTAGGTTAATGTCTCCATGATTAAAACACGCACAGGCACACAGCGAATGCCTGCGGAGACTCAGAAAAGGGGGATGGGTGGGCTGCTGTGCGTGGTACCGTAACCACCACATAAGGTGCTCTCGTGCTGACATTTCATTCTCGGATGGCCCAAATCGTGGTAGCCAACTCCAGTCTCCTGGTATGCAGTCAACGAGGTGAAGGGAAATAAAGACTGCATTCTTAACCCATTCAAATTTGCCCAGCTCTGCTGGATACATACAGGCACAAATATCCCCTTCAGATGCCTGGTCCCATGTACCTAGCCAGCAGGTGGGGGCCAAAATCCCAGCCCACATTGGCTGTGTCGTCACTGAGGATTTGAGGGAGCCGCTAGCTCCATTATCATAGAGCAGCCACTGGCATATGTCACGTGGACCATGCTAGGCCAAGAGTTCCTTAAAGTTCACAGTGCAAACAAGCCAGCGCCTTTGCCCTGGCTGCTTCTGATGGCACTTCAAACCACTACCACTGAAGATGCTGAAAGATGAACCAGCAGAAAAAGAGTTAAAGTGCGTCACCCTCTCATGGCTTAAAGCTGTCTAGCACCTTTCATCCCAAAGTGCTTTACAGAGTACAGGATCTGTGTAGGGGTCATTTCACCCACCCGGGGTCACACCAGTTGTTTAACAGTGAACAGCAATGCCGCACAACAGTTTGAGACAGGAAGTGAGGGATAAGGGCATTTCCAGTTGAAACCACTGGGTGATTTAGGGATGGAGAATAAAATTACCTAAACTGGGATTTGCTCAAGACATCAGCGCTAATCTCCCAATTCTTGGGCAAACTACCAGGGGACCTTTAAGGAGCACAAATGGCCAGGCCCCAGGTCTGTGGGTAACTTTTCTTGCAGTTCAGTGCCTGCTAGCACCAAGCTGATGTAGTACTGCCTTAAGTGGAAGGATGCCCCCTAATAATGAATCCACAACCCCACTTCCCACTTCACCTGGATTTTCCTTAGCTGACCAGCCAGGTGCTGATCCAGCCTGACCCAGTTTAGCATCTGAAATGTGAGCAGAGGAGCCCCACACAGATCAGAAACGGAGTTAGAGTGTTGCAGGGATTCAGCCAGAAGAGGCCACATGCCAACAAACCTACAGCCAAAAGCAGAGATCGTTCCTGTTTCTCCTGACACAGGCAGTGGCCCCCAGCACCCTGCTCCCATCTTGAAAGAGTTACCACTTGCAGGACAAGTGCCATGAATAGAACCCAGGAGTCCTGACTCCCTTAATATCTAGCACTATATGGATTTTCTACAGTGCACCCCAGTTCTAGGAGTCTCAAATTCTGCTGCTTGAACTACTAGACCAGACTCTCTCTCTCCCTCCCAGAAACAGAACCCAAGAGTTCTGGGCCCCCATCATCTGCACTAACCACTTTACAATAATTCCTTCTAAAGCTAGGAATAGAACCCAGGTCTCTCAGATACTTTCCTCACACCCTCTAAAATTCTGCTTTTAACCCTTAAGCTACATTGTGCTCCGATTCAGGACAGCTGACAAGAACTGGCAGAGATTTCACACCTGATGGATTTGATTCGCACTGCCCACTGTCTATCACCCAGATCCAGCTCTCTGCTGGAAACAGAATGTTTTTACATCTCTACAGATGGATCTGCCATGCGAGCATCTCCCAGCAGCTACAGCACAAGCTGCTTCCCTGTGCAGCACACTTCCTGGTGGGGTTTTCCCCAAGTCACGTGCTCCCTAAATACCTATCGATAATCTTAATAATAATGACCGCATGATAGCTGTAATTATTAGCAGCAATGCTTTACGCAGCTGTAGCACTTGTCACCAGAGGATCTCAAAGCACCTGGTGGACTCTACATTGCGCAACACCACTGAGGTAAGTATTAGTAGTAGTTGGATATAGGGTCTGTTGGAAGAAGTACATGATTATTATTTATTAGGTGTATTACGGTAGTGCCTAGAAGCCCCAATCATGGACCAGGACCTCATTGTGCTAGCTGCTGTACATTATTTATTAGGTGCATTACAGTAGCTCCTAGGACCACAGTAACAGACCAGGACTCCATCATACTGGGCACTGTACAGTATTTATTAGGTGTATTACGGTAGCACCTAGGAGCCCCAGCCATGGCCCAGGCCCCTGTTGTGCTAGGCGCTGTACAGACGCAGAACAAAAAGTCAGTCTCTGCCCCCAAAGAGCTTCTAATTTCAGTAGTAGTATACTTCACAGGTGGAGAAATGGAGACACAAGACGGTGAAATCGGCGTTTCCCTGCATAGCACAGACAGTAGGCTGTGACGGGAGTGAGCCGTGGAGGACAGAGGAGATCATTCCACGATCATTAGAAACCCGCGCTGAATGGTTTCCAGTTAATCTCCGTAGGGGGGAATGATCCCCCTTTGCAGAATCCTTTTGTGCAGGAATCCGAGGGCTCTTATCAAGTGCTGGCTTGACAGACCCAGAAACTGAATCCTCCATAAAAGTACAGTCAGGGCAGCACACTCCACCCCTTCCCACACACCCTAGTGTGCCTCACCTTGCCGTGGAGGGCCCTCCTCTAGGGATGAGAGAAGGGTCTCCTGGCTCGCTCTGCCCTTGGCCTGTCTACAGAGACAGCCAACAAGGGCTCGTTGTCACAGCGACTTTGCGAAGCTGAACCCTTGCCAGGCTGGGAACTGCACTGAGAATCCACCACCTACGTTCACACAGGGGCCTCCAAACAGCTGCCACATGGCTAAAAGAAGACCAAGCGTGGTGGTGGCTTTGTGATGGGGACCTGGTCCTGCCAGAAGCTGGGCTGAGCCCCATCGGACTCATTCCATACTTAAGCCATCACACAGCTGTCAGATGGGGACAACTGTTGGCCACGGCTGACCCAAACTGATTTTGGCCTGCAAGAAAACTGCTCCAGTGCTCATTGAACTGAATCACCCAGCCCTGCTTCCTTACAAAGTCCCTCTGCATCTCCAGTAATGTCTGAGCTTAGTCCAGCTCAAGACACTTCCAGCTGCAGCCTCCCAAAGGCTAGACAGCAGACATCAAGTCATCTCCAAGCCACACAGGCTGAGCAATGGCTGAGAAGTGCTAAGCTGGAGGCTCTGAGCTGACCCTTTTGACCCTCCCTCGCCCTTAGTTCTGCTCTGGAGATCTCAATAGCGCCGGTCATGCTAGCCAGGGTAGTGCTCGAAAAGCAGAAAGGGACTGAAAGAGGCAGTTTTAGACTGTACACTTCATGCCTGCCGGAAGCATCTGTTCTGTAGAGCAGACGAGGAGGAGGAGACAAAAATAATACTGTTGTCTCCAGAATCAATCTCTCTTGTTCAGTCTTTTTAGGGTTTATACAGAGAAGGACAAAAGCAGTCAGGGAACAATTCCGGTAGATTTTGGGCAGAGAAGATGGGAAAACTCCTAATTTACTTTTTAACCTCGGGGAGAAAGGCCAGGAAAGGAAACTGGAGGGGCTAGGGAAGAGGTGAAAGTATGAAATGTAATGGAGAGGGGAGGGTTTACAGAATTCTTATCATCACCTCAGCAACTCCAACGCCCATCTGCCTCTCTTTTTGTAACAGCACACTCTTTCTCTCACTCCCCTCTCCCCCACCCACAGACAGAGCAAAGGCAGCGGGGATCAAAAACAATGCTCCTGAAAACCGGAGATGAGAGAGATGACCCATGGACCCAGAGCTTGGGTGCTACATCTCAGGCCCCTAGAAATATCCTAGACGGATAGAGTCTAGCTCTGGATCAGACTCTCAGAACTCTGAATTGGGAGCTCTGACAAAGCTCAAGGGAAGGAGTTAAAAGGAGTGATGAGATAAACACTGACTTCAATGTGGAAGGAGGGCACTGGGGTTCTGGTTACAACCACCAAACAGAGGAGTTGAAATTGACTTGATCACATCTTGCTGCTCTTTCCTTTCAATCGCTTATACTCTAGGATGAGCGTGAACCAACACCCCGAGAACTTTGGGGGTGGTGCTTGAAATCTGAGCCCTGGGTGCTGAATTTTCACGAGTGGCCCCTGCCTTTATAAAGGGCTCAACTAAACCCCCAGTGCCAAACAACCGTGAACGCCACCAGCTTTGAGAGAGTCTGGTGTCTGGACCCACATTTTGTGGCTTCATTGCCCTGTCTTATATCTGTATCGATGAAAGTGGGTTTGGCAGCATGCAAAGGGGACACAAATCCAAGAGAGAGGTGGCTCTTGTCATCCTCGGAGACTCCTCTCCTCCCACCCTGATATCCGGCATGTGCTACTCACCTGTATCTCATCGGATCCTCAGGAAAGAACAAGGGCTGCCCGCAGCCAGCAAAGGGTTAATGCAGGCAGCCAGCTGTGCCCGGCATCCCATCTCTTCATCTGAAGAAAAATAATTCATCTCCCAGCACGCGTGCAGCCAGAGGATGTGGGATGAGGTGGGGGGAAAGAGGGAGGGTAGATGGGTGAAGTACGGATCCTAGCCAAGCTCAGGGCATGGTGCTTTCCCCCCGGAAAAGCCAGCTTGGAAGAGAACCGGTGCCAGCTGACAGTCCCAGCCACTGGGAGAAGGGGAGGGGGGGTAGATTTCCCTGATGATGAGGGGAGAGTAAGAGGGAGGGGATCAGAGATAGGGAGGAGAAATCAATCAGCTTGCTTTGCCTTGTCATCAGTTCTGTGCTAACAAGAAGGGGCGGGGGGAAAGCACAGCTTTAAATTGCGGGGGGGGGGGGGGGAGGGCAAGCAGCTTGTACCCAGCCCCCCTCCACCCCCCAATCACTTTGCATGTGGCCACAGAGCCCTCTTTGTCTTGGACTTGACTCCACACAAGGATGTAGTTCTCTGGGCGATCAGTCCGTCTCTCTGCTCTGCCTCTCCCAGGTAAGTCCCATCTTTATTACACCTCTCAATAAAAACATTGACACCGTCTATTCTTTTTTCTCTGGGGAAGAAGGGCAGGGGAGGGAATATGCTATTTTTCTTTTCCAGCCTATTGTCTGCACAGTATGTGATTTCCTACCTGGTTCCCCTCTATCGAGTTGTTGTTTGGCTTCCCCTCCTTGCTTGGCCGTGTGGTTATTAAGTACATAAAACAATTCATGACAGGAACCCAATTTAAATTATTTATGCTAACCGAAAAAAATGGTAATTAAACTACAGCTGCTTAAACCCCTCAGGCTGCTTCTGGTTACACAGAATGAGTTGACTTTGGCAGCCTTTTCCTGCTTTTTTTAAAATCATCAGGGAGAGGGATTGTGCTCAACAAAACAAACCACCACACAGAAGGGTTTTGCTCCTGGGTAGGGAAGGAGCAGTGTTGCATCTGGGGAAACCCCCCTGCTTTAGGATTCAGAGCAGCAGGAGCTGTTTCTTTTCAGCTCCAGCAGAGTCTGGCTGATACCAAGATCAGAGGCCCAAGGGGCGGCAGGGGGAAGCCTCTGTGATTGCAATTGCTAACGGGGTCACAGGACACACTCAAGGAGAGACCAGAGCTCTAATCTGCCTCCCTGCATGACCTTGGGCAGGTCACTTCCCCCTCTGTGACAGGGAGATGACGACACTGATCGACCTCTCGGGAGGACTGATGTGGGTTTGTATAATGCTTTGCAAAAGAAAGTCCCTGCTAAATTATTAATATCACTTGTACTGCAGTAGTGCCTAGTGGCCACAACCAGGGAGCTGTGCTGACTGCTGCACACACATTTAACAGGACCATCCCTGGCCCAAGGAGATTACACGCTGCATGTTAAGGGCATGCTAGTCTTGCCATAAGGCTGTGATCTGCTCCTGCTATATGTTCATCATAATTGCCTCCCCATTAGCTTGGCCTCCGGTTTTCTGTTTGTTTTACCCACCTGTTGTCTCCCATCTTATACTTGGATTGGAAGCTCTTTGGGGCAAGGCCCATCTTTTCACTAGATATATGTACAGCACCTAGCACAGCGAGGCCTTCAGCTAGCACGCTAAAAATAGAGAGTCGCTGTGGCAGCACAAGCGGTGGGTAGGGCCAGGCTCCCTGAGCTCATACACATCAGAGGCCATAGGCCCACGGTCCCTCTGTCTGCGAGCACCGCTGCAGCACTGCTCTACTTTAACTCCAGCAGAGCTCGTGTGAGTCAGTCTCCTGGAGCAAGGAATCACACACCCCACTCAAAGTGTAGACATACCCTTAGAGTTTAATTAGAGCATCTAGTCTGATCTCCTGTATTTCACAGGGAACAGAATGTCACCCAGTTACTCCTGCACTGAGCTCAATAACATATGTCACTTCTGAAACCCCCATCCCTGTAGGGGCCCGCTCTTCAGAGCTGCTGGCCGCTCACCATTCCTGCTGCAGCTGCTCTGAACACACAAACATCAGGCCCAAGGCATCCAAAAAATGGAATCCAAATCAGTAGCCACTGTTCAACAGGGATGGTCTAGACAGTATTTGGTCCTGCCATGAGGGCAGGGGGCTGGACTCGATGACCTCTCGAGGTCCCTTCCAGCCCTAGAATCTATGAATCTATGAATAATCTGGCCAGGACGCTTTGTTGTATGTGTCTCATGGTATCTCTTTGGAATGGCCGGGGCTCAAAGCCAGTAGGGGGAGTTCTAATTCTGATGAGATCTCTTACAGAGCGTTGCTTGCTTTGGGGGTGATTTGGGCTGTGGTGTTTTAAAACATGTTAACCTTTCATACTTTAGATACTATGGAGATCAGGGCGCCTTGTGCAAGGTGATGTACAATACGTAGTGAGAGACAGTAGCTCTACAGACTAAATTGGCAAGACAGACCAAGGAGGGAAGTGACTTCCGCGGGATCACGCAGCAGGTGAGTGGTAGACGCAGGTGAGGCCACATCCGGTGCTTTACCCACTAGCCCATGCACAAGTGTTTGACTTAAATGGGAATTAACAAAAATAGAATAATAATAAAAATCACTTCTCTCTCTACGTGTTTCACTTCCTTGGGACCTTTGAGCTCATAACCCTAGAAGCGCTCCAGTTAACCATAGGGCTCGGGGTAGAAAAGACCCAAAGTTCTGAGATATAAAACAGGCAGGAAAAAGAAATTAGCAACAACAATAAAAAATTCTGGCCTTTTAAACACATTATAAAGAAACAAAAAAGAGCATTTTTTAAAATCACCTTTTATCCCATATTTAAATTTCCAATAATTAGAAGATCAGATTTATTACTCACTAAGGCATATGAGTACGGCTGTTGATTTCAATGGCTGCATAAAGTTACTCAGATGCTTAAGTGTTTGCAGGACTAGGACCTGAAATTCTCAGTCCAGCCTCCCTACTACTCTTGCAGAATCTTCAGCCCCTCTCAGCTTAGAAATAACAGATTCATGAATTCATAGCCAGGTTTACAGATTATGTAAGTGTGTGCACCCTAGAACATCCCACAGAAATAATCATTGCAAAAGTAGGTAAGAAATTACATCCAGATGTATGCTGCATCATTATACTGCCAGCAATCTGCCTCCCAGACTTGCGGGGAAGGAGCCAGAGACAGCTGCAAAAAATAGGAAAGCGAAAATAACCACGAGAGACAAGGTGGGTGAGGGAATATCGTTTATTGGACCAATTTCTGTTGGTGAGAGAGACAAGAAGAGCGCTGTGTAGCTCGAAAGCGTGTCTCTCTCACCAACAGAAGTCGATCCAATAAATGATATTACCTCACCCACCTTGTCTCTCTAATATCCTGGGACCCACACAACTACAACTACACTACATATAATAACCCTGAGACAGAATTTGTCTGGGAGACCCTCAAGGTACACTTGGGTGTTGCAAAAAGCAGTGTGACTCAGCAGGGGGAGTTCTCCCCTCCGAATCAAAGCTAACCCTGATGTTAATTTATTCTATTCTATATAGGTTCTTGTGCTACACTCATCCCCATAATACCTGAGTGCCAATGTTCCAGTGTGGTATTACCGCGCATGTGCTGCAGTGAGTGGTGTGAGCGACTCAATAGAGAGGAATGGAGTATGTGAGGGGCTCTTCCGCTTCCTCCAACACCCTCCCAGGCTTTTCAGATCATGGAAATCTAGGTAACTTTGTGGTTTATAATTCCAGTAGCTGACGTCTCCCATCCATTCTCTTGTTGTTTCCCCCGTCATCCGTCTCTCTTCCCCTCTTTGCGTCCACCTCTACCTTCTCTAACGTCTGCATTTAAAATCCTCCTGCTGCCTCCATTTTGAGTCCAACTTGACCCAGTTCTGTTGGGAGCAGTAAACATCCAAACTGGAGCCTTTCTGAGGGAGATATCTTCCAGTGGGTCTGTTTACCATGTGGATTTGATTCTTCTTTGCAGGGGGAAAGTGTCTGGATCTCACTACTGCAGACGAATTGGCTCAGGCGAGTGGGAATGGCACGGCCTTTTGCTACTTTGCATTTATTTGTACCACTGTAGTCCCCACAGTGCAGATCAGGGGCCACGGTGCCCTACAAACACATCCTGAGCATGGAGGTTGTTCCCATTGATGGTATGTAATGAGTTTGGTGGTTCTCAGCCAGGCCCTAGAGGGTTACGTGTCTTCATCATATAAGCCATTGCTACAACTGGCCCCCTTGTTTGGCCAGTTCCAGTCCAGGCCCTTGAGCCCTTCAGTTGGGGGGCAGGAGGGGTGGAAATAAATTAATCCGAGAGAGAGAGAAGGAGAGACTCTGAAACACATGAGGAGGCATTTTCCACCTAGATCAGCCTGTTCCAGATGCATTCAGTTTGGAGGACGATCCTGTCCCTTGGGAGAGTGGCCTGCGGAAAGGCATCACGGAGGGGAGAGGTGGGAGGGGGAGCAGCAGTGACTCAATCTCAGCCCCAGAAAGATGACCTGCAACTCCATCTGTTGTTCAGAAATGGATCCCAGCTGCTCGGATCTGGGTCCAGTGGGTATTGGCTGCCACCAGGTAAGGGTTTGAAGCCAAAAGAATCCTGGATTGACTGCAAGCCCCAAATCTCTCTGTCCTGAATCTGAATCAATGGTGGCTCACTGCAGGGCATCAAATTTTATTTTCATTGTCTTTACAATTAATGCATAAATCTTGTTAAGCATCTCCAGCGCTCAAGTCTAGCTCAGCACGATTATCTCCATCAAGACCAGCTGAGGAAGTTCAAGTGTTTAGGAGTGTAAAAGGACTCCAGAACTGATTTACATATAGAACATTTGGGTGATACTTTATTACATTAAAAAAAAACCCTACAAGAAAAGAACATGAAGGTTGCAAATCCAAGAACACTCAAGAGTTAGGGAAATCCAGAATTAAGGTTGATTCAACCCTGGAACAGGGTTCTCTGCCCCCTAAAGGGCTGGGGGTCCTGGACGTAAAAGCTCACCTAATGGAGATCTGCAGAAGGGAGGCTGGTGCCTATGGCAGGCTATAGTGCAAGGGGGAGAAAATTGTGAGGGGAAAGGCGCCTGCAGGAGACACTGGGTCAGGGCAAGGAAAGGCCAGGGTTATATGTGGAATTTATGTTGAACTGCTTTCTTGTGTTTGAAGAACAAACTCTGCCCTGAAGAAAGGACTTGAAAAGACTGTGGTCATTCCTGCGCTGGGTGACAGGCCAGAAACCCTATGAGACCCCCTTGTGCATGTGCATTAAGATAGTCCTTACATGATCATGAACCAACCACCTTTAATTCTGGCATTTACTAGCTTTTGAGTTTGCTTTTAATGGGGGGGGGGGGTTATGCAATAAAGTATAACCCAGATGTTTACTCTAGGAGTCCATTCTCCAGTCAAATCATAAATACAGGGGAATGATCATGTGGGAAAGGCTCTGGGTTGGGCCTCAGGAGATCAGGATTCAATTCCTAGCCATATGTGATCTTCGGCAAATCACTTAGGACCAGATCATCAAAGAAATTTAGGCTCCTAATTTCCATTGATGTCAATGGAAGTTAGGATCCTAAATACCTTTGAGGATCTGTGCCTTAATTTCTGTGTTTCGGTTTCCTCATCAGTAAAATAGGGGTTATACTTCCCTACCTGACTGGGTTGTTGCAAGGATAAACTCATGACTGTTGGTAAGGTGCCGGGACAGCACAGTGATGAACGACAGCTAAGTACTTAGTCAGACTTTAGATGCACTGTGATGATGCTCTTTGAGTCACTTCCACTCATTCATAGAATGGGAAGGTTAACTGCATCTCTGAATGACTTCTTATTCTCACCCCTGGTGATTCATACTGGATAAAAGCAGGCAGGAGAAAAGGAAGAGCACTGGGAGAAGGGTGGATAGGAAGTCTAGGGGGATAGAAGAGGGGCTGGAGAGGGATAGAGAAAAGGAGGGGAGATGGGGGTGGATCCACATCTCACACAAAAAGTGGTCTGTACACAAGCACTATAAAAAAGCCAGCCTGTTACAGCTGTACATGTGCTGTGTCCTCTCTCTAATGGCTGATAACAATCTGATACTGCTACCAGTGAATGGAGTTACTCAAGGGGTAGAGGTCTGTGTGGGAGGTCCTGGGTTCAAATCCAGCGTTTTACAAATACCAAGCGTGAGCGGAATGGCACAAAGTGCCTCTGGAATGACCAGAAGCGGTCTGCAAATAGACTGATAACTGCTCTAAAAAAAGAGTAAATTAAATGTTAGGGCTGGGATGTGTCAGGCTTGTCACTAGTCAGTCGTCTAATGGAGTTAGCCAGCCAGAGCAGGTGTGCCAGCACCTGCATGTATCATAGCTCAGATTGGTTTAGGGGAGTTCTTTAGTCAATATGTTTAGACTGGGAAGGAGCAGATCTATTTAACATTGTTGAGGTTTGAAGAAATCAAACTGGATGCTCCCATGTAGCCTGGGCCAGGAAGATGCTCTGGGGCTGATGGAGACTTTCAGGAGCACCGATTGCACAGCTACAGCTAGGATGAAGGTGGCAGCTTCAGGATAAGGGTGGGGAACAGGCAGTTGCTGGATACCGTGGTGTAAGACCCAAGAGGAGAGGATTCGCTTCTAGTTCAACTGAACCCCAAAACTCTGCTGAAACGACCATAAATGGACCCAGGATTGTGCAAGAGTTTGCACACTAGGGGTGTGAACTGCACAGACAGGATACAAAGCTCCGCAGCATTCAGTGGGTGTTTGGGCCTGGGGAGTGGGGTTATGTCTGTGATAGCAGCAGCAGAGGGAAAGTTTAGAACTGGATATTGAGGCCACCCCCCGCCCCCGTCAGCTGTCTGGGGCTGATTTAATTTGGGGCTTTCCTTTGCTCCCATCTCTGCTGTGACCCCGCCCCCCATAATTATCAGGGAGTTCATTAGGCAGAGAAAGAGCTGCACAAAAGCAGGGAATTTATCACAACTAACCAGTTTCCCTTTTGTCAGTGCTGGCCCATAGGCCCCTATCAGGCATTGTGTCAATGGGGCACGGAGCAGGGGGGTGACTCAGCACTGTGGAGGGGACTGAGCCACTGCTGTGGTGCCCTGAACCAGCCAGTTTCTAGAGGTTGCCTTCTGGGGCAGGCCCAGCTCCTTGCCACATGAGACATGAATAAGAATTCCCCAGAGCCTTCCATCCAAGGAGTTCACAGCACTTTACAGACATTAGTTATGTTTCACAAGTCCCCTGGGAGATGGGTCAGAACCATTATCTCCATTTTACAGATTGGGAAACTGAGGCACACAGAGGGGAAGTGATTTGCCCTGGGCCAAAGAATGAATTGGTGAAGAGCCTGTATTAGAACCTAGGAGTCCTGGCCCCCAATACTCTGCTGTATGGTCTCCTCATCTCAAAAAGGATATACTGGCATCAGAAAAGGTTCAGAGAAGGGCAACTAAAATGATTAGGGGTTTAGAACAGGTCCTATATGAAGAGAGTTTAAAGAGGCTAGGACTTTTTAGCTTGGAAAAGAGGAAACTAAGGGGGATATGATAGAGGTATATAAAATTATGAGTGATGTGGAGAAAGTGAATAAGGAAAAGTTATTTACTTGTTCCCATAATATAAGAACTAGGGGCCACCAAATGAAATTCATGGGCAGCAGGTTTAAAACAAATAAAAGGAAGTTCTTCTTCACACAGCGCACAGTCAACCTGTGGAACTCCTTACCTGAGGAGGTTGTGAAGGCTAGAACTATAACAGGGTTTAAAAGAGAACTGGATAAATTCATGGAGGTTAAATCCATTAATGGCTATTAGCCAGGATGGGTAAGGAATGGTGTCCTTAGCCTCTGTTTGTCAGAGGGGGATGATGGATGGCAGGAGAGAGATCACTTGATCATTACCTGTTAGGTTCACTCACTCTGGGGCACCTGGCATTGGTCACTGTCGGTGGACAGGATACTGGGCTGGATGGACCTTGGTCTGACCCAGTACGGCCGTTCTTATGTTCTTATGCTGTAGCCAGTGGACCTCATTCTGTCCCACAGAACCTAACTTTCTGTCCCTGCACTCGCCCATGCTCCATCTGATTTTAAAGGATAATAAGAGGAAGGATGGCACAGAGGTTAGTGCACTAGCGAGGAGTTGGGCAACCTAGGGACTCCAAGGGGAAGAGCACCTCCCGCTGCGTCACTACTTCCAGCAGCATTCCTGTGATTTCACCATCCAAGTACCTGCCAGGCTTAGCTTGAGAGGACCCACAGGGAGCAAAGCCCTCACAGCAGGGCTGATAACATGCCCAGCTCTGGGTGAGCTGGATTTCGCAGTGTTCCCAGCATGCCAGAGTCACATCTGCTTACACTCTGCATCCTGAATGTGACATGTCTGAGAATAACAAAGGGAGAAAATTAAACGGACTAGAAAATAATTAACTACTTTAATTAAATCACCCACTGAGCATCCCCTAAACAAAGTTACAATGAAAGATAAGTGGGAGGAGATCCCTGTGCTGGTGGCTTTGGTCCAACTGCATCGACGTGAACCATAAGGGCAGAGTTAAAGCATGCTCCCAGTCAGGGGCCCATGGCCCCTGCCATAGCTCTGTCTGTAGTCCCTTGGTGTAGAGGCAGGTACTGTGCAAGCTTTCACACGCTGCTCAGCCAAGGCACCTCCATCCCATTCATCAGCACCCAGAGCAACGTCCAATCCTAGGGCCCTGCACCTCCAGCTAGCCCTGCTCCCACACTCTGCAGCAATCCCATCTCATGGCCTCCACCAGCTCCTTCCCTCTGTTATTCCAGCACTGGACTCCACACACGCAGAGCTCTGCTGATGCCTCTCATTCCTCATCCGCAGCCCCTTGCTATGCCAGCCACGGGCTCCCCACTCAGCCAGCTCCACCCCTCAATCCTTCCCTATTCCATTCCGGAGTCTAGTTTCAAGCTAACCTCAGAGTATCACATTCAAAACTTGCATTTTCTCACAGCTCCTCCGTGAAGGCCAACACTGTGGATTTGATTAAATTGCTTTGGGTTTGGGGGTCTGTTTACACACGGAGGGTACAGGCCCTGAAGGATTCAGATTACTGAGTTTCATACATGTCTGCTCATCATCTATGCCAGGAAGTTAACCATGCTCTCAGCAGAGGCTGAGAAGCATATTAGGAAGGAAAACTCCACCAGACAATGAATGTTACTGCTGAGGACTCGGCCAAGTTATTCAAACTCCTTTTTGTACTGGCTGGGTCGAAACTGAGAAAGGGAACTGGCAATTTACCTCAAAACCAGCTCATGGAAGGGAAGTGACAACTCCTTCCAGTGACTCCAATATGGTTGCACTTTGAGGGGGTCTCCATTGCCAGTTCTTCTCTGACTGTTTCTTTATGAATAGCTGTGGCACTTTCAGCTCATGCATCTCCTCCAATCTCTAACCCCACAAAGGCAAAAAGCCTGGACCGGGAACTGTCTCAGCTCCCCAAATAATGGAGCAGAACAAAAACTCTGGCTGCAGAAGTCAGGAGCCAATGATTACACTAGAAAGAGTTAGAAGACTTTCCCATTCATAAATTTCCCTGTAATTGTAGCTATGTGACTTATACTTATGTGCTACACCTTAAAGTTTCTGCCATGTTGTGAGGCAGAGCTGACGGAGGACGCTCCAGAGGGGAGACCCACGCCCTGGACTCTCTCCCTCATGGAGACTTTATTTCTCTCCTGTTGTTTTGACCTTTTTCCTTAATCCACAATAAAAGATGCTTGGACTGGAATTCTATGGCTGCCTTTTGTGGCTGTATGAACAGCATAGTTATATATGTAAAGTGTTAGCAATCCTTGGACAGGAGCTTCCAGAGAGGGGTGTTATTACCTCCAGAGGATTTCATTTGTGATATTTATGAGGCAGAGACCTGTGAGTGATGTGGGAGAATTTCTGGGAGGACAGACAGCATCTCTGCTCTAGGGCAGAACTGCAGCCACTGGTGGCAAACAGATTAGAGAGCGGATTACCTGATGCGGAGCTGATACAGCTGACAATCGGAGCTAGTTTTAGCTCAGGACTCCTGGCCACAGAGTGAACATTTGAGGTGCTGCATAATTTCTCCAGGATTAGCAACCACCTGAGAGGTGGGAGGCAGTGATGGTAGTACCCAAATCACAGGCTGTTATCCACTAGTGAGGCCAAGACAGCACGGGGAGGTACTGGAACCAGATCGCCTTCAGGAGTCAAAACGGGGCCACTCCACACAACTGCCACTAGCACGCTCCTCAGCTGCCTCCTCCAGCCCTGGGCATGTCTCTGGCTGGCAGCGTTCCCTGAAGAGCACAGAATGGTCTGGGAGTGGCTTGCCCTGTCCAGGTGAGACCTGCTATGGGATACATCCTCCCACTCGCTCTATCCAGCACCTGGAACCCACTTTAAAGAAAAGAGCAGCATGCTCCGCTAGCCGGGGGAAAGCATCTTAATGAAGCGTTTGTCCCTTTTATTTTTTTTTTCTGCCTCCTGCTTGCTGTGATTCACTCTCTCCTTTCTTCCATTTTGTTTCAAAGCCTTGTCTCAGGAGACCTCTGCTTTTAGCACCCGGCATCCAAGAGCGCTTTGAAGGCTGCACTCCCCCACTCTCTTCTCCTCGCGGCACAGGCACCAGCAGCAGCAGCAGCAAGTGGAGCCCTGACATGCACCGGGCCTTCTCCTTTCGCTTTCCGTCCCCCACCTCCTTGGAGTTTTGTGCCTCCCGGTTCAATCCATTTGCCCTTCTGTCCAAGGACTTTGGGTGGGCTCCCAAAGTCTGAGCCGAACGGCCTAGTGGGACAGACATTCAGTTCACGCCCTGAAGTGTCCTTGGTAGCCCGGAGGGTTAAATTGATCCACTTTTTAAACCTGCAGCGGATTGGCATGAGCTGGGCTGGATAGCAAGTCCTGATTACAGGTGCAGCATGTGCCAATGCAGGGCTAGCTTCCCATCGTCACCGACACGTCGGCCAAGTGCTCCAGCAGCACAGCTATGCCGCTGCAGGTATGCCATTGTAGAACTGTTGTTTGGACACTTGCTCTAGCATGGAAGGGATTTTTCTATCACTGTAGTAAATCAACACCCTCAAGAAGTGGCAGCTAAATAAGAATTCCTCTGTCAACCTCACAGTGTCTGTATCAGGGCTTCGGTTGGCTTTACTACGTCTCGCAGGGGTGTCAATTTTTCACCCCTGCAGGACGAGGATGCAGCTAGGTTGACCTACATTTTAGCTGTAGATCAAGCCTTAGGCTATGTCTACACTACAGGCGCTACCACAGCACAGCTACTGCGCTGAAGTGTCATAGTGTAGAAGCTTCCTACAGCAACGGAAGGGTTTTTTCCATCTCCGTAGTTAATCCACCTCTCCGAGAGGCAGTAGCTAGATTGATGGAAGAATTCCTTTGACCTACTCACATCGACATCAGGGATGGCTCAGCTACATTGCAGGAGAGGTGAATTTTTCACACTCTGGGCGAGACAGCTGGGTGGATCTAAATTTTACATGTAGATGAGGCCCTAGGCGCCTACACTTATATCAGAAGAGGCACATCGATCAGGGGGTGTGAAAAATCACACCCCTGACCGACACAGCTATGCAAACAACCCCCCCACCCCCCCCAGCTTAGACGCAGCTATGTCAGTGGAGATAGTTAACTTTGGCCTGATCTACCCTAGAAAATTAGGTCGGTATAACTACGTCACATCCCTGAGCAATGCAGTTAAACCACCTCATGTAGACAGCACTTGATCAATGGGAGAATTCTCCTGTCAACCTAACTACTGCCTCTCGGGGAGGTGGAGAACCTACGCCAATGGGAGAACCCCGCCTGTCAGCATAGGTAGTGTCTTCACTGAAGCACTGCAGCATTGCCTCTTGACAAGCCCTTTGTTTGGTGCGGGGGAGGCGGTGGGTGTTCTTAGATCGACAGAAAAACTCCTTCTGTCGGTATAGGCTGCATCTGTACAATGCAGTTCTGCTGGCCTGGCGCAGTGTCTATAGTGTAGACCTACCCTTAGTTCTGTGCTCAGGGGAGGGGGAGTTCAGTCCTCAGGCTGCAACATTCTTCACCTCTTCACCATGACTTGCAGCAAGACAGAGCCCTCAGTGACTATTGCAATGGTGGTTTTGTGATGGGGATACCTGTCCCTCTGGGAACTGGACTGAGAGCCACCAAACTTGTTTCCTGTTGGGGGAATGAATGGGTGAACTGATCCATTTCTAAATGCCTGCAGGAGGTGCACTCCCTGATCTGCTAACTCCAGCATGAGTTTGGGCTGGCAGGTTTTTTAGTATCTGGTAGAGCACATAAGACAGAGTTTTCAAAAGCACCTAAGCGAGTCCTATCAAAAGTCAACGGGACTTGTGCTCCTGATTCACAAAGGTGCTTTGGCAAATCCCACGCTAATGTGAGACTGTCGTGGAGAAGGACAGCAATGCTGAAATTAATTGGTCAGTGTGCAGTTGTAACCCACACACCTTCTGGGTGTGGTGTTCTGTCCTATCTAGTGGCACGGAGACCACTTAGAGAGAGTTAAATGAGTCTGCCTTACAGCCTTAGCTAACCGCAAGTTGGCTTGTAGCTCATGCTGTAGAAGCTCATGCGCTAAGTACCAAAGGTTCAATCCTGCCCGCTGAGGACCAGGCTCTGTCAGCGACACACAATGCTGGGATGAATTGAGTTGGGCAGTGTGTACATGCACATAGAGCAATGCTAGTTTGAACTGGTCCATGTGTACACACACACTTCTGCTTCCCCTGGATGGAATCAGAACTGCTTCACCATATGTCATAAGCCCTATATCACTCACAGAGATTCCTGCTTAGCTCAGGTGACATAATCTGTGCTTTTTGCAGCAGGAGTATCTGAGTTCTATTGCTGCCGTGGCTGTGAACAGCTGTGCTGTGCAGTGAGTGAGTGACAACTGTGGAGTGCCACTGTTTTGTCACCATGCATTCTGGATTTGAGATTCAAATTAAAAATTGAGCCGCTTTCTCTAAAGGGGAAATCAAACCAAATGGTTAAAATTCTGTATTCTCCTTTTCTTGCATAGCTCTTAGACATAGGGACAGAGGTGGGCTAAAGAGAGAGAGACACCCACACCCCCCATGAGATCTGTTTGTCTCATACATGATATACAAGCAGGTCTCCCAGATCTATTGACTTTATAACACATTAAGAGTAATAAATACCCCAGAGACAGACTGCAAGGAGAACACACACACACCAGCATCTGTCTTCTAAGGCACATGGGCTGCACGCTTTTTCAGCCACAGAGTGTTCCCAGGAACTGTCAAGGGTTCCATAATGGATACAGAAGGATCGCAGAGGGTGGGTGGATGGCAAGACAGACATACTGCTTATAAATTTTCCCCCACTGTGAGTGTCACAAGAGCAGTGGCAACGGCACCTTGCAATTATAAGGCCATGCAGAGGATCTTGATGTGCTTTACATGCATCCTCAGAGCCTACCGCCGCTCATTCATTAAGCTTCAGTTCCTTGATGAGGTAGATAATATATTCTCTGTTTTACAGATGGGGAAAACAAGCACCCACAGGGGAAGAGCCTTGACTAATGTCATACAGTAAGCCAGGCAGAGCCAGGAATAGAACCCAGGAGTCCTGACACCCATTACTGTGCTCTAACCACTAGGCAACATTCCCTCTCAGAGCCAAGAAGCCCTATCTCCTACATCCGAGTGAGAGGGGCAATGTAAAGAAGCAATGGAGACTGGTAAGATCAGCACATGGGTGGATGAAATTGACTCAAAGAAGTGCCATTGAGAGCCATTCAGGAACACAGGACTGAAGGGATTCCTGGGTCATCAGATCCAGTCCCCTCCTTCCTCAGGCCACCCTCCCATGTCATCCCATTCATAAACTTATCCGGCGCCATCGTCACACGAGTTAGGTTATTTGCTCCTACTGGGAAGCTGTTCCAGAACATCCTCTGAGGCTTAGAAACCACCTTCACATTTCCAGCCTGTACTTACTCATGACCAGTTTATCCCCATTTGTTCTGTTGCCAACATTGTCCTTTAGCGTCAATAGCTCTTCTCCATCTCTGGGGTGTTCCCCCCCTGCCCAATGCATTTATAGAGAGCAGCAGTAGGTTAAGCTCTTCATATATCCGACTCCAAATAGGGCAGGCACTGGTCCTCCTTCTCCCCAAGGTGCTGCCACTGCAGAGCGTGGCTTTGTGCTTGTTCCTTATGGTAGCGGTCGCATTAGAAAGACAGCGCCGATGGGTACTGCAGAGATTCCCAGCCTTGGGAGCACTGGACTGGAGTCGCCTGCACTGTGATTAACAGGCGTGCGCATTATTGGTCCATGGGTGTAGGTGGGTCCTGGGGTTTGGTTGCGGGGGGAGGCATTACAGAGACAATGGAGACATGCTCTACAGATCTAGGAAGATATTGTACAAGGGAAGAGACTCACCCAGTTGGCAGCGCCCCCCTGAGGATAGGCATGATCCTCTCAGCTTTGCCAGCTGGTCTCCTCCATCCGACAGCTCCTCAGCAACCTGTATGGAGCGAGTCGGGGGGCCACAAGCCAATTTCCAGGTGCGTGCCTGTCATAAAACAAGGCCTGGTGAGCTTTGCAGAGTAATCTCTCCCAGATGGAGCCAGCTGCCCCTGGATCTTAGAAAGAGGGAGCCCTCCTTCCCATCCCACACAACCCTGTAGCAGTGAAGGCCGCTCACTTGAGAGTGTTACTGAACCAAGCAGCCCCAGCTGAGCCGAGCTGAGACTTTGCTAACAAGCCCAGTTTACCGTGGACAGGCTCAGGGAAATCATGAATGGGCATTCCCCATGGTAGGAGTTACCAGGCAGACGCACGCAGCGAGGAGAGCTGGCTATACACCTGCATACACACTAAGCGGTGCTCCATCAACACCGTTTCACGAAACTCGTGTCATCTTCACCGCCTCTCAGAGACTAACAGCCAAGTGTCTGTTGTGATCAGGTAATTAAATAGGCTCCGGGGATGTCACTTTGGCCAGGTGTGCCATGGATTCATATTCCAGCCCTGTAACAAAAGGAACTGCCTGCCAGCAGGGATAAGGCCACAGGCTGGGTAAACAATCCCAGCGGCTTTAATGACAAGGACGTGACAGTGGCCGGTCAGTTTCCTCTTCACTGAGCAGTTTCACAGGTGCTAGAGATGGGTTCTGTAACACGGGTCTGGAGCAGTTCTTCCTCAAGCTGTGTGTTTAGCTACACTCCTATGCTAAGCAGGGTCAGGGCAGCTGTGTAGGTAGATAAGGAGATCTCCAAGAAAAGCCCAGCTGCAGTGAGAAGTGTCCCTGACCAGTACCTACCCCAGTGCTCCAGAGTGGCGCTGTGCTGCAGGAAGTGGTGTTAATGATTCAGTGGGGGACACTTGTTCTTCTGAATCAACACTGATCCCACAGCACTAGGGGATGATGAGATGTAGAAATCAAGGTCCCAGTCACTCAAGCCTTCAGATTATTCCTCCCAGCACCAGTCCACTAAGATTCTGGGTCCTGGCCCAGTTCCTGCTTTGGCAAAAACATTCTGCCCCTCCCCCCCGCCCCCCAAATCCTCACCGCAGCTGGGAAGTTTCAGAATCATGTCTGAACTCTTCCCACCCCGCCAGACATTACTTAGGACACGAAAAAGGCTCCACCATCATTATCTATCTTGGGCTGCTCTTTGCATGGCCTCCATGTTGTTCTGTCCCATAACTTTCCCTTGCTAAATCCTGTTCAAGGATTTAAGATTGCAGGATTTGGAGGGAATCTCAGCCCCACATGCTAGGGCTGCAGTGACAACAGGCCTGATTTTCAAAGGTGCTGGAACATGCAGCTGCAGGTTGAAGTCAGTGGGAGTTGTGGATGCTCAACACATCTGAAAATCAGTCCCAATGTATCTATCAGGTCTGAAGCTCAGCTACAGGCAGGAAATCCAGTGCCTTAGTGGACTTTATCTCATAGAATTAGGAGTGTGGGTTGATATTTTTTTTGACATTCAAAAAGTGCCAGGGGATCTTTAGCAGCCACAAGAGATCAGGGCTTCTATTTTGTGTCTCATCTAAAAGACAGCACCTCTGGCACTGAATTCAGAGCTGACTAGAAGGGGGAGATTCTCCCACACCGCTCCCTGCAGTACAGTGGCCCCTAATAGTGGACTGGGGTAAGTACTGACTCAGAGGAGGAAGTCCCGTCCCCCACACTGACTCACTAACAATAATTCCTTCAGGACCAAGTGTTCCATAAAGGTCTCTCATCCAGGTAGTGACCAAGCCTGACCTTTCTTATCTTTCAAAATCGGATGAGACCCACTGGTCAAAGTGTAACATCCACAGCAGGCATCAGTGGTGAGGTGCAAGGCTCTCCCTACAACATGGGTGAACTGAAGAGACCAGGTACGTCACTGCTTTGAGTTCCTTGGGGCAGGGTCCGTCTTTTTGGTCTGTGTCTGTGCAGCACCTAACACACTGGGGTTCTGGTCCATGACTGGGGCTCCTAAGCGCTACCATAATACACCTAATAAATAATGTACTGCACCCAGCGCAACGGGGACCTGATCCATGACTGGGCTTCCTACGCACGACCATAATACAACAAATAATAACAACCACCACATCCACAACCTGCGCGGGGCCCTGGTGGCTTTTGAGCCCGAGAGAGAAATCGAACCTAAACCAATCCCATAGCGTTCCACGCTTGCTGCTTCCGACAGGTTCCTGGAATAGGAGGCCCTGACTGGAATACTGAACAGGGCTGCACAGAGGGAAGTGAGTGGTAAATGGATTGCGTAGGCAGCGCCAGCCCTTCAACGGCGTACCTGAGAACAGAACACGTGGGTGGGAAGGCTGCCTCCCTGCCCTGCTGGATGGTAAATCTGATGTCTGGAAAACGCCAGCTCTGGGGTGATTCAGCTTCATTTTGATCCAAATGGATTTTAAGTGGTGGTGGTATGATGTGAGGGAGCTGAGTGTCTGCATTGTGGTCTCTGAACCCCCGGTTTACAGACCGGTGGCATAATAGCATTCCTTGTTGTCACTTATTAGGGGAAACTGATATTGTGATCCACAGCTCACATTCCTCACGACTGACAATCATACCATTACTTAGCATTACACAGAGCTATTCATTTTAGGTGTTTTATTAACTAACTAAGCGCTTCTTAGCAGGTAGGTCACTTAGAGAAACTGAGGCACAGAACGAGGAAGAGACTTATGTAAATTCACGGAGTCCTTGTTTAAGCTGGACTCAGTTCCTGGTTTCCAATCCTGTGCTCAAACCAAACCTTTCACCCCTGTTTATGTATCTTATTGCTGCCAGAATCCGAGGAGATTACGCTAAAGCACAGAACTAGGAATTGGGGCTCCTGGATTTGATTCCCAGATCTACTACCACCTTGTGGTGGGACCCGTCTCACTGCCTGTCCGTGCTTCAGTGTTCCCATCTGCAAAATAATAATAGCAACACCCAGCTCTTGTAGAGTAAGGCAGTGGGGTGAGAATGTGCAGGAATGATGTTCCCACACCTCTGACCTTACATGCAGGGAAGGGGCCATCATGGCAACACTCACAATAGTCTTTAGTCCACGTCTCCACTGAGGTGAGGGGAGAACTGGGGGATCCTGTGGAAAACGAGTCATTCGCCAACACTTTAACCTGCAAGCAGAAGCAGCGAGCGATATGAGAAGGTTGGGGAGAGGCGGGGAGAGAAGGTGAAGGAGGAATGGGACTGGAAGATCCTAAAGGCATCTCCCATTTAATCATTTAGCAGCCGCCTTATTTACTAGCAAAACCATTTATCGTCTACGCTGGTGACTTGCCTCCCCAGAGGCTCCCTCTGAAAACTTCCAGTCTGCTCACACATTCCAGGTCTCGGTGTGCCATGGTTTCGAACACACTGCGCTGTGTACAGTGCTCTTCCCCTCCTTGGCAAGTGGCTGATCTGTCATGTCACTGGCAAAACACATCCCAATCTGAAGAGTGGAGGGCACCCAAGTGGGACTCTCCTTTCTCTCTGTCTCAGTCAGTGCCGAACCCAGTGGCCCAGCAGGTTACTAGGATGAGGGGAGGGAGGGAGGGGGATTGCTACAGGAGTGGTGCTGGTGATTCTGCAGAGGGGCTCTGAGTCACTAATGAATCACTGCCTCAGCATAGCGCCCGCGTAGGTTATGAATGGGACTTAAATATCTTCTTCACGTGTTTCTGCCACATTGATTCTGTTTCCAGCTTTTCCCCAGAAAAAAGCAGGAGCCCAATGCTCAGTAGTGAGTGGCTGGCGCTTTGTGCCCTTTTTCTGCCCTGCAAGTCTCACTGCTCCTCCTTACTCAATGAGCCTAAGGGACAATTTCCCTCACCACCCAGTGGTTTTTCCTCCCCAGCCTGGTCCCCACAAAGTCTGGCTCCTTCTCAAGCAGTGGCCCTCTCCCTTCCCTAACAACAGGGACTCGTCACTTCGGATGCGGCTAAATTAGAGTCCCGGCTGCAGCACTAAAGTAGCCAAAAGGGTCTAGTGGAGACTGGATCTGCTGGAGAAACACCCCGAACACAGAGCCTAGGAAGGCAGGAGAATCTGTGAAAAGCCTGCCCTGCTCTCGGGAGCTGAAACCCTGGATTCTGGCTGCCATGAACTGGCTAATGTATGAAAGTGGCATTGCTGCCTCACCTGTGGGGTGGAATCAGAACTGCTCAGCTGTGTGTCACAAGCCGCACAGTGCTCACAGAGATTCTCCTTTTACCTTGAGGGCTAAAGGGGGAAACCACTGGTCACTGTGCTATGTCTCCCCGATGTGTCCAATCCATAGCGAATGTGAATCTGTTACAGCTCTCAGGTGGAGAGACTGGCTCTTCAGTTCAAGCAATAAATACTCATGTTTCAGCTCTGGAGATCAGTGTTTCAAGCCAACGCAGTGCTGTCCCGGAGGAGTTGAGGTCTATGCCTGCTGCTGCAAGACATAGCTACTCTATTGAGTAAAGTGACACTCATGAGGTTTCCAGCTCGCCATGGATTTGTCACTCTTGTAGACGGGAGATGCAGAGACTCATTCCAGCTTACTGCATAAGTCAGTGACAGCACCAGGGCTAAATCTTAGGAACTCTTGACCCCAGTCCTCTGCTAGACCCGCCCATGCTCTCTAAAGAAGAAGGCAGTGTGTCTGAGAACACAGAGCACTGAAGTGGGACCCAGGAGACCGGAGTTCCATTTGCAGACCTGCCACAGTCCAGCTGGGTGATGCTGGACAAGTCATAGCATCACCCCATGCCTCAGTTTCCCCATCTGTAAAATGGAGATAATGACACTGACCTCCTTTGTAAAGCACTTTGAGAGCTCCTGATGAACACCACCAGCTAATACCTAGCTATTATTAAAGTGCTGCAGCTGTCCTCAACCCATTGCTGTCCTTCCCCCGCTGCTGCCATCTGGATCCTGACTCCTTAAGCCTCCCCACCCCCGTCTTTTCAAGGCATGGCAGCTTCACAGCTTTGCTTTCCAAAGGCTCTTTATGTCATATATTAGTGATGGCCACGGCCCCCCCACAGCAGAGACAAGAGGAGCTGGGAGCTGCTCTCCCGGGGGCGGGGGAGTGGGGGTGTGCTGGTTCACTTGAAGTGGGCACAGCAGCCCTACATTGAATGGGAAGGCTGGCCGGCCTGGTGCTTGCAGCGATCGCAGTCCACCGTCTCTAATTAACTGAGTGCCAACTGCTGAGACACTGCAGCTTAACTTGATTTCCTGAGGGGAAGGAACATAGGCTGAAGATGTAAGACAAACTTTCCCCCTGCGGCTATTGCTGTAATGAGGAGGGAAGCAGGAGAGAAAAGGCTCCATCGGGGGTAGAACGGCTGGAGTAAAGGGAGGCCTATAAATCCCTCTCTGGCTTTCACTCGCTTCTAGTTTATCACCCTCCCGAGATGGACTGAATCCCGTGCAGTGTGAGGTAGTGGTCTCTTCGGCCTGAATCCAGGCGCTGCATAGCACGGAACTTCCCATGACGACTCAAGGTCACACGCAGTAAACCAAGGCTGAGCTTACCTCTCCCCACAAGCTGAGTGAAACAGACAGCATCAGCCGTGAAACGGACGAGATTGAAAAGTTCTTTCACTTTCAACAATCTCAGCCGCTGGGAGTAAAATAAGTTGAACATTCGAGTTTAAAAAGGTGTAAGGTTTTTTTTTAAATGACCGTGTCCCTTTTAAAAGTGTGGTCTCATTTGAATAGAAGGTGTGGTCTTATTTGCATAGCAGCTGGCCCTGCTTCTGATGGGGCCTCTCAGGGCACCATGACCTTGTGTAAGGTCCCTGACTTTCTAGGACATATGTTGTTTTCTTCCCTCTTCTGTTCCATTGCCATGTAAGTTCTTCTTTGCTACAGGGTGAGTGCTCAGAGGTCACTATGCTTTCCACACAGCAAGCCGCAGCAAAGGAAGGGACATACACAAGCATCACAGAGGTTTAGAGCAATGAGCTGGGTAGTCAGTACTCCTCAGCTCACTTTGCAGCTCTGGGAGGGAGTGTTGTCTGTAGTCAGCAGAGAGCTGGGGTCAAAGATGCCTGCATTCAATTCTAAATGTTCCAATCGAGAATAAGCAAAGACCTTGCGGGGGAGGTGGGAGGCCGTTTGCCTTCCTCTGCAGCATGTTGCATGGGTCACCTGCTGGTTTGAGCTAGAGTAAATGGTGGATTCTCTGTAACGTGAAGTTTTTTAAATCAAGATTTGTGGACTTCAGTAACAACCAGAGGTTAGGGGGCCTACCGCAGGAGTGGGTGGGCGAGGTTCTGTGGCCTGGGATGTGCAGGTCAGACTAGATGATCATGATGGTCCCTTCTGGCCTTAAAGTCTATGAGTGTGTCTGTAGCTCCTTGCGTTTAGTGATCTCAAACTGCAACAGGGGCAAGCCATTAAATATCACAAACTGTTTCCCTAGCCCCATTTTACAGATACGCTAATTAAGGCAGAGAGACAGGAAGTGACTTGCCCAAAGTAAGTTAGTGGCAGGGCAGAGAATAGAACCTAAGAGTCCTGTGTTCTCTCCTTTTGCACCTACCTCGTTTGACTGACCTGATCTTCCCATTCTAAGATCACCGAAAGAGAACAGGTGCCTCCGTTTTCCTTGCCTCTTGCTGGCAGCTGCAGGTCCTTCTATCTGCCTCTCTGGTCCCTGCTTCCTCCCAATCAAATCTGGGTTTGGCAAATATTCTAAAGTTTCAAAAATAAAAGAGAAGAAATTGTCATGATTTGTTTGGGAGTTTATCTGAGCAAAGACAACAGCCAAACTGGGGCTTTGCATCTTTCTCTGACAGTGAATTTCCTCCGAGCTAAATGAGTGCAGCTGAGCTGTGAAAATTCAGTGCCGTTTCTGGGGATCCTTGGGAGCCAAACTGCCAGGGGCAGGGTCTTGCCAAGCCCAGCAAAATCTCCAGTCCTAGCCAAAGGAATTGAGGCATGTCATGTTACTATTAACAGAGCTTCCTTGGGTGATGGGAGAGAGAGGAAATGCACTCATAGGGAGCGATGCAAAGGGAGGCACAGGATAACTAAAGGCTGTGGAGGGCAACAGACATAAGCGGGGAAGCAAAGAGGGGTGATAAAGGGGGGAGGGAACAAGTGAGGCTGGCCAGACCCTAGGGGACAATAGGTAATGAGGGGAAATCAGAGGGAGGAAATGAGTAAAGGAGGGTTCAAATGATGTGAAAGCAAATGAGGCCAGGGAGGAATCAGAGAAAGTGGCAGTGAGGGAAGAGTCAGAATGGGTAGCAGGTATATGGGCAAGTAAGGCAAGAGAGGGGAGCCACAGAGGTAGGAACAGATTTTCCTGGTTTCCAGGATTTGTGCAGTCCTGTTACTAAGGAGGAGGAGTCCCTGCTTTAAGGGGGATTCTCCGGCAATTCCCAGCCCCATTCTCCTTCACTGTAGTGTGTAACACCTCCACCCCATAGGATGATGGAGCTGTGTGTGTGTGTGCGGCACAGCCGTTTCCTCTCATTGTCGGTTCACACAAGGACAGCGTGGGAGTGTTGAGGAAAACGGAACAACACGTGGAAAAGAAACCCTCTGGGATGTGAATAAAAGAGAGGGGATGTCTGCGTTTCAGAGAGGCCGTTTCTGAATGCACGTGTGAGACGCTGTGCTTGCAGCATGTCTGCGTGTGCACACCATGGTAATCACGGGGGGCATCGGACAAAGGAAGTGCGTGTGCTTCGTGCAACAGGTGTGTGATGTGACTGTGCATGTGTGATAACGGAATGGCCTGCAAGTGCACATAAGAAGGGCCAGTTTAGGTGCATAGCTGTGACAGCTGTTTGTGTGCAATGATATTTATCTCACCCTCATTGTTGTAGGATCTGAGGCCCTCAGAATCTTTAACGCATTCATCCTTCACACCCACCCCCGTGGCAGGGCCATTCTATTATCCCTACTGTACTCCGGGGGAGCGAAGGTACAGAGAGACTCTGACTTGTCTAATGTCACAGGGAGTCGGTTCTCCCACGTCCCAGGCCAGTGCCCTAACCACTGGGCTAACCCAGCTGCCTGTGCTGTTAGTGTAAGGGGGGTATGAGAAAGCGTGTGTGTGCGCACAGGAGAGTGAGTGGTTGTGTATCTGACAATAGGAGGGGTGTATGTGTGTGCAGAGAGGTGAGGCAGCATGCATGTGCGAGCTCTGCTGGGTTCATACTGTGTTTCTCTCCTCCTCTGTTGGATTACACAGAGTAGTGATAACTGGAGCAGTTCCAACTAGCGTTCTCAACACCCCTGGGAGTCACCCTTTGCACCCCATTCAGAGTACCACCTGGGGCTAGCTCAGGATTTGGAGCGGCACAAAGCCTGCATGTGTATTTAACCCTTAGGAAGCTAGCTAATTCTCAGGGCTGGCACTGGCGAATCACTTGGAGGTGCTGTAGCGGGGAGCAGGGGAGGTTTCTGGGCCCTGCTAGATGGGGATGGGCAGGAGCTCCAGGATACCCAGTTCCAGTGCCTCACAGCAGAAAGAGCTGTGCAGAATGGTACCTAAGCACAGGCTGTGGATGTGACAGCAGCTTCCAGCTACTTCAGTCCCACTGTCCCAGCAGAAGGTGCTGTAGGGCATGAGGCATGTGCAGGGGGCAGGCTCCCAGCTGCCCCAGTCCCAGACTGTCCTGGCAGGAGGTGCTATAGAGAAGTGTGCAGAAACGTTGGTTGAAGGATACTGGTCTCCAGTGTATCTGTTTCTCAAAGCCTCTGATCTGCTGGCGGAAAGAAGAGCTGACAGGCCAGCTGGCATTTAAGGATTTGGGTTTTTTTGCTAAATGCATGGGATCCTCTTGGGCTGGCTAAGCATAAATGAAACACTCTCTGTCAGGTGTTATACAGCCCTTCCCAGCAGTACAGCTGGCGCTGAGCGAACTCAAGGCTGTGGGCTCACCTTGCCTCTCACAAGACAGCGGCATCTCACATTTCCCCTCTTGGTGATCTCTACGTGTCAACTCTGCTGTCAGAGACCCAAGGCCTTTGGCTTCTTGCCTCCCAAAGGACATTAGCAGTGTCTTGTTGAAGGCAGAACTGTTGCAGCAAGAACCTGAGGGTGGGGCAGCTCAGGACAAGGCCCTCCAAGCTCTCATGGCTGAAGTCCAAAGAGATGGGGACAGGGCAGGCTTCTACGGGCAACGTCCCCAGACAGCCAAATCCTGAAGATTTTGTTCTTTTAGTGGAAAATCCTCTGCCACAAAGGAGGCCGCTGTGAGCCCTGACCTCCCACAGAGGGGGCCTGTGCAGGCTGGTGACTGAAAAATTGGGTTGTTGAACTCTATTGGATTGCTATGCTCTATGCATGGGGTGATTAAGACATGATGCTTGGAATCAGGTCCCATAGTCAGAAGGTTTTTGGATGGGGCGGAGGTACCCCAACAAGTAACAATGCAAGAAAAAGCTGATTGCTGCCCAATGGTCTCCTGCTAAGGTGGGCTGCCTTCCTGGAGAAGAAGATTAAGGACTCAGGTGGGGGAGGAAGACAGGAATCCATCTGGGGCACCTTGGAGGGAGACCCACTCTGGTGGGGGGCTGGAATGATTTGCTGTGGTGTAAACGGCACAGTACCTGGGTCGCAGCCCATTTAGTGAGAACGTCCAGCTTCAAACTTTGCCCATAGGCAACCCCACAGGGTTATCACTGGGATCCCTGACTGCCTGACCTCACAGGAGGCCGGTGATATAGTGCCCCCAGGGTCTCTCAAAGGTTGGCCGATAGGCTGTACTACAGTCTCCTTTGGGGTTCCAAACGTTCTCAGGCTGGACCCGCTGCCCCAGGTCACATCTGAGTAGGAAGCCTCGCACCAGGCAAGAGTTTATTTCAGCAGTTCCTGACATCTGTCCTGCCAGGGAGCTCCTGGTGTCACATCTGGTTATAAGCCATCTGGAAACAGATGGGCAAACCCTGGTTGTCCCCATGTTCTCCCCCTGTTGGCAGCCCCAGCAGATGGACCTAGGGCCATGGAGTCTTGAACTCCCCCTGTCACCCCTAGACGGGGTGTCTGCACAGTAAGCTGAAGTGGGGTGGGGCAAGATGTTTGGGTGTGCAGCAGGAAGCTTCCCTATGCTGTGCCTCCTCTGGTGAGATAAGACCTCCATCATCAGGCACTGCTGAGCTGCCATCTCTCTGATCAAACCCTACAGAAATCAAACACCCAGAGCGTCAGAATTAACTTAGAACTAAATGTAAATGCAAAGGAGCTGGGAGAACAGCCAATGGGATGGTCCTCTGCATTTGATGCCACTTGGGTTCTTTGGCCTGTGGCACCACCATGTGGCCAGCAAGGAAACTGTGACTGGAAGGGGAAGGCAAAGAAGTGCAATTTTAGATAGTATGGGCCAAATGCAGACCATGGATGTGGCTCCATGGAGGCGATATCATTGCTTACAGTGTGTTTGAGACAACGCTATCTGAGGCAGGAAACCCTGTTCATGTCCTGTTCTGATTCGGCACCCCACCATCACTGTTAGAGGCAGAGCTATCATTTCCAGGTTTTGATGGGACTCTTACCACGTCAACACCAAATGCATTGTATAGCTGATGCCATCATTCATAAGAACATAAGAATGGCCACGGCAGGACAGACCAACGGTCCATCTAGCCCAGTATCCTGTCTTCCAACAGTGGCCAGAGCCAGATGCTTCAGAGGGAATGAACAGAACAGGGAGATTTATCCAGTGATCTAGCACCTGGCCAGTCCCTGCTTCTAGCAGTCAGAGTTTTAGGGACAGCCAGAGTATGGGGTTGCGTTCCTGACCATCTTCACTAATAGCCATTGTTGGATCTATCCTCCATGAACTTATCTAATTCTTTTCTGAACCCAGTTATACTTTTGGCCTTCACAACATCCCTTGGCAATGAGTTCCACAGGTTGATTGTGCATTATGTGAAGAAGTACTTCCGTATGTTTGTTTTAAACCTGATGACTATTAATTTCATTGAGTGACTGCTTGTTGTTGTGTTAGGTGAAGGGGTAAATAACACCTCCTTATTCACTTTCTTCACACCATTCATGATTTTATAGACCTCTATCATATCACTCCTTAGTCATCTCTTTTCTAAGATGAACAGTCCCAATCTTTTTAATCGATCCTCAGATGAAAGCTGTTCCATACCCCTAATCATTTTTGTTGCCCTTCTCTGTACTTTTTCCAATTCCAATAGGTTTTTTTAGATGGGTCGACTAGAACTGCACACAGTATTCAAGGTTTGGGCATTCCATGGATTTATACATGGCATTCTGATATTTGCACCCCTTCTCACTTTCACATCTGTCAGTGAGCATCACCATTTGCCATTGATCATGATATGGTCAAACTGGTTCTTATCTCTGCCATTTGGAGAACTCCATGTCAGCTTGTGAATTTCATGATGTTCAAATTGGGTTCTGCTGATGACTAGGTCATTCATATTACAGAAATCCACAAGCCTTTTCCATTTTCATTCATAGTGCCACACCCATGTCTTTCCATTGCTCTGTCTTTGTTTGTGTTGTCCTTACTGACCTTGGCATTCAGGTCTCCCATGACGATAGTTAGGTCATGGCGTGGTACTCTCTCTAACTCCACCTGTAGTGTAAGGTAGAATTTGTCCTTTACTTCTTCATCACTGTCATTTGTCAGAGCATAACACTGAATCAGGGTGATATTATGTTTCCCTCCATATCTTTTGGCCCAGAACAATCTCAAACCAAGATCTATTGACACAGTGCAGCCAAGAGGATCTGAGCACCATCATTGCCAGGCAGCATTGGAGATGGATTGGTCATGTGCTTTGGATGGAAACTGATTCTATCACCAGAGTAGCAATAAGATGGACACCTGAAGGCAAGCGAAAATGAGGCTGCCTGAAAACAACATGGTGAAGAGCTGTGGAAGGTGACCTGAAAAACCTGGGGCACAGCTGGGGAACCATTGAAAGACTTTTTAACCAGTTACTGATCCATGAGAGAATCTTTCTTCTTATCTCATGACTACCTACTTTGCTTAAAGCCTTTAGTGAGGGACCTTGTCAAATTCTTTCTGAAAGTCCAAGTACACTATATCCACTGGATCACCCTTGTCCACATTTGTTAACCCCCTCAGAGCATTCTAATAGATTGGTGAGGCATGATTTCTCTTTATAAAAGCTGTGTTGACGCTTCCCCACACATCGTGTTCATCTATGTGTCTGATAATTCTGTACTTTACTATAGTTCCAACCAAATTGCCTAAATTAGGCTCACCGGCCTGTAATTGCCAGGACTGCCTCTGGAGCCTTTCTTAAAAACTGGAGTTACATTAGCTATCCACCAGGCATCTGGTATAGAGGCTGATTTAAACGATAGGTTACACATCAGAGCTAGTAGTTCTGTAATTTAATATTACAGAACTCTTTAGTGAATACCACTTGGTGCTGATGACTTTTCACTGTTTATCAATTTGTTTCAAAACCTCCTTTACTGACACCTCAATCTGGGACGGTTCCTCAGATTTGTCACCTAAAAAGAATGGCTCAGGTGTTAGAATCTCCCTCACATCCTCTACAGTGAAGACTGATGCAAATCATTCATCTTCTCCACAATAGCCTTGTCTTCCTTGAGTGTTCCCAGTCAATATGGGAATAGTTGAAATCCCCATTACTGGGTTTTCTGTTTTTGTAGCCTCTCTAATCTCCCTAAGAATTTCACAAATGTTACCATCCTGATCAGGTGGTCGGTAGTATATTCCTAGTGCTATACTCTTATTATTCAAGCATTTAATTTCTACCCATAGAGATTCTGTGGTACTGTTTGGTTTATTTAAGACTTTTACTATATTTGACTCTATGCTTTCTTTCACATATACTGCCACTTCTCCACAAGAAGTGCAACCTATTCTGTCATTCCTATATATTTTGTACCTTGGCATTCCCGTGTCCCATTGATTATCATCATTCCACCAAGTGTCTGTGATGCCTGTTATATCAACATTTACTACCAGGAATTCAAGTTCACCCATCATAGTATTTAGACTTCTTGCATTTGTATACAAGCACTTACAAAATTTGTCAATATTTAGTTGTCTGCCGTCATGTGAGGTAACTGAATGTGACTCTTTTTCGTTTGACTGTTTCTCTTCAGTTCCTACCTGTACTTTATCAACATCTATCTGCTCCTTTTTACCAGGATACAGAGCATCCCCTGTCACGGTTACCCACGGCGCCATCATATCTGTCAGCTGAGTCGTGTTGCCATGGCACTGTTTGAAGCATTGTTGCCCTGGCTGGGTGCGAGGCGCTGGCGCTGTGGCTGAGCGCGAGGGGCCGGCCCCATGGTGCCATTTGAAGAACTGATTCCTTGTCTGGGTGTGAGATACTGTGGTTTGGTGTGAGGTGATGTAGCTGTGGCCGGGCATGAGGCGCTGTAGCTGGGGGTGAGGTCCCGTCATTGTGGCTGGGCGTGGGGCACTGTCACCGTGGCCAGGCGTGACGTGCTCTGGGGCGCTGTGGCCAGGTTGGGCATGAGGTGCTGTGGCTGGGTGTGGGGCACTGTGGCCATGGCCGGGCATGGGGTGCCGTGGTGGTGGCCAGGCAGGAGGCCCCATGCGCGAGGCGCTGTGGCCAGGCGTGTGGCACTGTGGCTGCTTGTGAAGCGATTTGGTCTTGGCCAGGTGTGGGGCGCTGCGGGCGGGCATGGGGCGCCGTAGCGGGGTCAGTGTGGGGCGCCGTGGCGGGGTTGGAGTGGCCAGGTGTGAGGCACTGTGGCCGCTCGTGAGGCGATTTGGCCTTGGCCAGGTGTGGGGCACCGTGACGGGGGTCAGTGTGGGGCACTGTGGCCGGGTGTGGGGCGCCACGGCCGGGCGTGGGGTGCCAGGTGTGGGGCCGTGGCTGGGTGTGGGACGCTGCGGGGGGGGGGTCGGTGTGGGGTGCCAGGTGTGGGGCACCGTGGCGGGGTTGGTGTGGGGCGCCGTGGGGTGCCGTGACGGGGGTCGGTGTGGGGCGCCACGGGCGGGCGTGGGGTGCCAGGTGTGGGTCCGTGGTGGGGTCGGTGTGGGGTGCCAGGTGTGGGGCCACGGGCGGGCGTGGGGTGCCAGGTGTGGGTCCGTGGCGGGGTCGGCGTGGGGTGCCAGGTGTGGGGCCGGGTGCCAGGTGTGGGTCCGTGGTGGGGTCGGTGTGGGGTGCCAGGTGTGGGTCCGTGGTGGGGTCGGTGTGGGGTGCCAGGTGTGGGGCCGGGTGCCAGGTGGGGGCCGTGGTGGGGTCGGCGTGGGGTGCCAGGTGGGGTCCGTGGTGGGGTCGGTGTGGGGTGCCAGGTGTCGGGCCGGGTGCCAGGTGGGGGCCGGGTGCCAGGTGGGGTCCGTGGTGGGGTCGGTGTGGGGTGCCAGGTGTGGGGCCAGGTGCCAGGTGGGGGCCGTGGCGGGGTCGGCGTGGGGTGCCAGGTGTGGGTCCGTGGTGGGGTCGGTGTGGGGTGCCAGGTGTGGGTCCGTGGTGGGGTCGGTGTGGGGTGCCAGGTGTGGGGCCGGGTGCCAGGTGGGGGCCGTGGCGGGGTCGGCGTGGGGTGCCAGGTGTGGGTCCGTGGCGGGGTCGGCGTGGGGTGCCAGGTGTGGGTCCGTGGTGGGGTATGTGTGGGGTGCCAGGTGTGGGGCCGGGTGCCAGGTGGGGGCCGTGGCGGGGTCGGCGTGGGGTGCCAGGTGTGGGGCCGTGGCGGGGTCGGCGTGGGGTGCCAGGTGTGGGGCCGTGGTGGGGTCGGTGTGGGGTGCCAGGTGTGGGGCCGGGTGCCAGGTGGGGGCCGTGGCGGGGTCGGCGTGGGGTGCCAGGTGTGGGTCCGTGGTGGGGTATGTGTGGGGTGCCAGGTGTGGGGCCACGGGCGGGCGTGGGGTGCCAGGTGTGGGTCCGTGGCGGGGTCGGCGTGGGGTGCCAGGTGTGGGTCCGTGGTGGGGTATGTGTGGGGTGCCAGGTGTGGGGCCGGGTGCCAGGTGGGGGCCGTGGCGGGGTCGGCGTGGGGTGCCAGGTGTGGGTCCGTGGTGGGGTCGGTGTGGGGTGCCAGGTGTGGGGCCGGGTGCCAGGTGGGGGCCGTGGCGGGGTCGGCGTGGGGTGCCAGGTGTGGGGCCGTGGCGGGGTCGGCGTGGGGTGCCAGGTGTGGGGCCGTGGTGGGGTCGGTGTGGGGTGCCAGGTGTGGGGCCGGGTGCCAGGTGGGGGCCGTGGCGGGGTCGGTGTGGGGTGCCAGGTGTGGGGCCGGGTGCCAGGTGGGGGCCGTGGCGGGGTCGGCGTGGGGTGCCAGGTGTGGGTCCGTGGTGGGGTATGTGTGGGGTGCCAGGTGTGGGGCCACGGGCGGGCGTGGGGTGCCAGGTGTGGGTCCGTGGCGGGGTCGGTGTGGGGTGCCAGGTGTGGGGCCGGGTGCCAGGTGTGGGTCCGTGGTGGGGTCGGTGTGGGGTGCCAGGTGTGGGGCCGGGTGCCAGGTGTGGGTCCGTGGTGGGGTCGGTGTGGGGTGCCAGGTGTGGGTCCGTGGCGGGGTCGGTGTGGGGTGCCAGGTGTGGGGCCGGGTGCCAGGTGGGGGCCGTGGTGGGGTCGGTGTGGGGTGCCAGGTGTGGGGCCGGGTGCCAGGTGGGGGCCGTGGCGGGGTCGGCGTGGGGTGCCAGGTGTGGGGCCGTGGCGGGGTCGGCGTGGGGTGCCAGGTGTGGGGCCGTGGTGGGGTCGGTGTGGGGTGCCAGGTGTGGGGCCGGGTGCCAGGTGGGGGCCGTGGCGGGGTCGGTGTGGGGTGCCAGGTGTGGGGCCGGGTGCCAGGTGGGGGCCGTGGCGGGGTCGGCGTGGGGTGCCAGGTGTGGGTCCGTGGTGGGGTATGTGTGGGGTGCCAGGTGTGGGGCCACGGGCGGGCGTGGGGTGCCAGGTGTGGGTCCGTGGCGGGGTCGGTGTGGGGTGCCAGGTGTGGGGCCGGGTGCCAGGTGTGGGTCCGTGGTGGGGTCGGTGTGGGGTGCCAGGTGTGGGGCCGGGTGCCAGGTGTGGGTCCGTGGTGGGGTCGGTGTGGGGTGCCAGGTGTGGGTCCGTGGCGGGGTCGGTGTGGGGTGCCAGGTGTGGGGCCGGGTGCCAGGTGGGGGCCGTGGTGGGGTCGGTGTGGGGTGCCAGGTGTGGGGCCGTGGCGGGGTCGGTGTGGGGTGCCAGGTGTGGGGCCGTGGTGGGGTCGGTGTGGGGTGCCAGGTGTGGGGCCGGGTGCCAGGTGGGGGCCGTGGTGGGGTCGGTGTGGGGTGCCAGGTGTGGGGCCGTGGCGGGGTCGGTGTGGGGTGCCAGGTGTGGGTCCGTGGCGGGGTCGGTGTGGGGTGCCAGGTGTGGGGCCGGGTGCCAGGTGGGGGCCGTGGTGGGGTCGGTGTGGGGTGCCAGGTGTGGGGCCGTGGCGGGGTCGGTGTGGGGTGCCAGGTGTGGGTCCGTGGCGGGGTCGGTGTGGGGTGCCAGGTGTGGGGCCGGGTGCCAGGTGGGGGCCGTGGCGGGGTCGGTGTGGGGTGCCAGGTGTGGGGCCGGGTGCCAGGTGGGGGCCGTGGCGGGGTCGGCGTGGGGTGCCAGGTGTGGGTCCGTGGTGGGGTATGTGTGGGGTGCCAGGTGTGGGGCCACGGGCGGGCGTGGGGTGCCAGGTGTGGGTCCGTGGCGGGGTCGGTGTGGGGTGCCAGGTGTGGGGCCGGGTGCCAGGTGTGGGTCCGTGGTGGGGTCGGTGTGGGGTGCCAGGTGTGGGGCCGGGTGCCAGGTGTGGGTCCGTGGTGGGGTCGGTGTGGGGTGCCAGGTGTGGGTCCGTGGCGGGGTCGGTGTGGGGTGCCAGGTGTGGGGCCGGGTGCCAGGTGGGGGCCGTGGTGGGGTCGGTGTGGGGTGCCAGGTGTGGGGCCGTGGCGGGGTCGGTGTGGGGTGCCAGGTGTGGGGCCGTGGTGGGGTCGGTGTGGGGTGCCAGGTGTGGGGCCGGGTGCCAGGTGGGGGCCGTGGTGGGGTCGGTGTGGGGTGCCAGGTGTGGGGCCGTGGTGGGGTCGGTGTGGGGTGCCATGACAGGGGTCGGTGTGGGGCGCCGCGGGCGGGCGTGGGGTGCCAGGTGTGGGTCCGTGGTGGGGTCGGTGTGGGGTGCCAGGTGTGGGGCCGGGTGCCAGGTGGGGGCCGTGGCGGGGTCGGCGTGGGGTGCCAGGTGTGGGGCCGTGGTGGGGTCGGTGTGGGGTGCCAGGTGTGGGGCCGGGTGCCAGGTGGGGGCCGTGGCGGGGTCGGCGTGGGGTGCCAGGTGTGGGGCCGTGGTGGGGTCGGCGTGGGGTGCCAGGTGTGGGGCCGGGTGCCAGGTGGGGGCCGTGGTGGGGTCGGTGTGGGGTGCCAGGTGTGGGTCCGTGGCGGGGTCGGTGTGGGGTGCCAGGTGTGGGGCCGGGTGCCAGGTGGGGGCCGTGGCGGGGTCGGTGTGGGGTGCCAGGTGTGGGGCCGGGTGCCAGGTGGGGGCCGTGGCGGGGTCGGTGTGGGGTGCCAGGTGTGGGGCCGGGTGCCAGGTGGGGGCCGTGGTGGGGTCGGTGTGGGGTGCCAGGTGTGGGGCCGGGTGCCAGGTGGGGGCCGTGGTGGGGTCGGTGTGGGGTGCCAGGTGTGGGTCCGTGGCGGGGTCGGTGTGGGGTGCCAGGTGTGGGGCCGGGTGCCAGGTGGGGGCCGTGGTGGGGTCGGTGTGGGGTGCCAGGTGTGGGGCCGGGTGCCAGGTGGGGGCCGTGGTGGGGTCGGTGTGGGGTGCCAGGTGTGGGGCCGTGGTGGGGTCGGTGTGGGGTGCCAGGTGTGGGGCCGGGTGCCAGGTGGGGGCCGTGGTGGGGTCGGTGTGGGGTGCCAGGTGTGGGGCCGTGGTGGGGTCGGTGTGGGGTGCCAGGTGTGGGGCCGGGTGCCAGGTGGGGGCCGTGGTGGGGTCGGCGTGGGGTGCCAGGTGGGGGCCGTGGTGGGGTCGGCGTGGGGTGCCAGGTGGGGGCCGTGGCGGGGTCGGTGTGGGGTGCCAGGTGTGGGGCCGTGGCGGGGTCGGTGTGGGGTGCCAGGTGTGGGGCCGTGGCGGGGTCGGTGTGGGGTGCCAGGTGTGGGGCCGTGGCGGGGTCGGTGTGGGGTGCCAGGTGTGGGGCCGTGGCGGGGTCGGTGTGGGGTGCCAGGTGTGGGGCCGTGGCGGGGTCGGTGTGGGGTGCCAGGTGTGGGGCCGTGGCGGGGTCGGTGTGGGGTGCCAGGTGTGGGGCCGTGGCGGGGTCGGCGTGGGGTGCCAGGTGGGGGCCGTGGCGGGGTCGGCGTGGGGTGCCAGGTGTGGGGCCGTGGTGGGGTCGGTGTGGGGTGCCAGGTGTGGGGCCGGGTGCCAGGTGGGGGCCGTGGTGGGGTCGGTGTGGGGTGCCAGGTGTGGGGCCGTGGCGGGGTCGGTGTGGGGTGCCAGGTGTGGGGCCGTGGCGGGGTCGGTGTGGGGTGCCAGGTGGGGGCCGTGGCGGGGTCGGTGTGGGGTGCCAGGTGTGGGGCCGTGGCGGGGTCGGTGTGGGGTGCCAGGTGTGGGGCCGTGGCGGGGTCGGTGTGGGGTGCCAGGTGTGGGGCCGTGGCGGGGTCGGTGTGGGGTGCCAGGTGTGGGGCCGTGGTGGGGTCGGTGTGGGGTGCCAGGTGGGGGCCGTGGCGGGGTCGGCGTGGGGTGCCAGGTGTGGGGCCGTGGTGGGGTCGGTGTGGGGTGCCAGGTGTGGGGCCGTGGTGGGGTCGGTGTGGGGTGCCAGGTGTGGGGCCGGGTGCCAGGTGGGGGCCGTGGTGGGGTCGGTGTGGGGTGCCAGGTGTGGGGCCGTGGCTGTGTCCCGGTCCCAGCTGTCCTGAGTCCCAGACTGGGGTCACGCCCCCGCCGGGCTCCCCCCTCCCGCACCGCAGCCCTCCGAGGGCGGGAAGGCGGCGATAGCGCTCGACTCCTCCCCCGCCGCCGAGGGCGAAGGCTGGACCCGGCCGCCATGGCTATCGAGGCAACGCCGCTGAAACGACTGGGTCTGCCTCGGCAGCCATGGCCGAGGGCGCCCACGTGACCCTCCGGGGGTGGGATAGGGCGGGGAGCCTCCCTGTGACTGGTTGCGCTCTGGCCACGCCCCCTCCCGTCCTAGGCCACGCCCCCTCCGTTCCCCACTCTCGGCCCCTGAGGAGACAGGGAGGCCGGGCCGGAGCCGACTATGGCGCCCAGCGGAGACTTGATGGGGGCTGCTGAGGACCTGGCCGACCAGGTGAGGGGGAGAGGTGTCCGAGCCGGGGGCGGCTCCTCCTGCAGGAGCGGGAGCTGGGACTCACTTACCCCCTCCCGGCCGGGAATGGTTTGGTCCATCCCAGCGTGGGAGCCATTCAGGGGGTGGGAAATACCATCTCCCTCAAGGATAGTGAGGGGTGGGACGTACCACCTGCTTCTCTTATAGTGGAGGGGTTGGGTATGGAGAAGGGAGGATCTACCATCTACCCCCGGGGAAAGGACTGTACCACCTACTGCCCCCATAGAGAAGTAATGGGGGATGTACCACTATGGGGAGGGTACTGGGGGAATCTATCAAAAAGGGGGGGGAGGATATACCACCTGCCTTTCCTCCTCCTTCCCCTGAGGAATGTACCAATGGCTGCTTCTTTCTCCCCCCAAGTGTGGGGTCATCTGGGGAGATGATGGGGTACCAACCACTCTTCTTCCCCCCTGCCCCCATCAGGGAGACTGTAGGAAAAGGGGGCATGTACCACCTGCTTCTCCTTATGCTTGGGGGGAGGGATGTGCCACCTGTCCGTCCGTCCCCCCCACAGTAGGAAGGGGGGCCAGTGAGAAGAGTGGGGGGAGAGGCTGTACCATGTGTGTCTCCTGTCCCCCCTCCCCCTCATTGGGGTGGTATTGAGAAGCAAGGGGACCCACATCTCCCGGTTTGCAGTGGGGTACGGCATACAGGTCACCCAGCCTGGGGCTTGCACGGCTCCTATTTGTAGTACTGGGGCACGCAGGTCTAGGCCCACCCATATCTAAATCCCTCCCCTCCGTCCCTTCAACTGGGGGTGGGGGGGGAGAGGAACCGCTAAGCCCAGCACACAATTGATTTCTGGTGACAAAAAAATGAAAAAACAGGAGTGGGAGTGAGGTCAAAGGTAAAAAGATCATGAATCTGGGGAGGAAGGGGACAAAGAGCACAGAACCCTTGACAGTGCCCAGTTGGCCTCACACACGTCTAGTGAGTGGGGCTGGTGCCGCATGGGATGCTCTGTTGAGTTGAATTGGCATTTTCTTTTTGTGCCTTGAACCATGAAGTAATGAATCTGATGGGATTAAAATTTCTGCTTTCCTGACCAATTCCCTCAGAATAAACAAACCCAAGGACAGAACAGGGGAATTTATTCTGCTGGGCACTGTGTGCAAGGGATCAGTGATAATGGGAGAAGGAATCTTCACGTCACTAGTTCCGTCCCATTCCATACCAATAGTAATCCAGCATTACCTCATGATAATCACACTTCACTAACTGATTAGTAAATCGAACCTCACAGCCCATGAAAGGTAGGTGTTATCTCCATGTTGCAAATGGGGAAACTGTAGCACAGAGAGGGGGAAAATGACTTACCTGTGGTCATACAGTGAATCAGTGGCGGAGCTGGGAGTGGAACCTGAGATTTCTGACTTCGTCTCCTGCTCAGCCTACACAGACTGCAGAATATCTTCATAGCACTCACGAGTCTCAACTAAACTCCTACTAGGACTTGCACAATCGCTGTTAGTATTGCAATTGGCTCTCTTGCCAGAGGTCAAAAAAGACCATGTTTAGACTGGGATTTAAAGGTATGACGTCAGCACATGCTAACCTGTTTGAAAGATCTAGGGTAGGCAATGCAAGCTGTATATCACACCTTAAAGCCTCCTCTCAGAGAACGGTATTTGGCTTATCCCTAGAAGGAGGTCTCTCCAGCTCCAGTATGCTGGCAGGGGTTACATGTGTATGTGAAGTTTGCCTCACTATTTCCCATTTTGCATCCATCCTATGGATAACTAGAGGACTTCATTTTCCAGAGCTGCCAATGTGGCACCTTGATTTAATCCTAGGGCAAAGGGGTTGGGGACTCTAATTTGTGTTATTGCTCAGTCTCAGTTGAGGACATGACATAAGCTCCAGTTAATGCTTGAGATGATTCTGAGCATGTGCTTTACACAGGATGTCTTTCAGTGTCTCTGTTGTGTAGTAGGCACCAGTGCACAAAGCCTGGAAACATCTTGCCATGATTGTGTTTAAAATGGATATTGGGAATAGTTAGGAGGATTCAGGGCTTGTATTCCAAGTACACAGTACATTGCTTACCATTGTAAAGTGAGCCCTGGGCATTTTACTCTCTTGAACCAGACCTTAAAACTCAGGCTGCTGTCCAGTCTGCATGGGTATTGAAGATCCCAAGGTCTGACTTGTGCAGGGTTCCTGAGCTAAAATTCCCCCTTCCCAGTTCTCAGCTTGCCTGTGCACTACCTGCTGCCATCCTTCCCAGATGTGGCTGCTTCCCCTCTGGTATTCTGTGAACCCCTGTTACCTATATAGATCATGGAAGATATGAAATTCATTCAGATAAATAGAGCCCTGCAAGTCTGCGGATATCTGCGGGCCATGTTTGTGGATTGCGGATGGACGTGGATCCAAATTTTATATCTAGAGCCCTGCTAATCTGCGGCTATCCGCTTTATATCCATGGACCATGTTTGCAGATGGCGGAGCGGATGCGGATACAAATTTTATATTCGCACAGAGCTCAACGGATAAACAGGGTTTTTGATAGGAGCACACTTAACGTAACTGATGGACCTTAGAGGATGTAACCCAGTTTCAGACAACAGGTATTTGGGGATTAAACTGATTTCTACCCAACTGATTGCTCAAATCTGACAGAGATGGGGGGGGGGGGCATAGAGCTACCTAGCCAGCTAGTGCTTTGGGATCCTTCAGGATAGGAAGGCATTATAGAAATGTAAGTAGTGGATAAAGGATTTGAGGTAGGCCCATAGATCCTAAGGTCAGAAGGGACCATTCGAGCATCTAGTCTGACTTTCTATATATCGCAGACCATAGAATTTCACTCAGTTACCCCTATACTGAGCCCAATAACTTGGCTTTTTTGCCACCCTGCTATTCTCCTCAGCATTGTGTTCTGGCACGTGGATCTAGTGAGTTTCCTTTGGCACTGTCCTCTCTCACGCTAGACGTATGTCTAGATTAAAGTTAAATTGAGCTCCTTAGAAAGCACATGTGGTATCCTGTGTTAAACAAACAGGCACTTTTAAATCCTGCTTACGCTATGAAAAGAGCAATGGTTTAAACATGATCGGCACCAATCCGTGTTATACCATGGTTTAATCTAGCTGGTATGGATGGCAGAAAGCTGTGTTTTAACGGTGCTTGAGAATACTGTCCATACCCTTGTAGATTCCTGTGCTTTCACAACCATGGTTATTTTTGTAGTGTAGACAGGGCCTTAGCATTTGATAGACTTTCAACTGGATTTGATTGTTTTGCCTTATTCACAGACTCCACCAGTAATTCAGTGCCACCTTGGGAAGGCACCTGTTTGATAACAGAGAGCCTTTTGCAGACTAAATTATTACATAGTAGAGGAGGTTAGATGCGGTCTTGCCTTCCCTCTCCTCCTCTTCTTTCATCATTGTCCTCCTCCCCTCCCCCCAAAAAACAAAAAAACCCAACCCATGGTATTTAATAAACTTAGTAATTAGAATGATATCTGTATCCCTAGGAGTTTGTTAGAGGATGTGGTAATGAATGTTGGCTGTTGTTGAGTATCATACTTTACCTGTATCTAGCCTTTTTCATCCTGAAAGCAACAAAGGACCTTTTGAAAGCATTTGGGACACTGGAAACATGCAGGTATTTGGATAACTGGGAGCTCCATTTCTGTGAAGCTATGGGCTGTAATACTTTGATTTAACTTTTGGCTGTTGGGCTTAGTGTGTAGGTGCTGGGTGGTGTGAGTGGCCTGTTATATACAGGAAGTCAGCGTAGGTGATCTGGTGGTTCCCCCGGCCTTAAACTGTCTGACTTTGAGATTCGTTAGGGCAAGGATCATCTTTTTGCACTGTGTGTACGGCAGGTAGCATAGTGGGGTCCATGACTGGGACTCCAGGACACCACTGCAGTAAACCTAATACATTTCGCTTTATTTCCCCTGGGAGTTAGGCTGTGTCCACCGCACAGCCACCAGCTAACATTGTAACCTTGGACAAGATCCATCATCCCCCCACCGTGCCTCATCTTCCAAGGGGTTAAGGACTGAATGGAGATGTGCGGTGTAGCCCAGAAATTTATACTGAAAACAGTAGGGGGTGGTTGGTGTACTCAGATGTGAGACAGTTCCAAGGAATTGGCTTACCTGGCTGGACCCCTCTGGATTGGTGGAAGATGCATCTAGACTAGTAGCTACTACGCAGTCTCCTCCCCTGCTTCAGTGAATCTCCACTGTGTGGGTCTACAGAACGAACGCCCAGCATAGAGCTGTGCGAATTACCCGCTCTTCAAAGCAGCTTCCTGCAGCAGTCCTACCGCTTCAAAGGTGTCCTGGTATGTTTGTTTTTCCAGAGTGTTTAAACTGGGAGTTGGGACTCTGGGGACCTACTCCCAGTTTTGGAAGGACAGTGTATTCTAGTGGGTAGAGCAGGGGACTGGGAGTCTGGACTCGTAGGTTCTATTCCTGGCTCTGGGAAGGCATGTGGAGTGGTCGGAGCAGGGGCTGGGTGCCGCTGAGCCGTACAACCTTAGAAAAGTTAAGTTGCAGCTCTCGCCTCAGTTTCCCCATCTCTAATATGGGGCTAATACAGGGGTGGGCAAACTACGGCCCGCGGGCCGGATCCGGCTCGTCAGGGCTTTGAATCCGGCCCGCGGGATTGCCAGCCTTGTGGCACCGCAGGCCTTGTGCCACTGCTGGAAGCGGTCGGCACCACATCCCTGCGGCCCATGTGGGAGGGGGCAGAGGGCTCCATGCCCTGCCCTTGCCTGCAGGCTCCGCCCCCCCACAGCTCCCATTGGCCGGGAATGGGGAACCGTGGCCAGTGGGAGTTTTGGGGGAGGTACCTGCAGGTGAGGGCGGCACGCGGAGACCTCTGCCCCTCCTCTCCCCCAGGGGCGACAGGGACATGGTGCCGGCTGCTTCCGGGAGCGGTAAGCGACGCCAGGCTGCAGCCCGCATCCCAAACCCCTCCTGTACCCCGCACCCGAACTCCCTGCCACACCCCTCCTGCACCCCAACACCCTGCCCTGAGCCCCCTGCCGCATTCCGCACCTCTCCCTGCCCCCCAACACCCTGCCCTGAGCCAACTCCGCACCCCCCCTGCACTTCAACCCCCTGCCCTGAGCCCCCTTGTACACCCCGCACCCCTCCTGCACCCCAACCCCTGCCCTGAGCCCCCTGCCGCATTCCGCACCTCTCCCTGCCCCCCAACACCCTGCCCTGAGCCAACTCCGCACCCCCCCTGCACCTCAACCCCCTGCCCTGAGCCCCCTTGTACACCCCGCACCCCTCCTGCACCCCAACCCCTTGCCCTGAGCCCCTTCCTGCACCCCGCACTCCCTCCTGCACCCCAGCCCCCTGCCCCACCCCTACATTCATGGCCCTGCATGCAATTTCCCCACCTAGATGTGGCCCTCGGGCCAAAAAGTTTGCCCACCCCGGGCTAATACCTGCCTCCCAGAGGCGAAGTGAAGATTTATTAATGGAAGTGTGCAAGGTGCCCTGAGATTCTCCTCTGAGCAAAGTATTATCACTTTTGGAGCTGGGTAACCTGGCAACTTCTTGCTTCAGCTGCCATTGTTTTCTGACTCTCTAACGCTGCCTTTTGTTCTTCCTCTTCTGGCCATATCTTCCCCCTCCAGTTCTTGCGGGTGACGAAACGCTACCTACCTCACCTGGCTCACCTCTGTCTGATCAGCACCTTCCTTGAGGATGGGATACGGATGTGGTTTCAATGGAACGAGCAGCGGGATTACATCAATATGTCGTGGGGGAGCGGCATCATCTTGGCCACACTATTCGTGTTAATCAACATGTTTGGACAGCTGGGTAAGAGCCCTCCCACCCCAGTGATGCTTCTGAGCTGCTGTTTGGGAGGGAGAATCATAGAAGGGACCTTGAGAATTCATCTAGTCCCGACCCCCTCCATGCTGAGGCAGGGCCAAGCAACCTAGACCACCCCAGTGATGGATTCTACAACCTACCTTGGTCAGTCGCTCCAGTGTTTAACTATCCTTAGAGTTAGAAAGTTTTTTCTAATATCTTACCCTAATCTCCTGTGCTGCAAATTAAGCTGATGGAGAACAATTAATCACCATCCTCTTTGGCAACCTTTTACATATTTGCCAACTGTTATCAGCTCCCCCCTCAGCCTTCCTGTCTCTGGTCTAAACTTGCCCAGGTTTTTTAACCTTTCTTAGTAGGTCATGTTTTTCTAAACCTTTTTACCATTTTCGTTACTTTGGACTCTCCAATTTGTCCACATCTTTCTTAAAGTGTGGTGCCCAGAAATGGACAGAGTATTCCAGCTGAGGCCTCATCAGTGCCGAATCGAATGGAATGATTACCTCCCATTAGGGCTGTCAAGCGATTCAAAAAATTAATCTCAATTAATTGCGATGTTAAACAATAATAGAATATTATTTTCCACATTTTCAAATATATTTATTTAAACTACAACACAGAATACAAAGTGTACAGTACTCACTTTATATTTATTTTTTATTATAAATATTTGCACGGTAAAAATAAAAGAAATAGTATTTTTCAATTCACTTAATACAAGTACTGTAGTGCAATCTTTTTATCATGAAAGTTGAATGTACAAATGTAGAATTATGCACAAAAAATAACTGCATTGAAAAATAAAACAATGTAAAACTTTAGAGTCTACAAATCCACTCAGTCCTATTTCTTGTTTAGCGAGTTGCTCAGACAAACAAGTTTGTTTACATTTGCAGGAGATAATGCTACCTTGCAATGCCGGCTACAAAAGTGCCATGCGAACGTCTGTTCTCACTTTCAGGTGACGTTGTAAATAAGAAGAGGGCAGCATCATCTCCCATAAATGTAACCAAACTTGTTTCTCTGAGCGATTGGCTGAACAAGAAGTAGGATTGAGTGGACTTGTAGGCACTAAAGTTTTACACTGTTTTGTTCTTGAGTGTAGTTATGTAACAAATAAAATGTACATTTGTAAGTTGTGCTTTGCGATAAAGAGATTGCACTACGGTACTTGGATGAGGTGAATTGAAAAATACTATTTCTTTTGTTTATCATTTTTACAGTGTGTATATTTGTAATAAAAATAATATGAAGTGAGTACTGTACACTTTGTAATTGAAATCAATATATTTGAAAATGTAGAAAAACATCCAGCATATTGAATAAATTTTAATTGGTATTCTATTGTTTAACAGTGCGATTGAAACTGCGATTAATTTTTGTAGTTACTCACGTGAGTTAACTGTGCTGAATCGACAGCCCTACCTCCCATGTCTAACGTATGATGCTGCTGTTAACATATCCCAGAATATTTGCCTTTTTCACAACAGCATCACACAGTTGACCCGTATTCAATTTGTGATCCACTATAATCCCCAGATCCTCTTCTGCAGTACTGCTGCCTAGCCAGTTATTCCCATTTTGTGCTTGTGCATTTGGTTTGTACATAGGTGACTTTTCCACCCCTCCCTGGCCTCTCCCCCACCTCTGCAAATGCTGAGCATCACACAGAGGCAGTATTTCACCGCAGAAGCTGGAATCCTTGAAATAACAACACTCTGCCTGTCTCTGGCACCTTCCACACAGTAGTGTTAAACTTCATGTAGATCTCGTAGTGTTAAACTTCATGTGCCCCAGGGTGGTATGCCCCTCTTATGCAGATGGGGAAACTGAGGCACCGAACAGGGAAATGACTTTTCCGTGATCACACAGTGAGTCGGGCAGAGTCTGGAGTAGAATGTAGATCTCCTGTGATCTTCCACCATGCCTTTGGAAAAAGAGCTCTAAGGTCATCTAGTCAAGTGTCCCTCCGAGGTTGTTCTATGGAGAAGCTCCTCTTCTAATTCTGATAAGACTCATGTGGCCGTCTTCCCTCATTGGCTTTGAAAATCTCACCCTGAATGTACTACGCTGGTGGTACAATGCCCCAAACTCCCTCATAGAGACGAGTGAGTATTGAAAGGGTCATCTGTGTTTTGTTAACCTGCATTGGCTCTGATGCTGATTTTTTTTCATTCTCTGTGTCTCTGTTGCAGTTGGGTGCGTTCTAGTCCTAGCCAGGAAGTTTGTTCCTTACGCTTGTTTTGGCCTGTTTGGGATTATCTTCATGCAGGTGAGTGGGAGACGGGCTGTCTTCATGACACTGCTGGATGCCACGGTTAGCAAAGATTCCTCTGTCGGCTTGGTGGATTGCTAGTAGTGGGGAACTGATGGCCAGAGGCTGTGGAATGATATGAGCTGTTGAACCATAAAAGCTAGAGAATGGAAAAGACCCAATGACCTCTTACTATTATTAGGATTTGTCTACATGGGGAGTTAATCAGGAATAGCTATTTAAGAGCATGGGTGAATTCTCAATTCTTAAATGGATTAAGCTAATTCAGAATAAATAAATTCCGAGACAAAAGCATCCACGCATGGAGTTAATCAAGAAAAGTGAATCTGCTTTAAATTCACACCCTCCCTTACTCGGGATAAAGGTTCGTATGTTGACAATGTCTTAGTCTGTGTCTTGCCTGGGGCAGGATTGTGCCCTTCGCTCTATTCTCTAAAGTTTTCTCTAGTTAAATGTGTAAATGTCAGAAGCACCCGGGGTTTCTATCCCTTTCCTGGAGAGACTGCAGCACAGCCTAAAACATCTCACTATCTGGAAATGTCCTGCTATCCAGCCGAAATGTTCCCCTTTCTTACTTTTGTTCCTCCTAATCACCCCCCATTCTGTTAAACTACATTTCTCACCTGTCATGCTGACCTGCCCCCTTCAGCTCTATTTGTAGATCATTATGTCCACCTACATCTTAATCATTGCTAAGCCACGGTTAGCTCTTTTAAAGATGGCGCGGTGGGTAGAGCACTAGCATGAGACTTGGGAGAGACCCCGGTTCAATTCCCTGCTGTACCATAGACTCCGTGTGTGTTCTTGGGCATAGGCGCCGACTCCATGGGTGCGCCAAAAAAATTAGTGGGTGTTCAGTACCCACCGGTGGCCCCGTCAGTCAGCTCCTCCCAGTGCCTCCTGCCTGCCAGCGGATCCTGACAATCAGCTGCTCTCCCCTCCCCTCCAGCGCCTGCTGCAGATCAGCTGTTCAGCCCTGTGCTGGAGGGTGAGGGGGCCGAGTGTGGGCGGGGAAGAGCAAGGGCAGGACATGCTTGGGGGAGGAGACAGGGGTGGGAAGAGGCGGGTGGTGGCCTGGGGCAGAGCGGGGGTTGAGCACCCCCCGGGGAAATTAGGAAGTTGGCACCTGTGCTCTTGGGAACCAAAGCCCAGAGAAAGACTTAAATGATTTGCCATCTGCACGGTGGGGATAGCAGCCCTGCCCTGCCTCCCAGGATAAATATGCTGAAACCTCTGAGGTGCTCACCATTGACATGCTGCGGGGCCTCTCCGTGCTTCGGTTCCCTGCTCTGTAACGTGAAATTGAAACCGACTCATCTTCCATGGGGCTTAACTTTTGAACAACTCCTTGAGATCATAGGGCGCAAGCAGCTGAACCTATTACCTGGCCACGGTGTTTAAACTGGTGGTTTCTGTTTTGCAGACAGTCGCTTACAGTATTTTATGGGATCTCAAGTTCCTGATGAGGTGAGTTACAGCCAGTGAATGGCATTGGTGCTACTTACCCAAAGAAATGAGGGCAAGGCCTGGCTCCTAGAGGCAATCCCTGACTCCAGCCATTAGAACAGGAAAAAGGGAGGAGAAGACTCCTGGGTGCTTAACCTCGCTCTGCCACTGACTTCCTATCTGACCTTAGCCAGGTCACTGCCACTCTGTGCCTCAGTTTCCCCACCTGTCAGTCCCTCCTGGTAGGGTTCAATGAACCCAAGTGCAATGTGATTCCAGGATGGTACGGGCTAGAGGCAAGCAATGTGGCTTGGTGGGGGCTTGTGTAACCCACTGGTGAGTGTTTGCTACCGGTCCCCCGACCCACAGGGGATATGAGTCTGTTACAGCCCCAGCTAGGGAGACTGGGCTCTTGCTTTTAAGCTGGAGGTCCCCAGTTCCATCCCTGGCATGGCAGCTGTCACACGTTAGAAGACAGTAGCTCCACGATCCGTTGATCCTTTCGCTTCCCCCTGCTGCAGGAACCTCGCCCTAGGAGGTGGGCTGCTGCTGCTGCTGGCGGAGTCCCGCTCTGAAGGGAAGTCCATGTTCGCCGGCGTCCCCACGGTGGACGACATCTCTCCGCGACAGTACATGCAGCTGGGGGGGAGGCTTCTGCTTGTGCTCATGTTCATGACGCTGCTGCACTTTGAGCTCAGCGCTTTCACCGTAAGTGGCCTCTGACACTCCCTGTCACCGTGTCATGGGGTTCCTCTCTGCTACAGGCAGCCCTTCCAGCAGTGGGGCTGGACACTGCACTAGCCCTGAAGCAAAGCGGTTGCCGCCTCCTTCCATGGTTATGCCTGTGATGTCCTCCCCTTTCACTTCAGGGACCCTTAGTGCTGTTGGATTGTCCCCTGTAACCCACGCACGGCAGTAGTGTAGGCAGGCGAGTTGGCAGGGCAGGTTCCATGCCCTGTTTGGAATGTGTGTGGGAAGGAGAGCAGGGAGGTTACTCCACTCTCCCGCCGACTAACCAGCAGTGAGCAGAGGCCTCAGACCTCCCGACCCACCTGACCCTGCCTTGAACTAGTGCAGTGGGCTGGATAACGGCGTCTTGCGTCTCTGCCGCTTCCGCATTCCAGTCCCAGCCGCCTTCTTCGCTTTCCAAGCCCTCCACGTGCAGCCAGCTCTTCTGCCCTGAAGAGTCTCACAAGCAAGACCCAAAAAATGGGGAGAATAGGCCAGGTATGGGAGGTTGCGGAGAGATGGGTGAGGTGACCAATGTAGGAAGAATCCCTAGGAGGAGCTGGGTTTGAAGGAGGATGTAACTGAGATGGTGATCCTGGGGTTTAGTCTCAGTTCTGGGGAGAAGTGTTGCTCGAACTGAGAGCCAGGACACCTGAGTTCTGCTCCTGGCTCCTGTTTGTGAAGTGCTTTCAGCTCCTGGCATAAAAGAGCTGTGCCGGTACTCACGTCTCCTGATATTTTCTCCCGTCCCAGATCTTCCAGGACATCTTCGGCATGGCGTTGATCATCTTGGTGGCCATTGGCTTCAAGACCAAGCTGGCCGCCCTTACCCTGGTCATCTGGCTCTTCGTAATCAATCTGGTACAGAACGCGTTCTGGAACATCCCCACCTACAGGCCTCTCCACGACTTCCTAAAGTATGACTTTTTCCAGACCATGTCGGTAATAGGGGGTCTGCTGCTAGTGGTAGCACTGGGCCCGGGAGGAGTGTCGATGGACGAGCACAAAAAGAAGTGGTGAAGACAGGAGGAGAATGAAGAACGGGGAGGAGGCTTGGGGCAGACGGGGGTGGGGAATCTTTCCTTACAACTTTTTTAAACTTAGTCCCATCTGTATATTATTCTTTCCTCCCCCATTCTGTTCTCTGGAGGTTTATCATTGTTCACTGTTGCCTTATCGGGATAGAAGAGTCTTTTGCTTCCTATCCGGTTGGACACATGTGTAAATTAAAATATATATTCTATTCTACAGCCCTTGAGCCCTGTGTGCTGGTCCCTCCCTTAAGGCCTGACTTTGTAATGAGCCCCTCTGCTGTCCTGAGCTTGGATCGTTCTAAAGGGCCCCTTTTGGGATGTATAAAAAGGCCCAAAAGGTTTAGTGTCCTCTGACCTCGCAGTCTCCTTATTGGTGGGTCAGCAGCGACTTGCAGAGCCCCGAAATAATGACATGGCCGTGAGCACAGTTTAACAGAACAACTGAAAGAGGGTACAGAGGCAGCTACCTTCCTGCTGCTGGTACAAAGAGGGTACAGAGGCAGCTACCTTCCTGCTGCTGGTACAAAGAGGGTACAGAGGCAGCTACCTTCTTGCTGCTGGTACAAACAGCTTCCTTCTCTCCCTGAGGCACACACCTTTCAGAGTTACTTCCTGAGATGGGTCCATCCTATAGGGGCTGTCTGGCTGTGCCAGACACATGCACTCAGCCAGCTCAGTAATTCTGTCACAGTATTACACCGTAAATATTGGAAACGTCAAGGCTTGCCTTTGCTGGAGGACTCCTTGGAGGTCTGAAAGGCAGATGGTGAGCTTTTGCAAACCTTAACTGAAGGATGCTGCAGTGTTGACTCTTTAACATTGAGATCTTTTCTCCCAAATATGTGTGGATGTTTGAGTTAAATAGGTATTCAACATCCCCCAAAAGACAGTGTTTTAAACGACTGATCAGCTATTTATACTTCAGTTCTTCAATTCCAACCTCCCTTGGAAGCCTGTCCCGGTGCTTAACAGTCCTTACAAAGTTTTTCCTAACCTCTAACCTAAATCTCCTTTGCTACAGATTAAGCTGATTACCTTTTGTCCTACCTTCTGTGGACACCAAGAACCATCTCTCACCGACCTCTTTAGAACAGCCCTTACATGTTTGAGGGCTGTTACCACGTCCCCCCTCAGTCTTCTTTCCTCAAGACTAAACATGCCCAGTTCTTCTCACCTTTCCTCAAAGGTCAGGTTTTCTAGGCCTTTAATTATTTTATTTTGGGAACTGCCCAATCCCAAATAGCTAGAATCTCGCCTGCCACACAGGGACAGGGCTCTTGTCAGTCTGATACTTTGCCTTTCACTGTTGCCAGTGTCTGGTGCTTCAAAGGAAGGGACGGATGCCGGCGAGGCAGCTTGTCTGTTCTGTGCGGCTGTTACATGGCAGGTGGACAGTCTGGGCAAGGGAACCAAGTTCAGGGGTAGCCTTCAGCTGCTCTTGATAGGCTGCTAGGACTCTGTTGGGGATACAGCTAGCAATGGAGCTGCCTGCTTTGAATCTGCCCCCCACCTTTGTTACTACTCGGTTCTGGTTTCTAGTGTAGCTGGGCTTAGCACCATCGGTCAGCAAACAGTACAGGCCTTGGGCGTATACTCACTGGTCCCCGTCTAGGCTGTTCTCAGAGAATTGGAGCAGATTGGCTGTTCTGCTTAGGGGCCTTGATCTTGAGCACGTTCCTTAACTGGCTGTTCCATACAGAAGATGATTAAACAAATCCGGCTGCGTTTTATTTCTCCTCTCCTTCAGTGAGACCCAGGCTAAAGAAAAGATTTGACGCATGTTAGTGAGATCGGGGCCGCTGTCCAGTACAGCTGTTCTGCTCTGCGCCTCTTCTCTTGGGGATGTGGGGTAAAGTTCTGCAGAGCTCCCGTTCTGGAGCACTGGGCCAGGCTGGCTCTCCTGCACACCCTATCCAGGACGTCTGCTGCAGCTTGCTCTCTGCAATAAAGCAGGCTTGGGATCGCTGGCAGAGATTAAGAGCTTTGCAAGTGTTCTCCATGGCTACCACTTGCGCTGCAGGTTATAAAATCTGATAGGAGTCTGGTCGAGTCACTGAGAGCTCTGATAATGTATCACATTTCCTAGAGAGCGCTTTGTGCAAGGGCTTGAGAGAGCTTTGCAAAGACAAGTCCCGTTATCCCAAACTTTCAGATGGGGAGACTGTGGCACCCCGACAGGGGCCATGAGCTGTCGCAGGCTGGGGCCAAGAGAAATTAAACGCCTGCTTTATAATCTTGAGAGTTGCTCAGATACCAGGGGGAGTAACAAGAACCTAGAGAGGGACAGAGCTGGGAATAGCATCCAGCAGTCCTGACCCAAGCCCCGTGCACTAGCCAACAGAGCACGTTGCCTCCAGTTGTAAATTAGCTCCTCTAGGGATAATCTACCAGCCTGCCCTGTTAGTTCTGAGCTAATTCTCGGGTCTCCCAAGACTCCTTCTAGTCAAGGATGTGAACCCCATAGCTTGTCATGATCTCCTGCAGTCCCAACCCAGCTGGCAAAAGCATCCTTCATGCTGCTGCTTTCTCCATTCCAGAGCCAGGTCTTGGCAATCTCTCCCCCCACCCCCTTTCTATTTCAGAAGCTGTCAAACTGGTTTAATGCTCTGACGTGTCTCACAGAAAAGGCTGTGACACCCTATCCTTGAGTCAAGCTCCCCAGGCTCTGAGGCCAGAGCAGAGCCAGAGGGAGTGGATGGGCAGTGCCAAAGAGGGAGATCTCTTCTACTGTCACTGTGACTCAGAATCCACCTGGGTCAAAAATTTCACGTTTTATAGCGAACTCACTCAGATTTTGTCCCCTCCACCAACCATGAGACTGGCTTAAAATGTCAAAGAAGTTGGGTTCTGTCCACGTGCCAACTCGTTTCAGAACCTTTGCAGAGAGGCACGTTTCCAGGAGCTCCTCTGCAGCTGTGAGATCTAGCAATTTTTTGACAGGAGCTGGGAGGGATATTCAACCATTTCTTACTTAATCTTGTGACTCCAGGAACTGGGGCTTTTAAGGGAAATGCAGCACCCTCGTCCCATGCTGCTCTGTAACCCCACCCCCTGGGATTCACTAACCTCCCACCCCTCCCCTTGCCTTTTAACCTTGCCCTCACTTCTACTGCCAATGAGTTGCAGTGGTTTTTTTTCAAGTGAGCAGAATCTTATGATTGGCCAGCAGGTGTCCTGACAATAAGAAGGGGCATTAGTGTTAATGAGACATTGGTTTGCGCTTGTTCCATTGTTTCAGAACACAATGGCTTTTTATTCTCTCTCAGGCAAAGCAGCTGGTTAAAACGGCGATTTTTAAATCAAGATTAGATGTTTTTTCTAAAAGATTTGCTCTAGTTCACACGTGAATTAACTCGGGGAAGTCCTATGGCTGGGTTGTACAGGAGGTCAGGTCTGATCTACATTAGAAAACTAGGTTGGTTTAACGACGTCGATCGGGTGGTGTGAGAAATCCAAGCGTTGTTAAACTAACCTAAATCCCCATGTAGACAGTGCTGGGTTGATGGAAGAATTCTGTCATTGTGTTGACATAGCTACTGCCTCTTGGGAGGTGGATTACCTATACCAAAGGGAGAACCCCTCCTGTCAGCGTAGGTAGTCATCCCTTGCCCCGCGCCGCTTCCTGCAGCCCCCATTGGCCTGGAGCGGCAAACTAGGGCCAGTGGGAGCTACGATCGGCCAAACCTGCGGACGTGGCAGGTAAACAAACCGGCCCGGCCCGCCAGGGGGCTTACCCTGGCGGGCCACGGGCCAAAGGTTGCCGATCCCTGGATTAGATGATCAAAGCGGCCCCTTCTGGCCTTTACAATCTATGAATACGTATAACTCCTGGAGTGCTCTCTTGGTTCAGAGCACTGTTTATTAAGCTTCCCATCATCCCTCTTGTTTAGAGATGTGGAAACTGAGGCACAGAGCCATGGCTTGATCAAAGTGATGCAGCAAGTCAGCAGCGGAGCCTGGATTAGAAGCCAGGACCTTCCATGCTACTGTATGCCCCGCAGCTCCACTGAGGGCAATCCTTAAAGCAGAGTTAGCTGGGAGTGAATGGCTCGTTTGCCTTCAGCTAATTACACAGCATTGGGCTGCATTTTGCCCTTGGCAATGACAGTGTGTGAGAAATGTAGGCTAAGTCACAGGTGTGGATTAGGCAGCCTAAATACAGCCGAGAAAGCCTGCCCTATTTAAAGGCAATCAGCGCTTAAACCTCAGTTTTCTCCAAATGGTCTTAGAGCTTCAGCACCTGCATAAAAGAGGGACCCATGCTTAGCACCCCTGCTGCCTTTGAGTTGCTCTCAGTCGTGTTCTGCCTTTCTCAGTCTGTCCCCATGTGGGCCGTGATTCCAAACAAGAGGAAGAGTGGTCCAGGGGTGAGGTCGCTCCCCAGCTCCACTGTAGCCTCACTGTGTTGCCTTGTGCAAGTCACTTGGGCCCAAATTTTTAAATGTATTTAGGTGCCTAAAGGTACATTTAGACCTGGGAACTTTTGAAAATCCCACTTTGGTGCCTATCTGCATCTTTAGACATGTAAATGCCTTTAAAAATCTAGCTCTAAAGCCTAGATCCACACAAATATTTAGACTTCTGTTAGTTAGGAGACTCAATACCTTCATGGATCTGGGGCTCAGTGTCTCTGTACCTCCCAGCTACAACGTGGAGTTGATACTTGCCTACCTCCTTGGGAGGTTGTGGGGATAAATAAGATAAAGATTGTGAGATGCTCCTCATGCATTAATAGGGGCCCTTGAACAAAGGATAAAGAGCCAGGACTAAAATGTAGGAGTCCTCGCCCCCCATCACCTGCTCAGCCGTGGAGCTTTTAGACAGATGTTCAATACAACGTTTTCTGAAATGGAACAATTGTAGCTGAACTTGCTCCCTTTTAATGAGGAATAATAATACAACCTTTCCACTTTCATCTCAAAGTGCTTTACAAAGGCTGGGAAACTCTTGTGACCCTTGATTTACAAAAGAGAAAAGGCGGTGGGGGAGAGGGGAAGGGACTTGCCCTAAAGGTCACACAGTAAGTTAGCCAAGCTGCCTGGGAACAAAAATCAAGGTGTAAGTTCCCCACTCCACCCCAGCCACCCTCGCCTGCCAGAGCTGGGGATAGAACCCGGAGTCCTGATACCCAGCTTCACCCTGGCACTTGCAGCATCGTGACATGCAGCCTCTTCCTATTCCTTGAAAAGATCCCCTACCCGCAAGCCTGATTGTACACAGATCTAACCCTGTTGCCATGAGAATATTCTGCCTCTCACTCTGCTGCTGAGTCCCATCGATCTTGGGTTTGCCATGTTTCTTTTATAAATGTGGCCAGCCCCTGAGCCATAACCCTAAATCCCTTGCCTGCAGGCCTGTCCCATTTCAATTGGGCTCGCATCTGTTTTGCTGCCCCGTGTGGGATTATGTTAGTGTCCCTGCATCTGCATTTTCCCTTCCCACTGTCCTAGTCACTTACAGATGTCCTTATTTGTCATAATTGGCTTGCTTTGTTCCTCAGCGACTGCTATGAAGAGAGGAAGTGTGGTCCAGGGGGTTTAGGATCAAGACTGCTGCGTTCCATAGCCATCTTTACCATGATGCACTAGGTCAGCTGAGGCAAGACACAGTATTCTTTGTATTTCAGCAGTACCTAAAAGCTCCAATCAAATTTGGGTTCAGGTCCATTGTGCTAGTCCCTTTTCCCGCAATCTGCCTATTTCTCCCCTTGATAATGGGTATATACCTACCTACCTACTGGGGTGGGGAGGGGAGAGATGTATGCCTCATCCCCTGTGTTTAGAATTACCTAATTAATATGTACCTGCATTGTTACCCCTGGTTTACGGATGAGGAAACTGAGGCATGGATAGGAGCTGGGACGTGCCCAAAATTATGCACTGAGTTGTTGGAGGTGTCAGGGATAGAACCCAGGAGTCCTGCTACCTCGCTACTAGCAGTGGCCACTGGACTCCACTCCCAGCCCAGATCAGGTGTCCCAACCCAGGAGTCCTGCCTGCGCCTCACTTCTTCCAGCCCTTAGATCCCACCCATGGTGTCTGATCTGGGAAAAGAAACCTGGCGTCCTGCCTCTCAACCAGCGGTTTCGCCACATGCTACGGTTCCCCTCCCAGAGCCGAGAACGGAGCCCAGGGCTCCCAAGTCCCAACATGCAGGGGGAGCCCTGGCAAAGGCTCATGGGCTTGGGAGGCCATTTCACTAGTCCTACGATTGTGCAATCACCCTTTGCTCCCAAGGCAGGTTTCAGTGCCTCTGTGCGCTGAGCCAGCCCTTGGAGACAGGCCTGGGGTTCATTTCCCACTCCTGAAGGGTGGGGTGTGGGGGGGGGGGTGTCACTGCCTCCCAACCCCCCCTCGAGCCCGTTCCCCCAGGGCTGAGACCTGGTTCTTCTCTCCCCCGGGGGGGGTTGCAGACAGGGAGTGAAGTTTTGGGTTCTTTGCGGTTGCCAACCCTCCAGGATTGCCCTGGAGTCTGCCAAAATTAAAGATTAATCTTTAATTAATGATTGTGCCCTGTGATGCAATCTCCCGGAATTCAGCCAGCCAAGGCTGACAACCCGGCGCCTTGTTATTTAGGACGGAGGGAGGGACTCCCCCCCCCCCCCCGGGCAGTGGGGGGGCTGCTGTCCAGCGAGGGGGTACCCCCCACCTGCCCATTGCAAGCCCCGCCCCCACCCCATGCGGCGCCCAGCCCAGCCAGAGCCCGCCACGTGGGTACTGCCGCAGCTGAGGGGGCGGGGCCACGCGGGCGGGGGCGGGGCCGAGCGGAGGCGGCTGGCGGTGGCAGGGAGGAAGAGGAGGAGGCAGAGGCGGAAGAGGTTAGTGATCACTCTGGCGCTGGGGGAGGGAAACCTCAGGGCCCCCCCCCCCCCCCGCCCAGATACTTATGGGGGGGGGGGGTCCTGTCTGTCCCCTCCCCCTCATCCCCCCCCGCTGGCCCCCTCCACTGGGGGGGGGCTCTCTGCCCCCTTTGTGCCCCCCCACCCCCATACTGGGGGGCTCCTTCTCTGCCCCCCACACTGGGGGGGTTCACTCTCTGCCCCCTCCCTCACTCGGCCCCCCCCCAGGCCCGCACCACCTCATACGCAAGGGGGAGGGGCCCCTCTCTGTGTCTCCCCCCCCCCCCCGTTATCTTAGCTGTGGGGGTGAAGGGTTCCCTTGAGCTGTCCCCAACTCCCAGAAAGGCCCCTTATTGTGTCCCCCCACACACACACACACCATGTAAACGGGGGGGGGGGAGCCCCACGCCCCCCCCTCTCCACTGATGTTGGTTACTGGGGGCGGGGGGTTGTTTCTGGTGATGTGAGCCCCACCCTTGGGCTTGGGTTCCTTACAGCTGGGCCGTGGGGATCCCGGCTGCCCCTTGGGCCTTGCCTCTGCTGGGGGGTGGGAAGACAGGAGGGCTGCAGCAACACCCCTTCTCCCTCCCCCCATCACAGCCCTGGCGTGTAGCTTCTGAGACTAGCGTGCTGCTTGGGGCCATGCTTAGCACACGGACGGGGCCTGTTTACAGTACTAAGCCAAAACGTGTTCTGAGTATGTTGGGGGTGAGCAGTGGGGTCAGCCGGGCTATAACCAGTCCCCCGGTCCCCGCCCCCCCGGACGACAGGAACTGGGAGCTGAGCCAGGCAGTTAGAGAGGCTTGCGCTCGCCCTTGTGAGATCAGTTTAACAGGCAGAGAGAGATCCAGTGTGGCTGAGTGGACTGGGACTTAGGAGGGATGCCCCTGGTCTTCTGGGTGATCTTGGGCAAGTCCCTTTCTGCTGTGTGCCTCAGTTTCCCCATCTGTAATATGGGGGTAATGGTACTGACTTCCTTTGTAAAGTGCGTTGAGATCTACGGATGAAAAGTGCTTTATAAAAGCAAGTTATTATTATTTCTAGCCCCAGAAATGACCCTCTCTCCTTATCTGTCCCATAGACTGTGTGTGTTCCAGGTGCTTGGAGCTCTAGAGACTTTTCACAATGGTGAGTGGAGCTGATCCCAATCTTGCCATCCTGGGGTATTCAAAAATCCCAAGTCAGGCCTCAGAAAATCATGAGATTGTTTTTAAAGTTGTGAGATTTCATGGGTTCCTTTTCTGAGCCTTCTGTGCTGTTCAGGTCACTCAGCCCAAGTTTCTAAGCTTTTCTTCATGGCTGCAGGGGCAGGAAACTGCCTTTTTGGTTTTTAATGAGAGCTGAGATTCTCATGAAATCGCTGAGACAGATGGATAAAAAGAGTTGAACCTCACCCGAGATAGGTAATCGGCTGCTTGAGTCTTGCATCCTGATATAGGGGTTTGATTATTATTTTTTTGCTTGTTTCCTTATAGGGTGAAAGAAAAGGCGTGAATAAGTATTACCCTCCTGACTTCGATCCGGCAAAGGTAAGAACAGGGATTGAACAGCAAGGCCTGGTCATAGACACATCAGCTGATGCTTGGTGTCCAGGTTTGCTCTTGCCAGCTTGAACACTGTGTTTACCAGTCAGCTTCATGGACAAAGTTCTGAGCCTGTAGTTGGGAATGAAACCAATAACTGGGAATTAAGCCAGTTGGGCCTCACTTTGTCCCATTTCCTGTGAAAAAGCAACAGGAGGGCAGCTGATTTAATTCAAAGGCAACAGATTTTAAGTGGCTAAAGGGTAACTTACTTTATAATGAACTGTGGAACTCCCTGCTACAGTATTTTAGTAAATTTCAAAGCAGGATTAGATGGTGATATTGGTAAGAACAAAGTCTGCCGTGGCTAGGATCACAAGGGCTATAGGTCCGCATTCTTCCAGGTATGATTTGCCTTCCAGCTGGGGGTCAGGATGGAATTTCCTCCATGGGATATTACGGTGGGTTTACACCTCCCTCTGAACCATCCAGCATTGGCTGCTGCCATGGATGGGATACTGGACTGGAGGGACTGTTGTTCTGATCTGGTGCTCCAGTTCTAGGAACCAAACTGATGTTGGCCTGTTGTTATGGGTTAACGGCTGTCTTTCCGTTCTTTCCTGCACAGCATGTCTCCCTTAACAAATACCGGAACAGCCACCCACTGCGAGAGAGAGCCCGCAAGCTCTCCCAGGGCATCCTTATCATCAGGTAAGAGCTTGTGCTCCCTTTACCATCCCTCACAGCCCCTGAATGCATCTCGAGGGAACCTGTGGGTTGCTGCCTTGTAGGTAGAGCAGGGGACTGGGAAGCCAGGACTCCTGGGTTCTATTCCCAGCTCTAGGTTAAGAGTGGGGTCTAGTGCTTTGAGCAGGGGGCTTCTGGGGCCAGGACTCCTGGGTTCTATTCTCACAACTACACTGAGTGGTGCTTTAGGGAGGACATTGGGATTAGCCCCCAGCTGAGGTCAGTGCAGTCGCCTCCCCTAGAAGTAACGGGCACAAACTCTCTTTGCTATGTCTGTGTTGGGGATGCTTGGCTGCTGGTGGTTAAAGGAGCCAGGTCCCCTCTGCTCCCCGTAGACAGCGTTCAGCCTGAGGCAGAATTCAAGTTGTTTGTGGACTCTTGACTCCGAATGGGGCGCTGGTCCTAGCTGGGCTTAGACCCTTCGCTCCAGCTCAGCGCTTGTTGGCTGGGGCGGACGTGGGGTTTTAGCGCCAGGGTGACCGGCACCGTCTTGGCTGCTCTGTCCTAGGTTCGAGATGCCCTACAACATCTGGTGCGACGGCTGCAAGAATCACATTGGAATGGGTAAGCTCCCGCGCTCCGAGGGATCTGCATAGCTGCTCACCTAGCGAGCACCCTGGATGTGCACTGCCTGAGCGGCGCTCTGGCCTCCATCATCCAGATGCTGGGCACTCAGTGCCATGCCCAGGCAGTTGTGCTCGTGGCAATGGTGGGGGCTAAGCCATGACAGGATTGGGACGGTGGAGAGAGGATGTCCCAGGGTGGTGGGGGTGGCGCCTTAGGAGTTGGCTCCTTGACTTTGCAGGAGGGACCCAACCCAGCTTTAATTTACTCTCTCTGATAGTGGCTATTGTGCTGTCCCCTCTGGGCCCTGGCTGACTAGCGCCACCCACCCACCCACACACACACACACACACACACACACACAGAGCCCTCCCATGTCCTGTGCACTACCTGGGGCGATGGCTCCAGCAGCAGCAGCTGTGGGGAAGGCAGTCTGGTGGGTAGGGCACGGGACCCAGACTTGGGAGACCCGGGTTCAATTCACAGCGCAGACACGGGCTTCCTGTGAGCCCTTGGGCAAGTCACTTCATCTACCCCGTGCCTCAGTTTCCCATCTGTGAAAGGGGGCTGATAATACGTCCCTCCATCTCAGGGTGCTGAAAGGATGGAATCTCTGATGCGGCAGGGGAGAGAAGGTTTGTAGTACTGGAGAACAGCCACTTGTTCCAAGTCTAGTGGTCAGCACAGGGGGTCTAGGAGGAGAGGATGGCTGGGTCCTATTCCCAGTTCTGAGTGGGGTCAAAGCAAGGGACTGAGTGGCAGGACTCTTCATGGCTTCCGAGAGTGATAGTGATGGAGGGGGAGAGTCAGGATTCCTGGGTTTTCTTGCCAGCTGTGGGAGGGCACTGGGAGGCGGGTTTGGGAGCCAGGACTCCTGGGTTCTCTTGTCAGCTCATACCTCAACTCGCTGTGTGACCTGGACTTGTCCAAAAGTGCGAAGTCTTGCTACTGACAATGTGCGTGTCAATGAACCCTGGGATTGAGAGCCAGGACTCCTGGGTCCTATTCCCAGCACAGCTTGGGAGCCCAGGTAGACAGGACATCCTTGCCAGCGCTGGAGGGAAATGCGGGGTGGGGGGGGAGTTGGCTCTTCAGCTCGAGCTCTGTCTGTCGCAGGTGTCCGGTACAACGCGGAGAAGAAGAAAGTTGGGAATTACTACACTACCCCCATCTACAGGTGGGTGTGGGAAGCGCACGCTCCTCCCTGTCTCACCTCCCTTGGCTCTGAGCCTGTGCAGCTGAGTCTGGGGGGGCCACATCGCAGAATCCCACCATTGTCACTGGCCCCAAACGGCCTCCCCCAGCAAAGTGATCGGGGTAGAATGAGCCCCAGAGCCCCCGCCTGCCTCTTGCCCAGAAGGGGTGGGAAGTGGCCCCCAGAACAGCCAGCAGCGCCCTAGACAGAGATGATAAAGCTGCTGCTGAGTTAAGCTGAATTTAAAGCAACATCCTCTGGGCTCTGTGTGCCATCACCACTCCCTGAACCACCTGCCCCCCTGGGGATGGGCCTGTGGTTAGAGCACAGAGCTGGGAGCCAGGACTCCTGGGATCTCTTCCCAGCTCTGGGAGGGGAATGGGGTCTAGTGGTTAGAGCAAGGGAGACTGTTCCTGGCTTTGCCACTGAATTGGATGAGTCCTTTCTCTCTCTCTCCCCTTCCCATGCTCGATTTCCCCCCTACACACACACATCTACTGGGTGGATAATACTGAGCGGCGAAGTAAGTGTCTATGGAGCATGTGGCTGGGATGATCTGGTTCCACAAGTGCATGGTGTATGGTGGTAGAGGCAGGAGCTGCCCCGCTCCCCATGGCTAAAGGGAAGGTGAATAAAACTAGCAGCTCCTGGGATTTCTTATGCCCCATGCACCCACAGTGGCTCAGACTGGGGTCCAGCCAGCACAATGTCCTGTCTCTGGCGGGACCGTGGGACAGGAGCAAAGGCCGGAGAGCTGGAGTCTGGCTGGGGCTTCGAGGAGGTGGCCAGGAAATAACCCCCCGGCCTGTCCCCTTGGGTGCCAGGTTTCGGATGAAGTGCCACCTGTGCGTCAATTACATCGAGATGCAGACGGACCCGGCCAACTGCGACTACGTCATCGTGAGCGGGGCCCAGCGCAAGGAGGAGCGCTGGGACATGCAGGACAACGAGCAGATCCTGACCACAGGTGAGCCCCGGGAGCAGCTGGCCCTGCTCCTTCCGGCGGCCGGGAGGGCGGATCCCACCGGTGAGTCCGCGTGTCTGTCCCTCTGCCTCCAGAACACGAGGAGAAGAAGAAGCTGGAGACAGATGCCATGTACCGGCTAGAGCATGGCGCCGTGGACCAGAGCAAGCTGCAGAGAGCCATCCCCACCCTATCCAACATCCAGGAGGCCCAGAGTGCCTGGAAGGACGACTTTGCCATCAACAGCATGCTGCGCAGGAAGTTCAGGGTGAGCAGGGACTGAGAGCCATGTGGACTGCGCATTGCTCCTAGCTGGGACCCTCCTGGCCTTTTGGGAGGCAGCTTGGCCTCGTGGATGGAGCCCAGGACTGGGACTCGGGAGACCTGGGCTCTGCTGGGTGATCTTGGACAGGTCCCCTCCCCTCGTGCCTTAGTTTCCCCATCTGTAAAATGGGGATAACGATATTGACCTCCTTTGGATGGTGCTGTACGATGTGTGGATGGAAGGTGCAAGAGGGGAGAGAGCTGGGTGGTGGTGCTGGGCTGGAGGAAGGACTTGCTGAGACTGCCCTTTGCGCTAGTTATTGTGGCAGTTCAGTGATGTGTCTTCGTGATTCTCTGTCTTGGACAGTCCTGCAGCATCAGTCTCGTGGGACTAGGTCAGGGGCCAAGTCCAGCCCTGGCGTAAGCTTACACCAGGGCTGAGCTTCAATGGCGTACTGTAGCTGTCTGGGCCCTTTCTCTCACCGTCCTGTCCCTCCCCTGTTTAGGAGGAGAAGAAGGTTCTCCAGGAGGAAGAGGAGAAGGACCTGGCTCTGCAGACCAAGGCCAACCTGAGCATCCCTCTGGTGCAGGAGACGGAGGAGGACCGGCGCCTGGCAGCCCTGCTCAAGTACCACAGCCTGGACTGTACGTGCTGCCTTCTGGGGCTGGGGCTGTGGGTGGGGGCTGCCTCGGGTCTCCTGGGGGGCCCTGTGCACAGAGGGATTCAGGGCCCTGTCTTGGCCCGAGGGATGTGGGCAGTGTAGGGATAAGGTCACCACTGATACTGTCAGTTGGATGTGATTTACATTGGGGATGAACAAATTGGGGGAGCCAGGACTCCTGGGTTCTATTCCCGGTGTTGGGGCGGGGGGAGTGGGAGCCAGGACTCCTGGGTTCTATTCCCAGCGTTGGGGAGTGGGATCCAGGATTCCTGAGTTCTATTCGCGGCATTAGGGTGGGGGGAGTGGGATCCAGGACTCCTGGGTTCTATTCCCAGCGTTGGGGAGTGGGATCCAAGATTCCTGGGTTCTATTCCCGGCGTTGGGGCAGGGGGAGTGGGATCCAGGACTCCTGGGTTCTAAACCCGGCATTGGGGCGGGGGCAGTGGGATCCAGGATTCCTGGGTTCTGTTCCCGGCGTTGGGGCGGGGGGAGTGGGATCCAGGATTCCTGGGTTCTGTTCCCGGCGTTGGGGCGGGGAGAGTGGGAGCCAGGACTCCTGGGTTCTATTCCCGGTGTGGGGAGTGGGATCCAGGACTCCTGGGTTCTAAACCCGGTGTTGGGGCAGGGGGAGTGGGATCCAGGACTCCTGGGTTCTAAACCCGGCGTTGGGGCGGGGGGAGTGGGATCCAGGATTCCTGGGTTCTGTTCCCGGCGTTGGGGTGGGGGGAGTGGGATCCAGGATTCCTGGGTTCTATTCCTGGCGTTGGGGTGGGGGGAGTGGGATCCAGGATTCCTGGGTTCTATTCCCGGCGTTGGGGTGGGGGGAGTGGGATCCAGGATTCCTGGGTTCTATTCCCGGCGTTAGGGCGGGGGGAGTGGGATCCAGGACTCCTGGGTTCTAAACCCGGTGTTGGGGCGGGGGGAGTGGGATCCAGGATTCCTGGGTTCTATTCCTGGCGTTGGGGCGGGGGGAGTGGGATCCAGGATTCCTGGGTTCTATTCCTGGCGTTGGGGCCAGGGGAGTGGGATCCAGGACTCGTGGGTTCTAGTCCTGGCTTTGCTGCTTACTGATGTGATTTGGGGGTGGGCTCTGAGGGGAGTGGCATTCAGGTCTGGCAGACTACGAGCCCCATAGATCAGTGCGTGCTGTTCAGCACAGGCGCATGATGCCGGTCCCAGGGCAGGAGCCCTGAGCCAGTGCTCCCAATGACATTGAAGCTTTCAGGTGCCCCTGTGCTCGCCCTGTGGATGCCTGTCACTACCCTGCTGCCCCTCCCTCTCCTTCCAGCTTATGAGGACAAACAGAAGCTGAAGCGAACAGAGATCTCTGGCCGCTCCTGGTTCCCCCCTGCTCAGGCTCCAGGTGGGAAAGCCACCGACACGCTGAAGAAGCTGGGGCTCGCCGGGAAAGCCGCGCCCCCGAAGGCGCTCACCGGCGGCTCGCACATCACGGTCGGCCACTTGGGCATTGTGCGCCGCAAATCCAGGGAGGGGCCCGAGAGCCTGCGCAGCCCGGGAGAGAGCACGGCGCAGGGGGCACGGACTGGCGGGCAGAGCTGCGACGGCGCAGCCCACGGGACGCCCCAGCAGAGCTCCCCCGCGGCCACCGACGACGTCCTCCCTGCCGTGGGCACTGCCCGCACCTCCTGCTCCACCAGCCTCAGCTCCTCTCTCGTGGCAGACTATTCGAACTCCAGCTCTGATTCTGAAGTGGACTGACACACACCCCCCGCCCCCCCCCCCGCGCTTAGGGCTGGACGTAGGGGCCCGTGTTGTTTCAATGACTCGAAGCCATAGACCCAGGAAGAACTCAGTGATCCAGCCTTCTCCACAGAGCTCCCAGCCAGCCAGACCTTCGAACACCCCGTATCAGCACTGGTGATACCCTTCCCGGTATAACCCTGGAAAGGCAGAGCGTCCCCTGCCTGTACCCCGGGTATATGAGATCCCTCCCCCCAGGATCGCAGGCAGCCTCCTCTAGTGTGGATTCACATCCGCCCCCCTGATATTTATACAGTGCCCCTCACCCTTGTGTCCTGCCCCTCGTCCCCCGTATCTGCTCCATTATTCCACTGTACATAGTAAAGGAAGGGCTTGTTTTAGTCTGTCCTCCATTAAACGCTGGCCCCAGCTGATTAACCATGTGGTTCGCTGACCGCACACACCTGGATGGGTGTGATGAAGCTTCGAGTCTCTCCTGCTTCATAGCACCAGGACTGGAGAACGGCAGGAGAGAAACCGGTTAGCTGGGACTTCGCAGGGACGGGACTAGCTGACATGGAAACCCGCGCACGCTGCTGACATATTAAACCTGCTAAATGCAGGGCTGCAAGGAACTTGTCTACAGGTGACATTTTCAAACCCGGGAGTGACCTGGGAACCTACGTCCCGTTTTCAGAAATGACTGAGACCCTTCGGTCTGGCTTACGTACCGATCGTGTGCTGGTGGAACTGTCAGCCAGCACTCCACTTCTCTGCCGAAATCATTAAACCCCTAGAACTCGCCCTGTTGATTTTCAATGAGACTAAGGCCTTGTCTAAACGCACACATATTGTACCACGTTTTAACTACACTGGGCTAGTTAAAATGGGTGCACCGCCCCCTCCCCCAGGGTTGACAGTGTTATTCCAGTATAAAGGTGCAGTGTAACTATTCCTCTCCGGGCAGGGGAATACACTGTAGAAGGCACCTTTTATACCAGCATAACAGTGGTGCGGGGTGGGGGAGGATGTTGATAGAAAAGGTCTGTAGAATCATGACTGGGGTGGAGAAAGTGACTAAGGACGTGTTATTTACCTCTTCACATAACACAAGAACCAGGGGAGAACCAGGGGTCACCCAGTGAAATCAATAGGCAACAAGTTTAAAACAAACCTCAGGCTGTACTTTTGTCATACAACGCACGGTCAACCTGTGGAACTCCTTGCCATGGGATGGGGGAAGGCCAAAATTATAACTGGGTTCAAAAAAGAACTAGATAAGTCCATGGAGGATAGGTCCCTCAGTGGCTATTGGCCAGGATGGGCAGGGACACAGCCCCATGCTCTGGGTGTTCTGATCGTCAGAAGCTGGGACTGGCCGGCAGGATGGATCACTCAGTAATTACTCTGTTCTGGTCATTCCGGCTGAAGCATCTGGCTCCAGGCACTGGCGGGGATCCTGAGCTAGATGGACCATTGATCTGACCGAGGGTGGCCATTCTTATGTCCACTAGGTACTAGAGACAGCGTGGTCAGTGGATGGGGGTTGGGAGTCAGGATGCCTGGGTTCTATCCCTAGCTCGGGGAGAGCAGTGGGGTCTAGAGTGGGTGGGCCAGGATGCCTGGGTTCTCTCCCTAGCTCGGGGAGGGCAGTGGGGTCTAGGGGTTAGAGTGGGGGAGGGGTCAGCACTTGACTTCTATCTAGCATTGTCAGTTTTGGTTGGACGTATTCCTGGAAGTTTCATCATTTGAACTAATCCTTAATTAAAGATTAATTTTTAGTTCCTGGAAACTACAGGACAGTCCGGAGCGTTGGCAATCCTAGCTCTGTTGCCAACTCGGGGAGGGCAGTGGTGTCTAGGGGTTAGAGTGGGTGGGCCAGGATGCCTGAGTTCTCTCCCTAGCTCTGGGAGGGCAGGGTGGGGGTCTAGTGGTCAGGGCAGGGGGTGCCCAGGACGCCTGGGTTCTCTCCCTAGCTCTGGGAGGGCGGTGGGGTCTGGTGGTCAGGCCAGGGGGTTCCAGGACACCTGGGTTCTCTCCCTAGCTCTGGGAGGGCGGTGGGGTCTGGTGGTCAGGGCAGGGGGTCCCAGGACGCCTGGGTTCTCTCCCTAGCTCTGGGAGGGCGGTGGGGTCTGGTGGGCAGGGCAGGGGGTCCCAGGACTCCTGGGTTCTCTCCCTAGCTCTGGGAGGGCAGTGGGGTCTGGTGGTCAGGGCAGGGGGTGCCCAGGACGCCTGGGTTCTCTCCCTAGCTCTGGGAGGGCGGTGGGGTCTGGTGGTCAGGGCAGGGGGTCCCAGGACGCCTGGGTTCTCTCCCTAGCTCTGGGAGGGCGGTGGGGTCTGGTGGGCAGGGCAGGGGGTCCCAGGACACCTGGGTTCTCTCCCTAGCTCTGGGAGGGCGGTGGGGTCTGGTGGTGAGGGCAGGGGGTCCCAGGACTCCTGGGTTCTCTCCCTAGCTCTGGGAGGGCGGTGGGGTCTGGTGGTGAGGGCAGGGGGTCCCAGGACTCCTGGGCTCTCCTTAGCTCTGGGAGGGCGGTGGGGTCTGGTGGTCAGGCCAGGGGGTGCCCAGGACTCCTGGGTTCTCTCCCTAGCTCTGGGAGGGCGGTGGGGTCTGGTGGTCAGGGCGGGGGGTCCCAGGACTGCTGGGTTCTCTCCCTAGCTCTGGGAGGGCGGTGGGGTCTGGTGGGCAGGGCAGGGGGTCCCAGGACGCCTGGGTTCTCTCCCTAGCTCTGGGAGGGCGGTGGGGTCTGGTGGTCAGGGCAGGGGGTCCCAGGACGCCTGGGTTCTCTCCCTAGCTCTGGGAGGGCGGTGGGGTCTGGTGGGCAGGGCAGGGGGTCCCAGGACTCCTGGGTTCTCTCCCTAGCTCTGGGAGGGCAGTGGGGTCTGGTGGTCAGGGCAGGGGGTGCCCAGGACGCCTGGGTTCTCTCCCTAGCTCTGGGAGGGCGGTGGGGTCTGGTGGTCAGGGCAGGGGGTCCCAGGACGCCTGGGTTCTCTCCCTAGCTCTGGGAGGGCGGTGGGGTCTGGTGGGCAGGGCAGGGGGTCCCAGGACACCTGGGTTCTCTCCCTAGCTCTGGGAGGGCGGTGGGGTCTGGTGGTGAGGGCAGGGGGTCCCAGGACTCCTGGGTTCTCTCCCTAGCTCTGGGAGGGCGGTGGGGTCTGGTGGTGAGGGCAGGGGGTCCCAGGACTCCTGGGTTCTCTCCCTAGCTCTGGGAGGGCGGTGGGGTCTGGTGGTGAGGGCAGGGGGTCCCAGGACTCCTGGGCTCTCCTTAGCTCTGGGAGGGCGGTGGGGTCTGGTGGTCAGGCCAGGGGGTGCCCAGGACTCCTGGGTTCTCTCCCTAGCTCTGGGAGGGCGGTGGGGTCTGGTGGTCAGGGCGGGGGGTCCCAGGACTCCTGGGTTCTCTCCCTAGCTCTGGGAGGGCGGTGGGGTCTGGTGGGCAGGGCAGGGGGTCCCAGGACGCCTGGGTTCTCTCCCTAGCTCTGGGAGGGCGGTGGGGTCTGGTGGTCAGGGCAGGGGGTCCCAGGACGCCTGGGTTCTCTCCCTAGCTCTGGGAGGGCGGTGGGGTCTGGTGGTCAGGCCAGGGGGTGCCCAGGACTCCTGGGTTCTCTCCCTAGCTCTGGGAGGGCAGTGGGGTCTGGTGGTCAGGGCAGGGGGTCCCAGGACGCCTGGGTTCTCTCCCTAGCTCTGGGAGGGCGGTGGGGTCTGGTGGTCAGGGCAGGGGGTCCCAGGACTCCTGGGTTCTCTCCCTAGCTCTGGGAGGGCAGTGGGGTCTGGTGGTCAGGCCAGGGGGTGCCCAGGACTCCTGGGTTCTCTCCCTAGCTCTGGGAGGGCGGTGGGGTCTGGTGGTCAGGGCAGGGGGTCCCAGGACGCCTGGGTTCTCTCCCTAGCTCTGGGAGGGCGGTGGGGTCTGGTGGTCAGGGCAGGGGGTCCCAGGACTCCTGGGTTCTCTCCCTAGCTCTGGGAGGGCGGTGGGGTCTGGTGGGCAGGGCAGGGGGTCCCAGGACACCTGGGTTCTCTCCCTAGCTCTGGGAGGGCGGTGGAGTCTGGTGGTCAGGGCAGGGGGTCCCAGGACTCCTGGGTTCTCTCCCTAGCTCTGGGAGGGCGGTGGGGTCTGGTGGTCAGGGCAGGGGGTCCCAGGACGCCTGGGTTCTCTCCCTAGCTCTGGGAGGGCGGTGGGGTCTGGTGGTCAGGGCAGGGGGTCCCAGGACGCCTGGGTTCTCTCCCTAGCTCTGGGAGGGCGGTGGGGTCTGGTGGGCAGGGCAGGGGGTCCCAGGACGCCTGGGTTCTCTCCCTAGCTCTGGGAGGGCGGTGGGGTCTGGTGGTGAGGGCAGGGGGTCCCAGGACTCCTGGGCTCTCCTTAGCTCTGGGAGGGCGGTGGGGTCTGGTGGGCAGGGCAGGGGGTCCCAGGACGCCTGGGTTCTCTCCCTAGCTCTGGGAGGGCGGTGGAGTCTGGTGGTCAGGGCAGGGGGTCCCAGGACTCCTGGGTTCTCTCCCTAGCTCTGGGAGGGCGGTGGGGTCTGGTGGTCAGGGCAGGGGGTCCCAGGACTCCTGGGTTCTCTCCCTAGCTCTGGGAGGGCGGTGGGGTCTGGTGGTCAGGGCAGGGGGTCCCAGGACGCCTGGGTTCTCTCCCTAGCTCTGGGAGGGCGGTGGAGTCTGGTGGTCAGGGCAGGGGGTCCCAGGACTCCTGGGTTCTCTCCCTAGCTCTGGGAGGGCGGTGGGGTCTGGTGGTCAGGGCAGGGGGTCCCAGGACTCCTGGGTTCTCTCCCTAGCTCTGGGAGGGCGGTGGGGTCTGGTGGTCAGGGCAGGGGGTCCCGGGACGCCTGGGTTCTCTCCCTAGCTCTGGGAGGGCGGTGGGGTCTGGTGGTCAGGGCAGGGGGTCCCGGGACGCCTGGGTTCTCTCCCTAGCTCTGGGAGGGCGGTGGGGTCTGGTGGGCAGGGCAGGGGGTCCCAGGACGCCTGGGTTCTCTCCCTAGCTCTGGGAGGGCGGTGGGGTCTGGTGGTGAGGGCAGGGGGTCCCAGGACTCCTGGGTTCTCTCCCTAGCTCTGGGAGGGCGGTGGGGTCTGGTGGTGAGGGCAGGGGGTCCCAGGACTCCTGGGCTCTCCTGAGCTCTGGGAGGGCGGTGGGGTCTGGTGGTCAGGCCAGGGGGTGCCCAGGACTCCTGGGTTCTCTCCCTAGCTCTGGGAGGGCGGTGGGGTCTGGTGGTCAGGGCAGGGGGTCCCAGGACTCCTGGGTTCTCTCCCTAGCTCTGGGAGGGCGGTGGGGTCTGGTGGGCAGGGCAGGGGGTCCCAGGACGCCTGGGTTCTCTCCCTAGCTCTGGGAGGGCGGTGGGGTCTGGTGGTCAGGGCAGGGGGTCCCAGGACGCCTGGGTTCTCTCCCTAGCTCTGGGAGGGCGGTGGGGTCTGGTGGTCAGGCCAGGGGGTGCCCAGGACTCCTGGGTTCTCTCCCTAGCTCTGGGAGGGCGGTGGGGTCTGGTGGTCAGGGCAGGGGGTCCCAGGACGCCTGGGTTCTCTCCCTAGCTCTGGGAGGGCGGTGGGGTCTGGTGGGCAGGGCAGGGGGTCCCAGGACTCCTGGGTTCTCTCCCTAGCTCTGGGAGGGCAGTGGGGTCTGGTGGTCAGGGCAGGCGGTGCCCAGGACGCCTGGGTTCTCTCCCTAGCTCTGGGAGGGCGGTGGGGTCTGGTGGTCAGGCCAGGGGGTGCCCAGGACTCCTGGGTTCTCTCCCTAGCTCTGGGAGGGCGGTGGGGTCTGGTGGTCAGGGCAGGGGGTCCCAGGACGCCTGGGTTCTCTCCCTAGCTCTGGGAGGGCGGTGGGGTCTGGTGGGCAGGGCAGGGGGTCCCAGGACTCCTGGGTTCTCTCCCTAGCTCTGGGAGGGCAGTGGGGTCTGGTGGTCAGGCCAGGGGGTGCCCAGGACTCCTGGGTTCTCTCCCTAGCTCTGGGAGGGCGGTGGGGTCTGGTGGTCAGGGCAGGGGGTGCCCAGGACGCCTGGGTTCTCTCCCTAGCTCTGGGAGGGCGGTGGGGTCTGGTGGGCAGGGCAGGGGGTGCCCAGGACGCCTGGGTTCTCTCCCTAGCTCTGGGAGGGCGGTGGGGTCTGGTGGTCAGGCCAGGGGGTGCCCAGGACTCCTGGGTTCTCTCCCTAGCTCTGGGAGGGCGGTGGGGTCTGGTAGTCAGGGCAGGGGGTCCCAGGACGCCTGGGTTCTCTCCCTAGCTCTGGGAGGGCGGTGGGGTCTGGTGGGCAGGGCAGGGGGTCCCAGGACTCCTGGGTTCTCTCCCTAGCTCTGGGAGGGCAGTGGGGTCTGGTGGTCAGGGCAGGGGGTGCCCAGGACGCCTGGGTTCTCTCCCTAGCTCTGGGAGGGCGGTGGGGTCTGGTGGTCAGGCCAGGGGGTGCCCAGGACTCCTGGGTTCTCTCCCTAGCTCTGGGAGGGCGGTGGGGTCTGGTGGGCAGGGCAGGGGGTCCCAGGACTCCTGGGTTCTCTCCCTAGCTCTGGGAGGGCAGTGGGGTCTGGTGGTCAGGCCAGGGGGTGCCCAGGACTCCTGGGTTCTCTCCCTAGCTCTGGGAGGGCGGTGGGGTCTGGTGGGCAGGGCAGGGGGTGCCCAGGACGCCTGGGTTCTCTCCCTAGCTCTGGGAGGGCGGTGGGGTCTGGTGGTCAGGGCAGGGGGTGCCCAGGACGCCTGGGTTCTCTCCCTAGCTCTGGGAGGGCGGTGGGGTCTGGTGGTCAGGCCAGGGGGTGCCCAGGACTCCTGGGTTCTCTCCCTAGCTCTGGGAGGGCGGTGGGGTCTGGTGGTCAGGGCAGGGGGTCCCAGGACGCCTGGGTTCTCTCCCTAGCTCTGGGAGGGCGGTGGGGTCTGGTGGGCAGGGCAGGGGGTCCCAGGACGCCTGGGTTCTCTCCCTAGCTCTGGGAGGGCGGTGGGGTCTGGTGGTCAGGCCAGGGGGTGCCCAGGACTCCTGGGTTCTCTCCCTAGCTCTGGGAGGGCGGTGGGGTCTGGTGGTCAGGGCAGGGGGTCCCAGGACGCCTCGGTTCTCTCCCTAGCTCTGGGAGGGCGGTGGGGTCTGGTGGGCAGGGCAGGGGGTCCCAGGACTCCTGGGTTCTCTCCCTAGCTCTGGGAGGGCAGTGGGGTCTGGTGGTCAGGCCAGGGGATGCCCAGGACTCCTGGGTTCTCTCCCTAGCTCTGGGAGGGCGGTGGGGTCTGGTGGTCAGGGCAGGGGGTGCCCAGGACGCCTGGGTTCTCTCCCTAGCTCTGGGAGGGCGGTGGGGTCTGGTGGTCAGGGCAGGGGGTGCCCAGGACGCCTGGGTTCTCTCCCTAGCTCTGGGAGGGCGGTGGGGTCTGGTGGTCAGGCCAGGGGGTGCCCAGGACTCCTGGGTTCTCTCCCTAGCTCTGGGAGGGCGGTGGGGTCTGGTGGTCAGGGGAGGGGGTCCCAGGACGCCTGGGTTCTCTCCCTAGCTCTGGGAGGGCGGTGGGGTCTGGTGGGCAGGGCAGGGGGTCCCAGGACTCCTGGGTTCTCTCCCTAGCTCTGGGAGGGCAGTGGGGTCTGGTGGTCAGGCCAGGGGGTGCCCAGGACTCCTGGGTTCTCTCCCTAGCTCTGGGAGGGCGGTGGGGTCTGGTGGGCAGGGCAGGGGGTCCCAGGACGCCTGGGTTCTCTCCCTAGCTCTGGGAGGGCGGTGGGGTCTGGTGGGCAGGGCAGGGGGTCCCAGGACTCCTGGGTTCTCTCCCTAGCTCTGGGAGGGCGGTGGAGTCTGGTGGTCAGGGCAGGGGGTCCCAGGACTCCTGGGTTCTCTCCCTAGCTCTGGGAGGGCGGTGGGGTCTGGTGGGCAGGGCAGGGGGTCCCAGGACTCCTGGGTTCTCTCCCTAGCTCTGGGAGGGCAGTGGGGTCTGGTGGTCAGGCCAGGGGGTGCCCAGGACTCCTGGGTTCTCTCCCTAGCTCTGGGAGGGCGGTGGGGTCTGGTGGTCAGGCCAGGGGGTGCCCAGGACTCCTGGGTTCTCTCCCTAGCTCTGGGAGGGCGGTGGGGTCTGGTGGGCAGGGCAGGGGGTCCCAGGACACCTGGGTTCTCTCCCTAGCTCTGGGAGGGCGGTGGGGTCTGGTGGTGAGGGCAGGGGGTCCCAGGACTCCTGGGTTCTCTCCCTAGCTCTGGGAGGGCGGTGGGGTCTGGTGGTGAGGGCAGGGGGTCCCAGGACTCCTGGGCTCTCCTGAGCTCTGGGAGGGCGGTGGGGTCTGGTGGTCAGGCCAGGGGGTGCCCAGGACTCCTGGGTTCTCTCCCTAGCTCTGGGAGGGCGGTGGGGTCTGGTGGTCAGGGCAGGGGGTCCCAGGACTCCTGGGTTCTCTCCCTAGCTCTGGGAGGGCGGTGGGGTCTGGTGGGCAGGGCAGGGGGTCCCAGGACGCCTGGGTTCTCTCCCTAGCTCTGGGAGGGCGGTGGGGTCTGGTGGGCAGGGCAGGGGGTCCCAGGACACCTGGGTTCTCTCCCTAGCTCTGGGAGGGCAGTGGGGTCTGGTGGTCAGGGCAGGGGGTGCCCAAGACGCCTGGGTTCTCTCCCTAGCTCTGGGAGGGCGGTGGGGTCTGGTGGTCAGGGCAGGGGGTCCCAGGACGCCTGGGTTCTCTCCCTAGCTCTGGGAGGGCGGTGGGGTCTGGTGGGCAGGGCAGGGGGTCCCAGGACACCTGGGTTCTCTCCCTAGCTCTGGGAGGGCGGTGGGGTCTGGTGGTGAGGGCAGGGGGTCCCAGGACTCCTGGGTTCTCTCCCTAGCTCTGGGAGGGCGGTGGGGTCTGGTGGTGAGGGCAGGGGGTCCCAGGACTCCTGGGCTCTCCTTAGCTCTGGGAGGGCGGTGGGGTCTGGTGGTCAGGCCAGGGGGTGCCCAGGACTCCTGGGTTCTCTCCCTAGCTCTGGGAGGGCGGTGGGGTCTGGTGGTCAGGGCGGGGGGTCCCAGGACTCCTGGGTTCTCTCCCTAGCTCTGGGAGGGCGGTGGGGTCTGGTGGGCAGGGCAGGGGGTCCCAGGACGCCTGGGTTCTCTCCCTAGCTCTGGGAGGGCGGTGGGGTCTGGTGGTCAGGGCAGGGGGTCCCAGGACGCCTGGGTTCTCTCCCTAGCTCTGGGAGGGCGGTGGGGTCTGGTGGGCAGGGCAGGGGGTCCCAGGACTCCTGGGTTCTCTCCCTAGCTCTGGGAGGGCAGTGGGGTCTGGTGGTCAGGGCAGGGGGTGCCCAGGACGCCTGGGTTCTCTCCCTAGCTCTGGGAGGGCGGTGGGGTCTGGTGGGCAGGGCAGGGGGTCCCAGGACGCCTGGGTTCTCTCCCTAGCTCTGGGAGGGCGGTGGGGTCTGGTGGGCAGGGCAGGGGGTCCCAGGACACCTGGGTTCTCTCCCTAGCTCTGGGAGGGCGGTGGGGTCTGGTGGTGAGGGCAGGGGGTCCCAGGACTCCTGGGTTCTCTCCCTAGCTCTGGGAGGGCGGTGGGGTCTGGTGGTGAGGGCAGGGGGTCCCAGGACTCCTGGGTTCTCTCCCTAGCTCTGGGAGGGCGGTGGGGTCTGGTGGTGAGGGCAGGGGGTCCCAGGACTCCTGGGCTCTCCTTAGCTCTGGGAGGGCGGTGGGGTCTGGTGGTCAGGCCAGGGGGTGCCCAGGACTCCTGGGTTCTCTCCCTAGCTCTGGGAGGGCGGTGGGGTCTGGTGGTCAGGGCGGGGGGTCCCAGGACTCCTGGGTTCTCTCCCTAGCTCTGGGAGGGCGGTGGGGTCTGGTGGGCAGGGCAGGGGGTCCCAGGACGCCTGGGTTCTCTCCCTAGCTCTGGGAGGGCGGTGGGGTCTGGTGGTCAGGGCAGGGGGTCCCAGGACGCCTGGGTTCTCTCCCTAGCTCTGGGAGGGCGGTGGGGTCTGGTGGTCAGGCCAGGGGGTGCCCAGGACTCCTGGGTTCTCTCCCTAGCTCTGGGAGGGCAGTGGGGTCTGGTGGTCAGGGCAGGGGGTCCCAGGACGCCTGGGTTCTCTCCCTAGCTCTGGGAGGGCGGTGGGGTCTGGTGGGCAGGGCAGGGGGTCCCAGGACGCCTGGGTTCTCTCCCTAGCTCTGGGAGGGCAGTGGGGTCTGGTGGTCAGGCCAGGGGGTGCCCAGGACTCCTGGGTTCTCTCCCTAGCTCTGGGAGGGCGGTGGGGTCTGGTGGTCAGGGCAGGGGGTCCCAGGACGCCTGGGTTCTCTCCCTAGCTCTGGGAGGGCGGTGGGGTCTGGTGGTCAGGGCAGGGGGTCCCAGGACTCCTGGGTTCTCTCCCTAGCTCTGGGAGGGCGGTGGGGTCTGGTGGGCAGGGCAGGGGGTCCCAGGACACCTGGGTTCTCTCCCTAGCTCTGGGAGGGCGGTGGAGTCTGGTGGTCAGGGCAGGGGGTCCCAGGACTCCTGGGTTCTCTCCCTAGCTCTGGGAGGGCGGTGGGGTCTGGTGGTCAGGGCAGGGGGTCCCAGGACGCCTGGGTTCTCTCCCTAGCTCTGGGAGGGCGGTGGGGTCTGGTGGTGAGGGCAGGGGGTCCCAGGACGCCTGGGTTCTCTCCCTAGCTCTGGGAGGGCGGTGGGGTCTGGTGGGCAGGGCAGGGGGTCCCAGGACGCCTGGGTTCTCTCCCTAGCTCTGGGAGGGCGGTGGGGTCTGGTGGTGAGGGCAGGGGGTCCCAGGACTCCTGGGCTCTCCTTAGCTCTGGGAGGGCGGTGGGGTCTGGTGGGCAGGGCAGGGGGTCCCAGGACGCCTGGGTTCTCTCCCTAGCTCTGGGAGGGCGGTGGAGTCTGGTGGTCAGGGCAGGGGGTCCCAGGACTCCTGGGTTCTCTCCCTAGCTCTGGGAGGGCGGTGGGGTCTGGTGGTCAGGGCAGGGGGTCCCAGGACTCCTGGGTTCTCTCCCTAGCTCTGGGAGGGCGGTGGGGTCTGGTGGTCAGGGCAGGGGGTCCCAGGACGCCTGGGTTCTCTCCCTAGCTCTGGGAGGGCGGTGGAGTCTGGTGGTCAGGGCAGGGGGTCCCAGGACTCCTGGGTTCTCTCCCTAGCTCTGGGAGGGCGGTGGGGTCTGGTGGTCAGGGCAGGGGGTCCCAGGACTCCTGGGTTCTCTCCCTAGCTCTGGGAGGGCGGTGGGGTCTGGTGGTCAGGGCAGGGGGTCCCGGGACGCCTGGGTTCTCTCCCTAGCTCTGGGAGGGCGGTGGGGTCTGGTGGTCAGGGCAGGGGGTCCCAGGACGCCTGGGTTCTCTCCCTAGCTCTGGGAGGGCGGTGGGGTCTGGTGGGCAGGGCAGGGGGTCCCAGGACACCTGGGTTCTCTCCCTAGCTCTGGGAGGGCGGTGGGGTCTGGTGGTGAGGGCAGGGGGTCCCAGGACTCCTGGGTTCTCTCCCTAGCTCTGGGAGGGCGGTGGGGTCTGGTGGTGAGGGCAGGGGGTCCCAGGACTCCTGGGCTCTCCTGAGCTCTGGGAGGGCGGTGGGGTCTGGTGGTCAGGCCAGGGGGTGCCCAGGACTCCTGGGTTCTCTCCCTAGCTCTGGGAGGGCGGTGGGGTCTGGTGGTCAGGGCAGGGGGTCCCAGGACTCCTGGGTTCTCTCCCTAGCTCTGGGAGGGCGGTGGGGTCTGGTGGGCAGGGCAGGGGGTCCCAGGACGCCTGGGTTCTCTCCCTAGCTCTGGGAGGGCGGTGGGGTCTGGTGGTCAGGGCAGGGGGTCCCAGGACGCCTGGGTTCTCTCCCTAGCTCTGGGAGGGCGGTGGGGTCTGGTGGTCAGGCCAGGGGGTGCCCAGGACTCCTGGGTTCTCTCCCTAGCTCTGGGAGGGCGGTGGGGTCTGGTGGTCAGGGCAGGGGGTCCCAGGACGCCTGGGTTCTCTCCCTAGCTCTGGGAGGGCGGTGGGGTCTGGTGGGCAGGGCAGGGGGTCCCAGGACTCCTGGGTTCTCTCCCTAGCTCTGGGAGGGCAGTGGGGTCTGGTGGTCAGGGCAGGCGGTGCCCAGGACGCCTGGGTTCTCTCCCTAGCTCTGGGAGGGCGGTGTGGTCTGGTGGTCAGGCCAGGGGGTGCCCAGGACTCCTGGGTTCTCTCCCTAGCTCTGGGAGGGCGGTGGGGTCTGGTGGTCAGGGCAGGGGGTCCCAGGACGCCTGGGTTCTCTCCCTAGCTCTGGGAGGGCGGTGGGGTCTGGTGGGCAGGGCAGGGGGTCCCAGGACTCCTGGGTTCTCTCCCTAGCTCTGGGAGGGCAGTGGGGTCTGGTGGTCAGGCCAGGGGGTGCCCAGGACTCCTGGGTTCTCTCCCTAGCTCTGGGAGGGCGGTGGGGTCTGGTGGTCAGGGCAGGGGGTGCCCAGGACGCCTGGGTTCTCTCCCTAGCTCTGGGAGGGCGGTGGGGTCTGGTGGGCAGGGCAGGGGGTGCCCAGGACGCCTGGGTTCTCTCCCTAGCTCTGGGAGGGCGGTGGGGTCTGGTGGTCAGGCCAGGGGGTGCCCAGGACTCCTGGGTTCTCTCCCTAGCTCTGGGAGGGCGGTGGGGTCTGGTAGTCAGGGCAGGGGGTCCCAGGACGCCTGGGTTCTCTCCCTAGCTCTGGGAGGGCGGTGGGGTCTGGTGGGCAGGGCAGGGGGTCCCAGGACTCCTGGGTTCTCTCCCTAGCTCTGGGAGGGCAGTGGGGTCTGGTGGTCAGGGCAGGGGGTGCCCAGGACGCCTGGGTTCTCTCCCTAGCTCTGGGAGGGCGGTGGGGTCTGGTGGTCAGGCCAGGGGGTGCCCAGGACTCCTGGGTTCTCTCCCTAGCTCTGGGAGGGCGGTGGGGTCTGGTGGGCAGGGCAGGGGGTCCCAGGACGCCTGGGTTCTCTCCCTAGCTCTGGGAGGGCGGTGGGGTCTGGTGGGCAGGGCAGGGGGTCCCAGGACTCCTGGGTTCTCTCCCTAGCTCTGGGAGGGCAGTGGGGTCTGGTGGTCAGGCCAGGGGGTGCCCAGGACTCCTGGGTTCTCTCCCTAGCTCTGGGAGGGCGGTGGGGTCTGGTGGGCAGGGCAGGGGGTGCCCAGGACGCCTGGGTTCTCTCCCTAGCTCTGGGAGGGCGGTGGGGTCTGGTGGTCAGGGCAGGGGGTGCCCAGGACGCCTGGGTTCTCTCCCTAGCTCTGGGAGGGCGGTGGGGTCTGGTGGTCAGGCCAGGGGGTGCCCAGGACTCCTGGGTTCTCTCCCTAGCTCTGGGAGGGCGGTGGGGTCTGGTGGTCAGGGCAGGGGGTCCCAGGACGCCTGGGTTCTCTCCCTAGCTCTGGGAGGGCGGTGGGGTCTGGTGGGCAGGGCAGGGGGTCCCAGGACGCCTGGGTTCTCTCCCTGGCTCTGGGAGGGCGGTGGGGTCTGGTGGTCAGGCCAGGGGGTGCCCAGGACTCCTGGGTTCTCTCCCTAGCTCTGGGAGGGCGGTGGGGTCTGGTGGTCAGGGCAGGGGGTCCCAGGACGCCTGGGTTCTCTCCCTAGCTCTGGGAGGGCGGTGGGGTCTGGTGGGCAGGGCAGGGGGTCCCAGGACTCCTGGGTTCTCTCCCTAGCTCTGGGAGGGCAGTGGGGTCTGGTGGTCAGGCCAGGGGGTGCCCAGGACTCCTGGGTTCTCTCCCTAGCTCTGGGAGGGCGGTGGGGTCTGGTGGTCAGGGCAGGGGGTGCCCAGGACGCCTGGGTTCTCTCCCTAGCTCTGGGAGGGCGGTGGGGTCTGGTGGTCAGGGCAGGGGGTGCCCAGGACGCCTGGGTTCTCTCCCTAGCTCTGGGAGGGCGGTGGGGTCTGGTGGTCAGGCCAGGGGGTGCCCAGGACTCCTGGGTTCTCTCCCTAGCTCTGGGAGGGCGGTGGGGTCTGGTGGTCAGGGGAGGGGGGTCCCAGGACGCCTGGGTTCTCTCCCTAGCTCTGGGAGGGCGGTGGGGTCTGGTGGGCAGGGCAGGGGGTCCCAGGACTCCTGGGTTCTCTCCCTAGCTCTGGGAGGGCAGTGGGGTCTGGTGGTCAGGCCAGGGGGTGCCCAGGACTCCTGGGTTCTCTCCCTAGCTCTGGGAGGGCGGTGGGGTCTGGTGGGCAGGGCAGGGGGTCCCAGGACGCCTGGGTTCTCTCCCTAGCTCTGGGAGGGCGGTGGGGTCTGGTGGGCAGGGCAGGGGGTCCCAGGACTCCTGGGTTCTCTCCCTAGCTCTGGGAGGGCGGTGGAGTCTGGTGGTCAGGGCAGGGGGTCCCAGGACTCCTGGGTTCTCTCCCTAGCTCTGGGAGGGCGGTGGGGTCTGGTGGGCAGGGCAGGGGGTCCCAGGACTCCTGGGTTCTCTCCCTAGCTCTGGGAGGGCAGTGGGGTCTGGTGGTCAGGCCAGGGGGTGCCCAGGACTCCTGGGTTCTCTCCCTAGCTCTGGGAGGGCGGTGGGGTCTGGTGGTCAGGCCAGGGGGTGCCCAGGACTCCTGGGTTCTCTCCCTAGCTCTGGGAGGGCGGTGGGGTCTGGTGGGCAGGGCAGGGGGTCCCAGGACACCTGGGTTCTCTCCCTAGCTCTGGGAGGGCGGTGGGGTCTGGTGGTGAGGGCAGGGGGTCCCAGGACTCCTGGGTTCTCTCCCTAGCTCTGGGAGGGCGGTGGGGTCTGGTGGTGAGGGCAGGGGGTGCCCAGGACTCCTGGGCTCTCCTGAGCTCTGGGAGGGCGGTGGGGTCTGGTGGTCAGGCCAGGGGGTGCCCAGGACTCCTGGGTTCTCTCCCTAGCTCTGGGAGGGCGGTGGGGTCTGGTGGGCAGGGCAGGGGGTCCCAGGACACCTGGGTTCTCTCCCTAGCTCTGGGAGGGCGGTGGGGTCTGGTGGGCAGGGCAGGGGGTCCCAGGACACCTGGGTTCTCTCCCTAGCTCTGGGAGGGCGGTGGGGTCTGGTGGTGAGGGCAGGGGGTCCCAGGACTCCTGGGTTCTCTCCCTAGCTCTGGGAGGGCGGTGGGGTCTGGTGGTCAGGGCAGGGGGTGCCCAGGACGCCTGGGTTCTCTCCCTAGCTCTGGGAGGGCGGTGGGGTCTGGTGGTCAGGGCAGGGGGTCCCAGGACTCCTGGGTTCTCTCCCTAGCTCTGGGAGGGCGGTGGGGTCTGGTGGTCAGGGCAGGGGGTCCCAGGACTCCTGGGTTCTCTCCCTAGCTCTGGGAGGGCGGTGGGGTCTGGTGGTCAGGGCAGGGGGTGCCCAGGACGCCTGGGTTCTCTCCCTAGCTCTGGGAGGGCGGTGGGGTCTGGTGGTCAGGCCAGGGGGTGCCCAGGACTCCTGGGTTCTCTCCCTAGCTCTGGGAGGGCGGTGGGGTCTGGTGGTCAGGGCAGGGGGTCCCAGGACGCCTGGGTTCTCTCCCTAGCTCTGGGAGGGCGGTGGGGTCTGGTGGGCAGGGCAGGGGGTCCCGGGACCCCTGGGCTCTAAGCCAGGCCCTGCCAGCCTAGGTTACGGTCCCGCTTTCGGAGGCGGAGCCCAGCCCGGGACCCGGCGGCGCTAGGGCCGCAGCGCCGCGCCCGTCTCCCTCTAGGACCCAGCCAGCCCCTTGGCGGAGCCCCGCGGCCCCGGTCCGCGCCTGAGTCCCGCCGCCCGCCCGGGGCCATGAGCCTGGAGTCCCTGCGCTACCGCCGCGGCGCCCTGCGCGTCCTCGACCAGCGGCTGCTGCCCCAGCGCAGCTGCTACGAGCAGATCGGCGGCGTGCGCCAGGGCTGGGAGGCCATCCGGGCCATGAAGGTGGGGGGCTGCCGGCGGGGGGGCACCCTAGAGAGGGGCGGGGCGTACAGAGCAGGGGCTGGGGGGGCGGCGGGTCACGGAAGGGTGCAAGTGGGTACAGGGCTAGGGCTGGGGTTGGGCACGGGGGGGTGGGGGGTGCGGGTATGGAGCATGGGGGTACGGGGGTGGGGGATGGCACAGAGCAGTGTGGGGTGCAGGGCCGGGTATGGAGGGGTAGGGGGTGTAGGTGTGGAGCGGTGTGGGGTGCAGGGCCGGGTATGGAGGGTAGGGGGTGCGGGTGTGGAGCGGTGTGGGGTGCAGGGCCGGGTATGGAGGGTAGGGGGTGTGGGTGTGGAGCGGTGTGGGGTGCAGGGCTGGGTATGGAGGGTAGGGGGTGTGGGTGTGGAGCGGTGTGGGGTGCAGGGCCGGGTATGGAGGGGTAGGGGGTGTGGGTGTGGAGCGGTGTGGGGTGCAGGGCCGGGTATGGAGGGGTAGGGGGTGTGGGTGTGGAGCGGTGTGGGGTGCAGGGCCGGGTATGGAGGGTAGGGGGTGTGGGTGTGGAGCGGTGTGGGGTGCAGGGCCGGGTATGGAGGGGTAGGGGGTGTGGGTGTGGAGCGGTGTGGGGTGCAGGGCCGGGTATGGAGGGGTAGGGGGTGTAGGTGTGGAGCGGTGTGGGGTGCAGGGCCGGGTATGGAGGGTAGGGGGTGTGGGTGTGGAGCGGTGTGGGGTGCAGGGCTGGGTATGGAGGGTAGGGGGTGCGGGTGTGGAGCGGTGTGGGGTGCAGGGCTGGGTATGGAGGGTAGGGGGTGCGGGTGTGGAGCGGTGTGGGGTGCAGGGCTGGGTATGGAGGGTAGGGGGTGCGGGTGTGGAGCGGTGTGGGGTGCAGGGCCGGGTATGGAGGGTAGGGGGTGTGGGTGTGGAGCGGTGTGGGGTGCAGGGCTGGGTATGGAGGGTAGGGGGTGTGGGTGTGGAGCGGTGTGGGGTGCAGGGCCGGGTATGGAGGGGTAGGGGGTGTGGGTGTGGAGCGGTGTGGGGTGCAGGGCCGGGTATGGAGGGGTAGGGGGTGTGGGTGTGGAGCGGTGTGGGGTGCAGGGCCGGGTATGGAGGGTAGGGGGTGTGGGTGTGGAGCGGTGTGGGGTGCAGGGCTGGGTATGGAGGGTAGGGGGTGTAGGTGTGGAGCGGTGTGGGGTGCAGGGCTGGGCACAGCAGCGTGGAGAGGGGGGCGCAGGGCCGGGTATGGGCATGGAGACATGGGGCGGGCACTGGGTCTGGGCTGCCCTGGGGACTGACCTAGCTGGGGCATTGCTCTGACTGGGGTAGCAGCTCCTCCCCTGCACTATCTCCACCCCACCCCCTAAAGCCTCCCATGTCATCCTTGGATCCCACTTAACCCTGACGCTGCCCCTTGTCCCCCAGGTGCGGGGCGCCCCTGCCATTGCCATCGTGGGGTGCCTGAGCCTGGCGGTGGAGCTGCATGGTGGGGCCGGCATGGGGCAGGGCAAGGCCGGCCTGGAGACCTTCATCCGTGACTCCCTCAGCTACCTGGTGACTGCGCGCCCCACGGCTGTGAACATGGCGCGGGCGGCCGAGGAGCTGGGGGCTTTCGCTTCCCAGGAGGCCCAGCGTGAGGAGGCCACAGCCGAAAGCCTGCGGGAGAGGTGAGAGCCAGGCCCGCGGCCCCTTCCCTTCCTCGGGGTCAGGGGAGCCATGCCCTAACCTCCCCCCACCCCTCAGCGTCATCCAGTGGGCAGAGGCCATGCTGGAGAAGGATCTGCGGGACAACAGGAGCATCGGGGAGCATGGGGCACGCCACCTGCTCCAGGCGTCACCGCAGGACACGGTGACGGTGCTGACTCACTGCAACACCGGCTCCCTGGCCACCGCCGGCTATGGCACCGCGCTGGGTGAGTGGGGCTGGAGGGGGCATCGGCCCACACCGGGGGGAGCCACGTTGCCTGTAAAGATTGGGTTGGAGGAAGAGGGGGGTTCTGCCGGGTAGAGTCGGGTCTTACCACGAGACCCCCTCCCTCCCAGAGCCAGAGAACCCAGGAGTCCGGACTTCCAATTCCCTCTGCTTTAACCACTAGCCCACCCTCCACCCCACTACTTAGACCCAGGAGTCCTGACTCCCAACCTTTGCCCTAACCACTAGACCCCATTCCCTTCCCGGGTCAGGGGAATTCACCCCAGGGGTCCTGCTAGCCTGCTCTGACCACAAGCCAACTCTCCAACTCACTAACCTCGCGCCCCCCACCGTTGGCGATTCCCCTCCCGCCTTGCAGGTGTCATCCGCTCTCTGCATGCCCTGGGCCGTCTGGAGCACGTCTACTGCACGGAGACGCGGCCGTACAACCAGGGGGCGCGGCTGACGGCCTACGAGCTGGTGTACGAGCGCATCCCGGCCACGCTCATCGCGGATAGCATGGTCTCGGTGGCCATGAAGGAGAAGGGCGTGTCGGGTGAGTGGGAGACAAGCTGCAGCCGGAGCCCCACCGCCACAGGCGCCAGCTGGCCTTGGCAGGAGATGTGGCTCCTAGAGCTTGTTCCCCTGGTGAGCACGTCAAGGCAGGGGCCACCCTGGAGTCTGGCATGACAGAGCCCTGAGCTCAGTCGAGGGCGGGGTCTGACGGCGCCCCGATCTCGGCCGGGGTCTGTGCAGTGTCGCGCACGATGGTGCCCCTCACGGTGTCTGAGCCGTGCCCAGTGCGACGGGGACCCATTTTGGTTGAGTCTACTGTAATGCACGCTCCCAGGAATCAATACATCCGTAGATCCCTCCAATCCAGTATCATGACACCGTAGCACGTAGGGCACTTCATCCACGGAGCTCACAGCACTTTCCACACAAGTCCGGTGTATGAGTAGCATTGTCTGCCGTTTGTGAGGGGGGTGGACACGCTGCGGCATAGAGAGGGGTGATGGCTTGCAGCTGCTCTGCTGGGTATCTCTGGGCATGGCCGGGAATAGAATCCCGGTGTTCTCCCAGCATGATGCCCTTTCCCCTGGACATCACTGCCTCTCGGAGAATCATGCTGGGTGCTCCATAGAGGTGCTTCGTTGGGGCCCTGTGCAGTCCCTGAGGGGTGCGGGAGGATTGGGGTCTGCCAGCCACCAGGCTAACCAGCAGCAGGGAGGGGGTGGGAGGAGGGGACCGCGATAGGATCACACATACTAAGGTGGCCGTGTCGTTGCTGACCCCTTGGTGGTCCTGTGGCATGGGAATCCCCCCTCCAGGACTTTAAGCGTTGCGTTCCCTCGCCCAGCCGTCGTCGTGGGCGCCGACCGGGTGGTGGCCAACGGTGACACCGCCAACAAAGTGGGCACCTACCAGCTGGCCATCGCTGCAAAGCACCATGGGATCCCCTTCTACGTGGCGGCCCCTAGCACCTCATGTGACCCGAGCTTGGCCGAAGGGGCTGACATCGTGATCGAGGAGCGGCCGAGCCAGGAGCTGACGGACGTCAATGGAGTGAGGATCGCAGCGCCAGGTACTGCAGTGGGGGCGCGGCCCTGAACAATAGTGTGGACCAGGGGTCTCCCCTGGGGCAAGAGGAGGCGGCGATAATGGGCCAGTGGGGGGATTCTTGGCTGGATATTTATGTCCCGTTGCTGAGTGGCTCACGGTGTCTCTGTTTTTCTCCTGCCAAGGGATCGGCGTTTGGAACCCAGCCTTCGACGTCACACCGCACGAGCTCATCACGGGGGGCATCATCACGGAGCTTGGTGTCTTCCGCCCCGAAGAGCTCCGAGAGGCCCTCACCCGGGCGCTGGAAGGAGAGTGAACCCCGCGGGCCAATAACTGCCCTGACTCGTGCTGCCAGGGGGTGGAGAGAGACCCGGCTTTCCGTCCGCAGAGACCAAGACGGCGGGGGGCGGGGGGGGGTAATACCCCCCCTGCCTGGCTCTGTTTTACATGCTGCTAATAAAGCCCCGTGGCCTTTGATCACCACCACTCTTCTGCATGCCTGTAGCTGTCTAAATTAGCTGGCCTTTAATGAGCTGTGTGTGGGTTGTGCGCCCTCTGCTGGATGGAGTCTGCCTACCCCCCTCCCCCCCCCCCCCCGTGTGTCATAGCCCCTCTGCTGCCACAGGAGATTCTCCCTTAGCTCCCGGGGCTGGGGTTTGGGCTCGCCTGAGGGTCTGAATGGCAGCAGCGGGAAGTGCCCGTGTGGCCTGGCAGAACCTGCCCCAGCGAGTCCTCCTGACTCACCGAGACTGGAGCAAATGGGGGCAGAGGGAGCTTGCATTGGCGGGGGGGAGGGGGGGGACGATGGACACCTCACTGCCCCCCCCCCCCCCAGGGCCTTCTGGATCCCGGCATGCACTGGGTGAGTGTGCCCTCTGTATCCCGGCATGCATCTGAAGTGCCATTTCCCCCGCCCCTCTGTATCCCGGCGTGCACTGGGGGCGTGGTTTGCCCCTCTGTATCCCGGCATGCATCGGAAGTGACACTTCCCCCGCCCCTCTGTATCCCGGCATGCACTGGGGGGCGTGGTTTGCCCCCTCTGTATCCCGCCCTGCATCGGAAGTGACGTTTTCCCCGCCCCTCTGTATCCCGGCATGCACTGGGGGGCGTGGTTTGCCCCCTCTGTATCCCGCCCTGCATCGGAAGTGACGTTTTCCCCGCCCCTCTGTATCCCGGCATGCACTGGGGGGCGTGGTTTGCCCCCTCTGTATCCCGCCCTGCATCGGAAGTGACGTTTTCCCCGCCCCTCTGTATCCCGGCGTGCCCTGGGGCGGTGCCGGAAGTGGAGGCCGGCTCATGGCTCAGGGGAAGCAGAAGTTCCAGGCCCAGAAGCCGGGCGCGGGGAAGAAGCCGGCGGCCCAGGGGGTCCGGGGACCCCGGAAGGGAGGTGAGCGGCCTGGGGGCGGGCCCAGGCGACCCCCCCCCCCCCTCGTGCCGGGCCCCGAGACCCCCTGTTACCCGCCTCACTCCAGAGGCCCCAGCAGCCCCCTCCTCCTGCGGGCCCCAGGGAGAGGGCGGGCCCCCCCCCCCCCGACTCCTCTCCCCCAGGCCGCTCGCAGGCTGGGGGTCCCTACGCTGAGGCCGGTCAGCCGCTTCCCTGGGTCCAGACACTTAACCGCCCCTCTCCCGCGTCTCTCCCGCAGGCCGGGTCATTGCTCCCAAGAAAGCTCGGGTGATCCAGCAGCAGAAACTGAAAAAGGTGAGGGGGGCGGAACCCAAACACCCCCCCCCCCCCCCCCGCAGCAGCAGCGTGTACAGCTCGGTTTGTTGCAGAGAGGCCCCTACCAAATTCATGGCCATGAAAAACGCCTCGCTGACCGTGAAATCTGTGCCAGCCCCCCCCCACCCCCCCCCCCATGAAATCTGGGCTTGTAAAGGGTAACGGGACACACTGTACACATGTCACAGGGGAGACCAGCTTTGCTCAAATTGGGGGTCCTGACCCACAGAGGGGTTAAAGGAGGGTGGCAAAGTTATTTTAGGGGGGTCACGGAATTGCCTCCCTTACGTCAATGGGGGGGAGGAGGGATAGCTCAGTGGTTTGAGCATTGGCCTGCTAAACCCAGGGTTGTGAGTTCAATCCTTGAGGGGGCCATTTGGGGATCTGGGGCAAAAATGGGGGATTGGCCCTGCTTTGAGCAGGGGGTTGGACTGGATGACCTCCTGAGGTCCCTTCCCACCCTGAGATTCTATGATTCTATGAACGCTGCCTTCAGAGCTGGGTGGCTGGAGAGCGGCAGCTGTGGGCCAGGCGCCCAGCTCTGAAGGCAGAGCCACCAGCAGCAGCGCAGAAGTTAAGGGTAGCCGTACCGCAACCCCTCCTACAATAACCTTGCGACCTCCCACACAACGCCTTTTTGGGTCAGGACCCCTACAATTATAACACCGTGAAATTTCAGATTTAAAGCGATGAAATCATGATATTTACTATTTTAAAAATCCTATATCCGTGAAACTGACCACAATGGACCATGAGTTTGGTGGAGACCTAGTTATAGAGCAGGCGTGGCCAAACTGCAGCTCGTGACCCGCAATGTGGTTCTTTTACAGTTAAAGTGCAGGGCTTGCAAAGAAATTTCAGGAAATTTTGTCTTTCTGTGTTCAGACTTTGTACTGTGCGGACCTGGTGTGCTTGCGATCTCCCTGCTTTCCGCAGAATACAGGCTGTGTTTACGGTTCATAAATTGCATTTGAATAGTTTTAGATTTAAGTGTTAATCCGACGTTAATTTCATGGATGACAATGACATCGTCACATTGTGAGAAATGCAAATATGAAGAAGAAAACCAAAGTTTTAAGCCAGAATGGGAGGAAGAGTTTGCATTCACTGTTAAAGGTGGCAAACCTCTGTGCCTTGTCTGCAATGCATCACTCATTCACTACGAAGCGAGCAACTTGAAACCTCGCTAAGAAACAAATCGCAATAACTTTTCATCTAAATACCCTCCTGAATCAGAATTAAGGAAAAACAAGCTAGCCGCATTAAAATTATGCCTAAACAGTCAACAGACGCTGTTTTCAGCATTCCGTAAGGAAGCTGACACAACAACCGAAGCTAGTTTTGTTATGTCGGGATATCACTCGTGCTAAACGTCCATATTCTGATGAAGAATTTGTTAAGAATATTGCGGAAGTGGTTGCAATTTTAGATCCAAATAACACAAACCTTCAATGACTAATGAAACCAATTCCACTTTCATGCCATACTACGGAGAGGCGTATCTCCCAGATCAGTGCTGATGTTGCAAGCAAGATGCAAAACGATGTAAAGAATTCTCTAGTATTCAGCCTGGCTCTCAACAAATCCACAGATATACAAGATAAATTCCAACTAGCGATATTTGTTTGCTATGTTTCCGCAGAAGGATAAGATTATTTCTGACCTTACTCAGTCTTCAGCTTTCAGAACAAGTTAAAGCTTTCTGCAAAGAAACCTAGTGGGAAGAGACTTCAACCATTTCCCCATCGCAAAAGTAGGGTGAACACATTCCCCAAAATCAAAGTAGAAGATCACAAACTCGAGGAACACAGAGGTAAATTATACAAGGACTGCCTGATGACTTTCTGGCCAAGTTTGAAGACTTGCAGAAGTTGAGATCCTGCTTCGCCTTTCTTGTAAACCCATTCATGGTTGATGTGATCAACGATGGCTGTCCAATTCCCAAAACTGTGGTTACGGAAACTCTTACCGTAGAAATGGAATTATGGGAACTCCAGGAGAACCAGGCTCTAAAGATGATGCATAAATCACAGTCTGCAATCGAGTTCTGGAAACAAGTGCCAGGAACGAAGTATCCTCAACTCAAGACTAGTGTGCGACTGATTTCAATTTGCGGCACAACAAATGCTGCTGTGAATTGCTGTACTCTGTGATGAAGTTGGTAAAATCGAAACGTTGGGCAGGCCTTACAAATCAACATGTGACCGAGCTCCTCTGTACCGCCTTGACAACATAACAACCAGATTTCCAAAGACTTACAACCAGGATGGAGACCCAAAAGGCCTCTAGCTCTAGCAGTAATTAGCCACGATACAGTAAGTAGGATGTTAATATTTAAAAAAATGCATTTGTAAAGGTTGTGCAGCTCTCAAGCTTCTGAATATTATCGTACGTGGCTTGGAGGGTCAGTAAGTTTGGCCACCCGTGGTGTAGAGGTGCCTCTCCAGGAGTAATAGGGTGGCTGCTAGTGTTACAATTTTACAGCGTGTACATCTACCACATCACCCTACCCAAACAGACCGCACCACTCCACGTGCCAGTGAGGACAAACTGCACGTGAATCAATTGAGGTTGGAAATTAGAAGCAGGTCCCTAACCATCAGAGGAGGGAGGTTCTAGATCAGCCCAGCAGTCATCGCAGCGGGGACAGCACCAGAACTAGCTTTGAGATGGAGCTCGATAAGGGCTGTGAACAGGGTGGCATGTGGGGGTGGCCTGGGCTAGCGGGAGCTGGACTGGATGGCCTGGGGGGCAGGGTCCCTTCCAGCCCCATGTTCGGGGTGAGAGAGAGAATGAGCCACAGGTGTCAGTCATGTTGTATGATGTGTGACTCGAAGGTGGAGAAGAGCGGAATGAGAACCTGGGGAGAACAGACTGGATTTAGATTCTGTGTTGTAAATCAAAGCTCTAACTCACTCCATGTGGGCCGCTACCTGAACATACCATGGTGACCGATATTGTCTCATTGTTTCCTTGTGCTCCTCTGTCAGTCGGCCTATCTGTATCATCGGTTGTCTCTTGCCTTTGATTGTAAATTCTGCGAGGGTGAAAACTGTCTGTTCTGTGTTCGTACATCACTTAACACAATGAGGTCCTGGTCTGTGACAGGAGCTCCTAGCCATGACTCTAATACTGCCAACCATTAAAAACCAGGGCTGGCAATTTAATCGCAGTTAACTCAAAAAAAGTAATTGAGATTTTAAAAATTAATCAGTTTTAATCACACTGTTACACAATAATAGAATGCCATTTATTTAAATATTTTGGATGTTTTTCTACATTTTCAAATATATTGATTTCAATTACAACACAATACAAAGTGTACAGTACTCACTTTATATTTTTATTACAAATATTTGCACTGTAAAAATAAGCAAAAATAGTATTTTTCAATACACCTCATACAAGTACCGTAGTGCAATCTCTTTATCGCAAAGCGCAACTTACAAATGTAGATTTTTTTTTTTGTTACATAACTACACTCAAGAACAAAACAATGTAAAACTTTAGCGCCTACAAGTCAACTCAGTCCTACTTCTTGTTCAGCCAATCGCTCAGAGAAACAAGTTTGTTTACATTTACGGGAGATAATGCTGCCTCTTCTTATTTACAACGTCACCTGAAAGTGAGAACAGGCATTCGCATGGCACTTTTGTAGCTGGCATTGCAAGGTATGTACATGCCAGATACGCTAAACATTCGTATGCTTCGGCCACCATTCCAGAGGACGTGCATCCATGCTGCCGATGGATTATTTTAATCACTTGATAGCCCTAACAAAAACATGACTGGAACCATGCTGGACATGAACATGGGAAATGTTAGCCTGGAACCCTGTGTGGGAACACAATTCGAGTCCTGCTCTCCTTGTGCAGACCATGGTTGTGGAATCTCCATCACTGGGGATGTTTAAGAGCAGGTTAGATAAACACCTGTCAGGGATGGTCTAGATAATACTTAGTCCTGCCATGAGTGCAGGGGACTGGACTAGATGCCTCTCGAGGTCCCTTCCAGTTCTATGACTTTCTCTCACCTGCTCAGGCTGAGACCTGTTCAGTTGCACTCGCTGGTGGAGTGGTGAAGGGAGGTGGGGGCCTGGGCTGGGCAGGGACTAGAGGGTGACCCCGGTTTAGTCCCCGGTTCCTCCCCAGGAGGCCCCTGCTTAGATGGCTGCTGCTGGGTTTATTTGCCTCACGGCCTCCTTCCTCCCCAGAACTTGGAAGTCGGCATCCGGAAGAAGATTGAACATGAGGTGATGATGAAAGCCAGCACCAGCATGGCCAAGAAGCTGACCGTGGTCAAAGCGCCAGACAAGGGAGCCAAGAAGAAGGGCCACTCCAGCAAGTCTCCCCTGTAACCTGAGCCTAGGGGGCTGCCACCATGCTTGTGCTCCTGGGACCTCCCATAGCCTGTGGCTGGACAAACACCGACCATCCCACTCAGCTGGGAGCCCCGTGTAGAGACCGGGGGCAGCTGTGTGTCCCTGAACAAAAATGCCTTTGCAGCTACCTCCTTGAATGTGTTCTTCCTCCTCTAATGTCTCCTGTGGTGCATGTTCCCCCATGGTCTGTTCCATGCCTTGTAGCTGGGGATGGGGGCGTGGCTCAACCCTACGTGGTTAACCTGCCTCGTGCCACAAATGGCACAAGCAAAGCCCGTCTTGTCACCTGGAAGGAGGCGGAGGCTGAATGGGGCAGGGCAACTTGGTAGTTCTCAGCCAGGCCCCATGCGAGGGATTCTCCTTCCCTTCCCTAGGCAGGAAAGTGACAGGGCCTGTGCCCCCTCTGCTGTCAGCAGGTCTCCCACTGCAGAGTCAGGAAGGGTGTTTCCTCCAGCGGGAGCTGGTGCAGCCACGGAAGAGTGAGCGAGAGCAATCTCAAGGCTTTTGTGCTGCTGGTGAATTGCTGGCTGTGGGTCCCCCCACGCCTGGGAGCCCTGGTGGAGTTTGTGGCAGCGCCTAGGAAAAGCTGCCTGTGTGAACTACGCACCTGGGGCTAAACTCATTTGCTGTGAGGGGAAGGGGAGCAGCTTGGGCCTGGGAGCAGAGATGCTAAATCTCCTGTTCTCTTACTGACTCCAGCCACGCAGATTGGTCTCAGCAAATGCCTGGGGGAAGGGGCACGTTGCCGGGGTGTCTCCCTGCCCTGACCGTCCTCCGGTGCTTTAATAAAATGTACTGGGGGGAATGTCCTGTCCTGTAACAGCTCTGTTCCATCTCCTTGGGGACTACAATTAGGATAGCTGAAGGCCTCTGCCCTGGGGGCTTGGATACAGGATCCACATGGTCCTTGTGAGCTAACCACCCCTAGGGCCTTCTGTGCTCAGGACAGCCTGGGGGAAGTTCCCCTTGGCTTGGCTGGCAGGGGGTCTATGGTGGGTGTGATTAGACACATGGATCTGAACACAAGAACGGCCATACCGGGTAAGACCAAAGGTCCATCTAGCCCAGAGGTGGGCAAACTACGGCCCGCGGGACTGTCCTGCCCAGCCCTTGAGCTCCCGGCCAGGGAGGCTGGAGGCTAGCCCCCAGCCCCTTCCCTGCTGTCCCTATCCGCAGCCTAAGCTCGCTGTGCCACCAGTGCTCGGGCTGGCTCCGGCTGCGCGGGGCAGCTGTCAGACATGCTGCTCTGAGCAGCATGGTAAGGGGGTGGGGAGAAGGGGAAGGGGGCCCCAGGGGGCAGTCAGGGAGCAGGGGGGGCCCAGATACATGTCAGAGTCCCAGGGGGGCCTGTCAAGGGGCAGGGGTGTGGATAGGGGGTGGGGTCCTGGGGGGGCAGGAGTGGGAGGTGTCAGGGGACAAGGAGCATGGGGAGGTTGGATGGGTGGGGAGTTTTGAGGGGGTGGATAGGGGGTGGGGGCCAGGCTGTTTGGGAAGGCACAGCCTTCCCTACCCGGCCCGCCGTACAGTTTTGGAACCCCGATGTGGCCCTCAGGCCAAAAAGTGCCCATCCCTGATCTAGCCCAGTATCCTGTCTTCCAACAGTGTCCAATGCCAGGTACCCCAGAGGGAATGAACAGAACAGGGAATCATCAAGTGATCATTCCCCTGTTGCCCATTCCCAGTTTCTGGCAAACAGAGGCTAGGGACACCATCCCTGCCCAGCCTGGCTAATAGCCATTGATGGACCTGTCCTCCATGAACTTATCTAGTTCTTTTTTGAACCCTGTTATAGTTTTAGCCTTCACAACATCCTCTGGCAAGGAGTTCCACAGGTTAACTGTGTGTTGTGAAAAACCCTGCATTGTGTGAAATCTGCTCCCTGCGGGACTTGCACCCTCCGTGGGGGCTGTGTACGTGACTCCCTGTATGGCTCTATCTCGTTCTCATCTGGCCCCATCACCATGATATCTGGGCACCTCACACACTCTCTGTCAGGCAGAGTGGGGCCAATACCCCACTTCAGAAGCAGGGGGGCCTGAGGTGCAGAGGGGCCAAGATCCAAACCCTCACAGCAGTTAGGCCCTGAACTCTCAGGGAAATCAGTGGGTGCTGGACCTAAGTGACTTGGCCCAGGTCACCCAGGAAGTCCTGGAGCAGAGCTGGGAATGGACCCCAGGGATCCCAATTCCCAGGTTACTGCCCTAACCACTGGGCCGCCCTACCTGCTGTGGCCCTGACAGCGGGAATTACGGGTACGGTAGAGTCTCCGTCATCAAGGGGGGCATCTTTTGGTCAGGCCGTGCTCTAGCTCAGCCATGAGCTCTGGGCTGGGGGAGGGAGGTTCTCCAGCCTGCAGGAGACTGGGGTGGGGGGGATTCTCTGGTATGTTCTGGAGGAGCCTGGGCTGGATGATCACAAAGGCCCCTTCAGCCTTAAATGCTGACTATGGTAGAAGAACAGGGGGCTCCCATGGGAATGCCGGCGCTCAAACCTTGGGGCAGGGATCCTGCCCTACTGCGGCCTCGTCTACACGCAGGGTGTGTCTACACCGCCCTGGACACCGGAATAGCCAGCTCGCTGTAACTCTGCCAGCGTAACCCCCGAGCGAGGGGACAGCCTGGCTGCAGGAAGGCGTTTCTCCGTAGGGGTAGGAACTCCACCACCATTGACACCCCTGTGTCTGTGCTGGGAGCTCTGTCGCACGCCTCGACGCTTCGCGGGCGGGGGGATTTTCACGCCTGTGTTGATTTGACTTTTCCATGTCGACGCGGGCTGTCCGGGCATGCGACACCAGGAGAGCCGGCCGCGCGTGGGCGCTGGCAGGGCCGGGCTGGGTAGGGGTCTGGCTTATGAGCAAAACCAGGCCAGAGGTGTGCACCAGAAGTCTGCAGGGTAGATGTGGTCCAAGAGCCTGCTCGTGCATTTCCTGGTGCTGGCTCCCCCGCCCGTGTGCTAGACGGGCCTGTTGTCACTCTCCAAGGCCCGGCTTGGATCCTCCTTAACCTGATTAACTCCCATCAGGGCGGCTGGTGATGGATGTTTTCGTTTCAGGGCCGTGGGGGAGATAATCCCGGCTGCTGGAGGTCATGGGGGGAGGCGCAGTGAACCTTGGGGTGTGGGGGGGATTGAGGGAAATAGATCAAAGCATCTTCCCAGGAAGTGGGGCAGAGGGATTAGAAGGGGGCAGAATGAATGGAGACTGAAAACGCTGGGTCCCAGTACGATGGATCCTTCACCCCTGCCGGCCTTTGACACTTGCGCGTGCTAACAGCCCGGCGCTGGGAAGGAAGGTTTTCATCTGCTCCTGCTGGACCTGGGTTGGTCTTTGATCTCTTGGAGCCTTGTCAGCCCCCTTCCCTGCCGATAATCAGCTCTGCTAAGCCCAGGCCTGGTTTCTAATCAGATGGGGCAGCCCCTGGCGTCTGGGGTGGGCAGGAGGGGTGATGGGGATGGAGCCCTTTGCATCAGGAGCTGAAATTGTGATCCCCTCCCCTCTGATACTTCTCCCGTGGCCTGGCTGCAATGTATTTGATGGCTCCCAGCCCAGTTCTCTGGGGAGCAGAGAAGGAAACTGAGGAACAGAGATTAGAAGCAAATTGAGCAAAGACAGGTGGGGGGGGTGAGTTGGGGGTAGAAGCCAGGAGTCCTGCACCCAGCCTCCCCTGCTCTAACCCACTAGTCCCCACTCCCCTCCCAGAGCTGGGGATAGAACTCAGGAGTCCTGCACCCAGCCCTGCTCTAACCACTGAGCCCCACTCTCAGTTATTTTGTGATGCTCCATCATTTAGCACAGACCATTCCCCACCCGTGCCAAGCCTGTGGGGCATCCAGCCGGGTCCCATCTTTCCTGTGCCAACACTTCAGGTGTGGGAGGAAGCTCCAGGTTCCCAGCAGGGCTGTGGATTCCAAATTATCTCCGGGCCGGCTCTGTTTGAAGTAAGACACGCCCCCCCACCCCTAGCAATGGGCTGCCCGGAGAACTATAGCCCTGGGCTGGGGAACCCCATCAGCCCCCAATTGTCTGCAGGGAACAATGGGGATTCCGCAGGGGCTGGTTCAAGGCTGTTCTGAACACTGGACACAACCAAAAGGAGCCCCACCCCCACCCCCACCCTGCCCATGCTGGCTTTGCCCTGCTAACCCGGCTCCCAGACCTCACAGCTGGGGAAGCAGCTTAAACCTCTTTCCGGGGCTTTATTTCTACCATGGATTTAGCCCTGGGGGAAGTGCAGGTTAGTGGCTAGGAGAGGGGCACTGGAGTCAGGACTCCTGGGTTCTATTCTTGGCTCCAGGAGGGGAGTGGGGTCTTGTGGCTGCAGCAGAGACCTTGGTCCAGGACTCCTGGGTTCTGTTCTGAGCTCTGGCAGGGGAATGTGGTCTAGTGGCTAAAGCAGCAGATTGTGGGATCTGGATTCTATTTCCTGGCTCCACTTCTGCCTCATTCCGTGACCTCAGACCCGGTCACTTCCTCCGTCTGGGCCTCAGCTTCTCATTCTGTGAAGCGGCGATAACGCAGGCCTGGATCTCTTCTTGGCAGCCCGGCAGACATTGCCAGCGGTGTCACTGCAGGAGCACGCCCCTGCCTCTTACAGTGGGAGAGAACATGCAACAGCTACGACTCACACCTGAATCCGGCCTGGGTTTCCAACCCATCCTGCAGCACGCGCCTTCGTTGCATCTGCACTGCAGTAAATGAATAACAATCCCTAGTTCCGATCTATCAGCAGCTCTCAAAGCACTTTACAGAGGAGGGCGGTATCATTATCCCCATTTTACAGAGGGGGAAACTGAGGCACAGAAAGGCAAAGTGACTTGCCCAACGTCACCCAGTGGCAGAGCTAGGAATAAAATGCTGGTCTCCCAAGTCCCTGTCCAGTGCTTTAGCCACTAGTCCACATGGCTCTGAAGAGAAACCACGTTGCCTTTTAATCATTTTTGGGGAGGGGGAGGAGGAGTCAGTGGGACAATCACGTCATAGCCATTGTCCCCTGTATGCAAGTACCTGCTTGTCCAAGAAAGGCACTGACCTGACGCTTCCAAATCCTACCGTGAATCTAGGCTTCGCTGTGGTTTCTTAAACAGGCTCAGACCCAACGAGCACTGGGATTTGAAACAAGTTTTAGCAAGAACTCCTTTGAGCAGGGCTCCTGGTTCTCTGGCTTCTGACTGGGTCTTAGAAATGCAAAATGAGACGTGTAATACAATGCAAAATTGTATTGCAATTGGCTACTCTCCTGCAAGCAATCATTCATCATCATTCAGTAATCCAAGTCTGAATGTAAGCTATTACATAGTGTGACAGAGTTCTACACTCATCGCTTGTCCTGTTCATTCAGCAGCGCCATGTCAATGAAGGCAGCTAGAGCACTGAACCAGGAGACTTGGGTTCTATACTTAGCTCTGACTGGTGACCTTGAGTAAGTCACACCTCCTCTGTACCTCAGTTTCCCCATCTACAAAAGGAGATCATGATACTGCCCTTCTCTACAAAGCAGGAAGATCTGATGAGAAGCCAGCTGTTATTAAATCAGGAATCCCTATCTGCTGTAACCTCCCCTGGTAAGGTATGGAAAGGATAGGATAACCAACACCTGTACCCAACTGAACCCCCAGTTGTTACCCCCACCAAAGAGCGTGGTGTGGGACTGGCCGTACGTACCCTCTCTCAGGGAAGAGGCAGCACTCAGATGTCTTGTGGGTGGAGTGGTGACTCTAACTTTGCCTCTGACACCCCCCAGTATAAAGTGTGTTGTCCCTAAGGGGAATGGTTACCTGGGCTTCCTAAACTCATTCTGAGTTTCCCTGGGCTTCCCCAAGCACGGGCCTAGTTTGTGCTCTAAGCCAGCAGAATCACAAACCACCTCCTCTTGTCCGAGCTGAGGAACCTTCTGAAATGCAGCCACCTCTGGGGAGGGGGGTGACAGCAGATAGTAACAGAGAAAGGGAGGGCCACTTGGGCGAACCCCTGCTCTTAGGGATGCTGCCCTGCCCCATTGACTAGCATCCCTCCCTCTTTTGTCTTCATGGGCTCTGGATATTATCCATCCCTTCCCCCCAAGTCCTGTAAAATGAACTGGAGCCCTTTATAAACAGCAGCCTTTGGGGTCCTTCCACAGGGGAAGGGGATTTGCATGCATCGCGCTGGTGTGCATGGGATGGGAGACAGATGGGAACGTGCTGCCCTGGGGTGGGAGGTCCTGGGTGGCACCTGCACATGTGGAGCTGGGGTGGGTGATCTGCCTGCAGCAAGAGGAATAGGGGAGGTGCTTGAGCTGGAAGTGGGAACTGCAGCAGAAGGAGGATCCCTGGGCCGAGGGATCCCCTAGTCTGGAAGATGAAGTGGGAGGAGGAATAGCCAGGGGGATGTCCATGGTGTGTGGGACATGCGGGAGGAGCTGGGGGGTCCCCTGGGCTGGGAGACGCAGGAGGGGAGCTGGGGGGGTCCCTGGGGTGGGAGACGCAGGAGGGGAGCTGGGGGGGTCCCTGGGGTGGGAGACGCAGGAGGGGAGCTGGGGGGGTCCCTGGGGTGGGAGACGCAGGAGGGGAGCTGGGGGGGTCCCTGGGGTGGGAGACGCAGGAGGGGAGCTGGGAGGGGTCCCTGGGGTGGGAGACGCAGGGGGGAGGAACTGGGGGGGGGCCTGGGGGGGAGACTCGGGGGGGGAGGAGCTGGGTGATCCCTGGAAGGGACTGAGAGATGAAGGGGGAGGAGCTGGGGGGTACCTGGGCGGGGAGGGGGCGGAGCCTGCCTCCTGTGTCCTGGACCGGAACCAACCGCAACCTCCCGGTTGCTACATTGTTGCCATTTCCTGCCTCTTTCGAATGTTGTGAATGAAGGCTCGGAAGCCACGCCCACCTTCCCCATATATGGGCACCACCTCCCGGTCCCGCGCTCCCTGGTTGGTGGGCCTCCCGCCCTGATTGACGGCTCTCCCCAGACTTCCCACGTGGGGGAGGGGGCCCAGCCTCTGATTGACAACGGGGACAGCCATTGGCAAGCGGGGGCTGCCCCCCGGCAGCCAATGGGGGCCAGACAGGGGGAGGGGAAGCCGGGGATCAAGCAGCCGTCGAGCTCATTGTTGTGGAGCTTCTTAAAGGGGCCGCATCGCGGGGCCGGGGCCGGGGCCGGAGGAAGCGGCGGCGGATCCGCGCAGCCAGAGCGAACCGGGCCCGAGGGAGACCCCGCCCCCTGCCCCCCTCGAGCGCGGGACCTGCCGAGCTCCGGAGCCAGCGGGCGGGGCCCCGGGGAGGCGCCCGGGCGAGCCCGGGGATCGAGCCCGAGCGCTGGGCCGCGGGGGAGCCCGAGGCCGCCCGCGCCCATGGAGCACCCGGCCGCCAAGCGGCGCTGCGGCCCCCCCGGCGGCGGGCGGGGGCCCGAGGGGCCCGGGCCCGGGGCCGCCGCGGAGGGCGGAGGCGGCGGCCGGGCCGAGACGCTGCTGGATCTCAGCGCCAAGCGGGTGGCGGAGACGTGGGCCTTCGAGCAGGTGAGGGGGGCCGGCCCCGGCGGGGATCCCCGGCCCGCCACGTGTCCCCGGGGGGTGTCCCCGTCTCCCCCCCCCCCCCCCGTGCCAGCCGTCCTGGGGGAGCCCCGGGGGTGTCCCCCTCCCCTACCTTCCCCCCAACCCCCGTGTCAGCCCGCCTGGGGGTGTCCCCCCTCCCCTACCTTCCCCCCACCCCCCGTGTCAGCTGCCTGGGGGAGCCCCGGGGGTGTCCCCCTTCCCTACCCCCCCCCGTGTCAGCTGCCTGGGGGTGTCCCCCTTCCCTACCCCCCCCCGTGTCAGCTGCCTGGGGGTGTCCCCCTTCCCTACCCCCCCCCGTGTCAGCTGCCTGGGGGTGTCCCCCTTCCCTACCCCCCCCGTGCCAGCCGTCCTGGGGGAGCCCCGGGGGTGTCCCCCTTCCCTACCTTCCCCCCACCCCCGTGTCAGCCCGCCTGGGGGTGTTCCCCCCTCCCCTACCTCCCCGCCGTGTCAGCCCACCTGGGGGTGTCCCCCCTCCCCTACCTTCCCCCCAACCCCCGTGTCAGCTGCCTGGGGGTGTCCCCCCTCCCCTACCTTCCCCCCACCCCTGTGTCAGCCCGCCTGGGGGTGTCCCCCCTCCCCTACCTTCCCCCCAACCCCCGTGTCAGCTGCCTGGGGGAGCCCCGGGGGTGTCCCCCTCCCCTACCTTCCCCCCACCCCCGTGTCAGCCCGCCTGGGGGTGTCCCCCCTCCCCTACCTTCCCCCCAACCCCCGTGTCAGCCCGCCTGGGGGTGTCCCCCATCTTCCCATCCCCAGTGTTCTCCTGTCAGCTCTCCTGGGGGTACCCTAGTGTCTGCCTGTTTTTCTATCCTTTATCTCCCCCACCACCACCCCACTTCTGCCTTCAGTTCCCTTCACCCCCTGGGTTCTGAGGGCTGCCCCTGTAACCCCACCGGGGCATTTCCCCCAATCTCTTCCCTTGGGGTGGCCCCACCTGAGCCTCCTCCCCAGCCCCCGGTCCCTTTCGCCAACACCCCCCCCTCACCCCGTGGGATGCTCCTACAGCAGGTGTCCGCCACTAGGGCCACCCACCTACTGACCTTCTCACCCCCCGCGGCCTCTGAGCCAGGATCAGCCCCCGCACCCCACCGGCTGGGCCACCCATTGGCAGGTGCCTGCCTGGGGGCAGGGTGATGAGACTGGCTGGGGTCAGAGGAAGTGGTTACTCACACCCGGGCCAGACCAGCCCTTTTTAAATTGCTGGGTGGCTCTTTGACCTCCTTGTCCCGGCTTAGCCCCCAACTCTGGCTTCCCCAGCTTGGCCGCCCCAGTGGGGAGCACTGGTGGGGAGGGGGGTGTTTGGTTAGTGGGGAGGATGGCAGGGGAATTTCAGGGGTTGCCTCCGGGACTGGAGGCAGTGACCCAGGAGGCCCCCGCCCGCCCTAGATCCCCGCGGTCGAGGTGGGTACCAGGGAAATAGGTGCTGAGAGCTGGGAACAACCGGGCGCCCGCCCTGTCGCTTGGGACTTCAAAAACTAGTCCGGGCAAAACGCTGGAGACGTGACCCCCGGAGGGAGCCTTGGGAAACGGCTGGGCAGGGGGGGTGGGGAGCAGACTTGGGGCGTGTCTCCCCACCTCCCTGCTTGTCTGAACGTGGGCCTGATTCCCCCCCCCCGCCCTCCAAACCAGTGTTTACACCCCCTCTGCCCCCCCCAAGAATCCAGGCTGATGGGCAGGGAAGGGATTTGGTTTCGAGTGAGGCTGGGAAACTTGTCAGACGGGAGTCTCCTATCATGACGCCCTTCCCCGAGATGAATGAACCCTTCCCCGCTAGCCCCCCCCACCCCCCCACCAGGACATGCTGAGACTTCATGCTCTGGAACAGGTGAGAGGTGGCTTTAAAAAGGGCAGCTTCCTTTCATCCCCGGATCAGTCCCAGAGCCGCATCTAACAGGGGGCTGGTAGGACCTGCTAAAAATAAAGGCTGCTCAGACCTCCGCTGTGTTCTTGGTGCTGCTGGAGATGGGCTGAGCTGAGGGCCGGGTGTAAAGACCCACCAGTGTGTGAGATTTTGCCCTGCAGAGAATTGGTCCCTCCAACCCTTAGATCATCCGTTCGTGACCTCGGTGCCATGTCGTGCCCTTCCCCGTTGCTGGCTGAGAGGCCGGGGGTGGCCCCTGGCTGGTTGCGGAGGTAGAGCGAGATCCTGGTGTCTGAGAACATCAGCGCTGGGACGTCCCTGGAAAGGAGCGATCCCCTTGTTTTCGACGCCAAGGGTCCAGCTGTAAATGAAGCGTCCACACCTGACTGCGAAATCCGCCTCTTGCCCCGTTCCTCCTAGCCCCAGACCCTGGGGGCCCGCCCAGATTGGGGTCTGCGTGCTGAGGGAGAGGAAAGGGGTTAGTGCGCGAGCCCAGGTCAATTCCTTGCTCTGCCATGGGTGCCCCTTGCCGGGAGCAAGTCCCAGCGCAGCTCCGTGCCTCAGTTTCCCCTCTGTCCCTCGGGGGGTGATAACTCTGCCCTGTCTCAGAGAGGAGGCGTGAGGATAAGTACAGTAAAGATTGCGAGGCCCTCTCATCAAATAGACACCCCCTTCCCCAGGGTATATTTCACACCTCGCGTATCCGTGCTGGTGTCTAATGAATCTCTCGGGGCTCTGTCTGTCTGATTCCCAGGCTGCTCCCCGGCCCTGTAACGCCGTTTATTTTTAAGTTGCAAGCACTTTCTTGTTCAAGTCTCTGCTTCTTTCCGCTGGCTGGCTCCTTGTTTGCGGGGCTGCTCAGCTGAATCCAGCCCCCCGCGGCCCCCTCCCCCCAGTCACCGATTGCTCCGCGTTGAGGGGGTTGACAGAGGAAAACATGCAAACGAGGGCGGCCTGTTTTTTTCTGTGGTGAAACTGACAGTGGCTTTTTTTTCTCTCTCTCTCTCTTTGCTCTGAGCCCCTGCGTCATGGAGACCTAAATCTGCCCTTTTAGAACCTTGTCTGTCATTAATTTCTGACCCCCTGACATTTCCCTGGTGGGGGGGGAAATAGACTGCAGGCGGGCCTTGAAAACACCACGTGCTGGGGCTTTAATGTAATGGAGTAGCCCTGGCTGGTCGCAAGGAGCCCTGATCCTGCACCCCTCGCTGGGGGGGAACTCCCAGGAGCTTTGCCTGATGAAGGGCAACAGGGATCACGTAAAAAATCTGCGGGTTCAAGCCCACAGTGAGAAACGAGCTCATCGATCTTGGGGGGCCGGGGTTGAATCTAGGAGCTGTGCCAGCAGCATGCTGGACCCAGCCTCCCCCCTGTGTGACCCACAAGTTGCTGCCCCTCTCTGCGGGTCTGTCTGTCTGTAGGGGGCATGGTCCTTCCCTTGTGTGTCTGTTCCGTTGTGTGGGGCAGCGCCGGGCGCGGTGGGGCACTGGCGTCAGCCCGGCTGCGAGAACGATGGTCGGGTCTGAAAATCTCACCGAGAGGAAACTGATGGTTCGTGGCCGTTTTATTCCCTGGCCCGGTGTCTTTCTAGGTGGTGGTTGTCCTGGTCCTTGCTCCCCATGTGCCTTGTCTCCGTTCCCCTTTGAGTCTTCCAAGCTGGCAGAGCCATGGTGGCCGTTTTAGCCACTGGGTCGGGCTTGCGGTGATGGGGAGCATTACACAGGATGGATGAGTCTTCCCCTGCTTCTAACCGCTAGACCCCGCTTCCCTCCCATCATGCTCAGGGGAGATTGCTTCAGAGATCCCCCCCCGTGCTCTCCGGAGGGTGTCTAGAAACAGCCGCTGATCTGCCTCCCTGCTCCACCAAACCGGTTCCCAGCGGGAGGGGGGCATCTCTTCAGCCTTGGCTCCCAGGCGCGGGCTCGTCCTAGCCAGCGGATGGGCCGGCCCGGTGACTCTGGAACATCCCTGCCGCTCCGGTGCCCTTGGAGGATTTTTGGCCTATACCTTTCCACAGGCCTGTGTCCGCCTAGGTGAGGCGTCGCTGGCTGAGCCCGGGTGGGTGTCTGATGCTGTGTCCCTTCCTCCCCCGCCCCCGTGTGCCGCAGGTGGAGGAGCGATTCTCCCGCGTCCCGGAGCCCGTGCAGAAGCGCATCGTGTTCTGGTCCTTCCCACGCAGCGAGCGCGAGATCTGCATGTACTCGTCCCTCGGCTGCCACCCCCCCGAAGGCGAGCGAGACTCCCGGGTGCCCTTCAACCGCGGCCTGCACCTGCTGCAATCCGGGGCCGTCGACCGGGTGCTGCAAGTGGGTGAGTGGTGCCCGCGGGGGCCGTGGGAGCAGGGCCGGGCGGGGGTTGGAGGGCGGTTGGGGCTGGCGAAAGCTGCTGCATAGGTAGATCCTCGCTGCGAGGCCGTCGGCGGGGAACCCCTGCACTTGCTGTGCCCCTCGGCCCCTCTGCTGAGCCTGCCCAAGAGAGAGGGACTGGCACAGGATCGGGACCCGAGTTCCGCTGCCCTGCTCTGCCGTGGGCAAGTCGCTGTGTCAGTCTAAAATGGGCTGATCCTTCCTCTGTCTTCTCTCTTTAGCTGTCGCTCTGCATCTGGGCAGCCCATGCTAGCTGGAGGGGGGAGGATCTGTCTGGTGCCTGGCATGGGGGTTTGGGGGGAGCACCTGTGTGGCATTTGGCTGCACAGGGGCCCTCCAGTCATGGACAGGGGGCCCCGTGTGGCACCCAGAACAACAGGGACCCCCGTGTCGGTGGTGTCTGTGCAGCAGCCACCACATTGGGGTGTGGGAGGGGGTGCAGCACCCAGCACAGGCCCCTAATTGTGCGCGACGTGGACCCCAGTCGGTCGCGGGGGGACTCCAGGTGCTGATCACTGCTGGGGTTTGTGACACGGACAATTGCTGCCCTAAGAACCGGGCGGGGTCTCAGCTGCTGAGATGGGGCAGGCCCACGCCCTGGGATCCAGTCCTCGAACCCAGCCAGTATCGCTCTCTGGGTCCCGTCCGCCTTGAGACGTCCCAAGCCCTTTGAGATCAGCACCGGCCAGGTCCCTGGGAGAAGCCCCATGTCCTGGTCTCATCCTCCCGGCTGTGGACCAGCCACTCTCTGTCTCTAGAGTGGCATCAGGTTGTCTGCCTGGAGCTGTGTTACGACAGGCCGCTTAGCCCGAAACGCATGCTTTGCCTTTGTCTGAGCTCTCTCCCCATCCGACTCTATCCCGCCACCCCAAGGGCTGGTCCAGGCCCTACAGCGGGGGGTGGGAGGTGTCTGTTTGTTTGTCTGCACTAGCAACTCCTCAACCAACTTCCAGGGCTTCCCGTCTCCTTCTCATTCAGGCAACAAAAGTCTGTTTGTCTTTTTTAAGCGTGGTTCCGTTTGGGGCCGGTGTCGTGTGACATCTGGTTCTTCTCCCCTCCCCCTGGTGAAAACTCCGATCCCCTTCGCCCCAGTGGGGAAAATCACCCCAAATATTTCCCCTTGCCCCAGGGGAAGTTGCCTGGGAATAAACTCTCAGGACGGGCTGAGAGACGGACAGGCGCACCCGCGGCCCGGCGTTGCTTTGTGTGTATCGAGAATCAGATGCTCCTGTGGGATGTTTCTGGGGGTGGGTTTGAAATTTGCTCCTCGCTGAATCGCAGAGGGTCTGAAAATGCTCAACAGAGCCCCATTGTTGTAACAGTGGCTGCCCTCTGGGGCTCCCGCCGTGAGAGACCCCACGGACATAAGGGTCTCTGTCTTCCTCTGACGTCCGGCCGCAGCTCTCGCTGGGGGATTGCGTGCCCCGAGGCTGCAAGCTTTCGCCCCCGCGGTTGTTGTCCCCAGTAGTAACTCCAGGGAGCGTGGACGCAGCGGCGTCTCCCACACCCAGCTTTGCAAATTCAGCTCCCAGGAAGGTGTCGGGTCTGGCACCCGCTTGGCTATTCCTCTGTTGGGGAAAGGCCCAGGCAGACCTGGCAATTAAGGCCTTGTGAGCCTGCACGTGCAGCGAGCCGGCTCCAGGTGACGCTCCCGACACTGAATTGTGTTGGGGCCCAATTGTGTGTCCAGCGTCCCTGAGTTACTAATGGAAAGGCCGGTTTCTTTTCTATGGAAGGTGCTGAATGGGGTGGCAGCGTGACCTCATGGCTAGAGCAGTGGACCGGGACGCAGGAGTCTGTTCCCAGCTCTGCTATTGGCCTGCTGGGTGACACTGGGCAAGTCAGGTCCTGTGTCTGTGCCTCAGTTTCCCCACGTGTCGAATGGAGATGATAATTCCGACCTGGTTTGTGAAGCGCTTTGAGACGTACTGCTGAGTCGCTAAACTGGGGGGTGGTTGTTCGCCCGCTGTAGAAACACAGGCCGATACAGCCACCTTGGCAGAGGACCTGTTTCCAACCCCCGGTTGTGATTTTGAGCGTAGACCGGTCCTAGCCATGTCTCTGGGCTGCGCTCCAGCCCTGGTCTGCTCAGGGACACTTAGAGATGGGGCCCACCTGTGTGTCCGGAAAGCCACGTGGAGCCAGCTACCTGCACGAGGCTGGCTCTGCAGGGCTCGCATGGCCTTAATTCCCAGCTCTCCTCACCTGCCCATGGCTGCACTCAAGGCAGAGTTGCTGATGTGAATGTCCAGGTGGGTGCCGGACCCAGCACCTTCCCCGCTAGCTGAATTTGCAAAGCAGGGCCAGAGCCGTCCTGCCTTTCTCCAAGACGTCCTCGTGACGCAGAGTTACTGCTGGGGCCAGAGGGGCGGCTTAGGCGCGCGTGTTCTTGGCGTAAAAGATCCCGGCGGGAAGGAAAGAGACGCTGCTGGAATAAAGCGTCCCCCAGATCTGCTAGCGGAAGAGCGTTTGGCTGCGGGGGCTCAGTCTTGCAGCACGAGATCCGGGGGACGCTGGTGAAATGAAAAGGCATCTTCCAAACGGCTCGACGGAAAGACGTTGTCGGACAGTTCATAGAATCCTAGAATCTCAGGGTTGGAAGGGACCTCAGGAGGTCATCCAGTCCAACCCTCTGCTCAAAGCAGGACCAACCCCAACTAGATCATCCCAGCCAGGGCTTTGTCAAGCCTGACCTTAAAAACCTCTAAGGAAGGAGATTCCACCACCTCCCTAGGTAACCCATTCCAGTGCTTCACCACCCTACTAGTGAAAAAGTTTTTCCTAATATCCAACCTAAACCTCCCCCTCTGTTGTGTTAGCCTGTGGAGCCCACGGCCGCTGGATGGCAGTGGGGCTGAGAATGTAGCAAGGCTCGGCGGGACTGGCTGTTGTACACAGGTAACAGGCTAGCCGCAGTTAGTGCTAGCAGCCGTCCAGGAAGGGATGGACGACGTCGCTCTTCCGAGCCGGAGCCAAGCTGTGGCCAGGAGAATATTGTCTACGCTGCAGCCTACGCCTGGCCCAAGCCCCGTGTCCGTCCCCGCACATGTCCGTCTGACTCCGCGCGGGCACCAGACCTGGGCTGGTCTCTGCCCAAGTCCTGCTGTGACTCTGGTCCAAGCCCTGTTGCAAGGTGCAGACCCGAGGCAGATCGGCGCAGTGTGGCGGCGTGCGTGCGGCTGTGACACCCGGGTCCAGCCGTTGTAAACCCAGGCTTACGCCGCAGTGTCCCTGAGGCTGGGCCCCCTGGCTTAGCGGGTGGCGGAGACGCCCTTGGGGAGACCTCATGCAGGGGGCAGGTTCTCCCTCGGGTTCTGCTGCGGGGTTGGCGCACTGTCCCCGGAAGCACAGGGAGGCAGGGAGCTGGGCCTCCGGTGGGGTTCCTAGAGCAGCTCGGTTAGAAACACGGCCGCTCTCGGGCCAGGGCCAGCACAGCCGCCAGGCCCATCGGGAGCTTGTCCCCGGGGCGGGCGATAAACGCAGGCCCGTTTGCAGTGGCGCCGGGCGCTCTCGGAGGCGCGAAGGTGGCTGTGGAGCAGAGGGGTGAGCGGCTCCCCCTTGGGGCCGGGAGGGGAAAGGTGGCCGATTTCCGAGGGGGTTCCGAGCCGCGGAGCTGGGAAGGCAGGCGGGGGCTGGAGAGCCAGGGTGTGTGTGAGAGTCAGGACCCTGGGGTTTTTTTTCCTGGCTCTGCCATGTGAGCTTGGGCAGGTCCCTGCCCCGCGCCTCAGTTTCCCCTCCCGCCCTGTGTCTCTTTGGACTGTGAGTTCTTCAAGGCAGGGACTCGCTGTCTGCAGCGCCTGGCGCAATGGGGCCCCAGGCTTGACTAGGGCCACCGTAATATCCCTAATAGTGCTCGCTGAAATCAGCCTGGTTGTAGCTCAGTTTGGCTGGCCCCTGCGGCCAGGGCTGTGTCTTTATAACCCCCTTCGTGCTCACCAAGATCTCAGAGCAAGGGCCGTGGTGTTGACAGGGTTTGTAACACATTCCAGTGTCCGGGATCACAGGCTCTCGGGGAGTGAGACATTCCACGGAGTTTCCATATTCAGGCTGGAAGCTTGTCGGGTCTGTTTCTGTATTTCGCCTCTAAGGACCCCACGATGCAGCCACTTCTGGGGCGGAGCACAGCGGCGCTGCTGAACAGGTCGGGATGGGAGGGGGAGGAGGATTGTACTAAAACAGCGTGAGCGCGGCCACCGCAGTGCAACCGCCCGTCCGAATCCAGCCTGAACGCCGCGGTTCGCGCCACGTTTAAGGAAGGAACTTTATCAACGAGTGCATCCTGGTGGAGCCGAGGGCCAGGGCGGGATTGTTGAACAGCTCTGGAAAGTTTAGCATTTATTTATATAATGGCAGTGGTTAGAGGCCCGTGACCAAGCTGCAGCTGCCTCTGGGGTGGGACGCAGGGGCTGTTTGTACAGGGATCCCTCACCCAGCACTGAAATGCAGCCGTCACTGGGGTGCGGTGCAGCAGCTGTGTACAAGCCACGCCCCCGTTTAAGACAGGAAGTGAAGAATCCTGCGTTCCAGTGACGGTTCTAAGCTTGTTCCCCACAGTGGCTTCTGGTCCTCTGTCCCGGTGCTAGGGATCCTTGGGGTTCTGGGTGCTGCAAACCTCCCCTCCCTGCCTTAGAGCTCTCTTGGTGAGAGACGGGCCCTGCCCCACAGAGCTCACGCTCCCAGTAGAGGATTATTATCCCCATATTATAGATTGGGGGTGGGGGGGCGGGGAACTGAGACACAGCTTGACACTGACTTGCTAGACAACACCCAGAGTCTGGGAGAGCTGGGACCTGAGCGTGGATCTCTCCTTCCCCACCACCCCGTCTGTCCTTCCGAGCCAGCCACGTGGGATCCCAGCCAGTTGGGCTTGGGGTGGAGTCTCCCTTTCTCCGTGGGAAGTCGGGATGGGGTGGGGGTGAAGTGTCTGGATTTCTGTCTGGCCTGTGGGGTGACGGGGCTCCTCTAGGTCGTGGGGACCCCAGCCGGGCCGAAGCCCAGTCCCTGAGCAGTGACTGAGTCTGTTTTACCCCCCCTGGTCTCAGTCAGGGGAGGGTGGCCTGGGTGGCTGTTGTGTCCCTGGCCTGTTGCGAGCGGGCCCCGGTTCCTGGCACCCGCCGTTCCCACTGCCTGTTCCTTGTTCTATTTCCAGCCCCTCCCGTGGGCGCCGCTGGCTCCGGCCCAGCCTGCGGCGTGCGGGGACGTGAGCCGGCAGCCACGGGTTCCACCCCCAGCTGTGCCAGCGTGAGTCACCGCCTGGCCCCGGGCCAGTCTCGGTCACACGTCAGCACCTGTCACCCATGCTGGGCTGTGACACGGGGGGGGTGGACCGGTTCCATCCGGGTGTCTGTGTCACCCCCCCCCCCCCCCCCCATACCCGGCTCACCCTGTGAGTCACCCGCTGTGCTGGGTGTGTGCCGCGCGGGCTGACCTCCCCTACCCCTTCCTCGTCAGCCCAGCCTCACGGGGACGCACCCGCAAGCACCTGCTCCTCCTGGCCGGGGGGAGGGACTGCAGGTGACCGGGGCGGGGCGAGGGGGAGGCTTTTAATGACTTGATGCTCCAAAAGGGCTCCTGCCAAAAGTGGAAGCAAGTGCTGAGGAGGAGCACAAAAGAACAGCACGGGCTGGTGGGGACAGATGAGAACGGCCAAGGCACAGAATGAGTTTTGACCTTTGACTGTCAGTGCTAAATAGGCCCAATGGTCAGTGATGGGATGTTAGAAGTTACTACAGGGAACTTTTTCCTGGGTGTCTGGCTGGTGAGTCTCGTCCGCATGCTCGGGGTTCAGCTGATCGCCATATCTGGGGTTGGGGAGGAATTTTCCTCCAGGGTAGATCGGCAGAGGCCCTGGAGGATTTTCACCTTCCTCTGCAGCATGGGGCACGGGTCACTTACTGGAGGATTCTCTGCACCTTGAAGCCTTTACACCATGATTTGAGGACTTCAATAGCTCAGACAGAGGTGAGAGGATTATTGCAGGAGTGGGTGGGTGAGATTCTGTGGTCTGCGTTGTGCAGGAGGATCAGACTAGATGATCATAACGGTCCCTTCTGACCTTCAAGTCTGTGAGTTACCCGAGGGACACAAGCCATAATACCGAGCGATTCCTTAAATGCAGCAGGAGCAAGAGAAGGGTGAAGGGAAGAGCCGGGCCACTACTCAGCGGGGCCGGAGAGCCAGGACTCCTGGGTTCTATCCCAGCTCTGGGATGGGAGTGGGGTCTAAGGGTTAGAGCGGGGGGGGGCTGGGAGCCAGGACTCCTGGGTTCTACCCCAGCTCTGGGAGGGGAGTGGGGTCTAAGGGGTAGAGCGGGGGGGGCGGGGGGGAGAGAGGGCTGGGAGCCAGGACTCCTGGGTTCTACCCCAGCTCTGGGAGGGGAGTGGGGTCTAAGGGTTAGAGCAGGGGGGCAGGGGCCGGAGAGCCAGGACTCCTGGGTTCTACCCCAGCTCTGGGAGGGGAGTGAGGTCTAGTGGCTGGAGCAGGGGACCACCTCCCTCTCCCCACAGCAACCCTGTCCCCTCCTGTCCCCAGGCTTCCACCTGAGTGGGAACGTGACGGAGCCGGCCGGCCCCAGCGAGCCAGAGCGGAGCTTCCACGTCTCCATCAGCTTTGACCGGTGCAAGATCACGTCGGTGAGCTGCGCCTGCGACAACCGGGACATCTTCTACTGCGCCCACGTGGTGGCGCTGTCGCTCTACCGCATCCGCAACGCCCGGCAGGTGGAGCTGCGCCTGCCCATCTCTGAGACCCTCTCCCAGATGAACCGCGACCAGCTGCAAAAGTTCGTGCAGTACCTGATCAGCGCCCACCACACTGAGGTGCTGCCCACCGCCCAGCGGCTGGCCGACGAGATCCTGCTGCTGGGCTCCGAGATCAACCGCGTGCACGGTAAGGGGGGGGCCATCCCCCATTGGCCACGGAGTGGGGGGACACATGGGGGTGGGGCGGGTCGCTCTCGGCCCTGGGATCCACCTCCCATTGGCTACAGAGTGGGGGGACCCATGGTGGGGGGGTCGCTCTCGGCCCTGGGATCCACCCCCCATTGGCTACAGAGTGGGGGGACCGGGGTCGCTCTCGGCCCTAGGATCCACCTCCCATTGGCTACAGAGTGGGGGGGACACATGGGGGGGGGGTGTCACTCTCGGCCCTGGGATCCACCTCCCATTGGCTACAGAGTGGGGGGACCATGGGGGGGGGTCGCTCTCGGTCCTGGGATCCACCCCCCATTGGCTACGGAGTGGGGGGGACCCTTGGGGGGGGGGGGGGGGTCGCTCTTGGCCCTGGGATCCACCTCCCATTGGCTACGGAGTGGGAGACCTATGGGTTGCTGTAGAATCTGGGATCTGCCTCCTGATTGGCTGCAGAACTGGGGCCTGTGTCCCTCCTCCCCCACCTGTTTCCCAAGAGGGGAGGCAGGGGGCGGGGGGGGGGGGGGGTGTTTCCATCCTGCTCACTCTGCCCGCCCCCGCCCCTCCAGGCGCCCCAGACCCCACGGCTGGCGCCGGCATCGAGGACGCCAATTGCTGGCACCTGGACGAGGAGCAGATCCAGGAGCAGGTCCGGCAGCTCCTGTCCAACGGCGGCTACTACGGAGCCAGCAAGCAGCTGCAGTCCATGTTCAACAAGGTAACGCCTCCCCCCCCCCCCGCCAAGGGCTCCCCAGCCTCAGCAGGGCCTCAGCCGACCTGACCCCTGGCCTGGCCCCTCCCTTCCGCCCCCCCATGGCTTCCCCCAGAACAGGGGTCCTTGCTGATCACTACCCCCCCCCCCCCCCCTCCGCCCCAGCCCCTTGGCTGGAGCTGCTCAGACCCCTCTTCCGGGGGGGGGGGGGGCGTCACTGCCTACCCCCTTTTGCCCTGCAGTGTGGGGGGACCTGGGGGTCGCTCTCGGCCCTGGGATCCACCTCCCATTGGCTACAGAGTAGGGGGACACATGGGGGGGGTCACTCTCGGCCCTGGGATCCACCTCCCATTGGCTACAGAGTGGGGGGACCCATGGGGGGGGGGGTCGCTCTCGGTCCTGGGATCCACCCCCCATTGGCTACGGAGTGGGGGGGACCCTTTTGCCCTGCAGTGTGGGGGTCTCTGCTGGAGCTGGGGGGGGAGCAACCCTGGGCTGGGGGCCTCCTGGGCTCCCCCCGTCGCCCCTGGGCTCTGGCTCTCGCAAGCCCCCCCCTGAGTCGCTCCCTCCCCCCAGGTGCGCGAGATGCTGCGGATGCGGGACTCCAACGGCGCCCGCATGCTGATCCTGATGACGGAGCAGTTCCTGGAGGACCCGCGCCTGGCCCTGTGGCGGCAGCAGGGAGCCGGCATGACGGACAAGTGCCGGCAGCTGTGGGACGAGCTGGGTAAAGGGGGGAGCCTCTTAGACTAGCCCCTCCCTGCCGGTGCCCCTCAGTCCCGACCCGCAGCCCCCACTACCCCAGCCCTGGACCCCCCCACCTCTGCCAGTGCCCCTCAGTCCCCGACCCGCAGCCCCTGCTGCCCCAGCCCCCCCACCTCTGCTGATGCCCCTCAGTCCTGACCTGCAGCCCCCTGATATCCCAGCCCTGGGCCCCCCACCTCTGCCGGTGCCCCTCAGTCCCGACCCGCAGCCCCCTGCAGCCTGGATGAACTTGTGGTTTGCCTGGCGTCTGCGTCACCCCCTTCTCCCGCTGGCAGGGGCCCTGTGGGTGTGCGTGGTCCTGAACCCCCATTGCAAGCCGGAGGAGCGCGCCCTGTGGCTGGCGCTGCTGAAGAAGTGGAACAAGCTGGACGTCTGCCCCTTGGAGGAGGGCAACTATTCCTTCGATGTGCCTGGAGCCACTGCCGCCCTGCAGCCCCCCTCGGTCCCCGGCGCAGGTACGGGGGGACAGAATCCGGGCCCCATGTGGGAACTTGGGGCGGAGAAATAGGGGACAGGCTGGAGGGACCCTTGGGCAGGGATGGATGGAGCTGGGGGCAGTTCCCCATGTACTGGACCCCAGGGCAGTGTGGGGAGGGTTTGCTCCCCATGGCTCAGATCTCAGCGCCCCCCTACGGGGGAATGTCCCATTCCCTGCCCTTCTGAGCCAGCCAGGCCCTGCCCTGGAGCCGGATGGGAGCTGGTGCCCCCCAGAGGGGACAGGCCCCATGCCCCATTCCCTGCCCCCCCGAGCCAGCCAGGCCCTGCCCTGGGGCCGGATGGGAGCCGGCGCCCCCCAGAGGGGACGGGCCCCGCCCTGGGGCCGGATGGGAGCCGGCGCCCCCCAGAGGGGACGGGCCCCGCCCTGGGGCCGGATGGGAGCCGGCCGCCCCCCAGAGGGGACGGGCCCCGGGTCTCGCTGCCCTGCCCTGACTCTGGCTTTCCCCCCGGCAGCGCCCGCCCGCCAGACTGTCTTCGGCCGCGCCATCAAGGCCGGGGGAGCTGCGCTGGGGCGACAGCCACCTGCAGAGGATCCTCGGCAGCGACTGCTCCGGTCTGGAGCTCTGCTTCGACCCCCAGGGCCGGCCGCTCTGGCTGGGCGACCCCTTCCCCACGGCCTGCGCCCGCGTGGACGCCCTGCGCTCCCACGGCTACCCCCGCGAGGCCCTGCGCCTGGCCACCGCCCTGGGCACCACCATGCGGCTGCAGCGGCGCCACCAGCTGGAGAGCTACAGGCAGCAGAAGAAAGGTGGGGGAGGGGCCGGGAGGCAGGACGCCTGGGTTCTATTCCCAGGCCTGGGGGGGGGGGGTTGTCTAGTGGGCGGAGCCAGCTGGAAGCCAGGACGCCTGGGTTCCTTGCTCTGCGCAGGGACGTGGGAGGCGGCTCCCTGACTCGGGTGGGGAGGAACAGGGGGCTCTGGGCCGGAGAGGCCCCCCTGTGCAGCGAGCGTGGCCGGTCTCAGCTGGTGGGGGGAGGAGGAGCCAGCGTCTCATGGGCCTTTCCCCCCCCCCACACCCCTTCCCCCCGCAGAGATATTGCACAAGGGCAGCACGTCCATCACCAACCTGGAGGGCTGGGTGGGCCACCCCCTAGACCCCGTCGGCTGCCTGTGCCGGACCCTCCTGGAGCCCTGCCGCACCGACCAGGAGGGCTGTCGCTCTATCCAGGTACGGGGGCGGGGGGGCGGGATGTACCACGCTCTATGATGGGCGGGGGGGGTTGGAAGCAGAGATCCCGGCGAGCCCCCTTGGCAATGTGGACTTGCACTGGGGGGGGGGGGGCGGGGGGGGCGGTGCTGGCACAGTCTCGGGGACGGGGGTGGTCCTGCATTGGTGTCTGTACTCCTGGCTCAGTCCAGGGCTCCCCCATGTCCTGCACCGAGGGGGGGGGCACACTGGCTGTGGCTGACCACCCCGCCCCCATCTCCTCCTGCACCGGGGGGGGGGGGGTACACTGGCCGTGGATGGACCCCCCCATCTCCTCCTGCACCGGGGGGGGGGGGGTACACTGGCTGTGGATGGACCCCCCCCCCATCTCCTGCACCGGGGGGGGGGGGTACACTGGCTGTGGATGGACCCCCCCCCCATCTCCTGCACCGGGGGGACACACCGGCCGTGGCTGACCCCCCCCCCCCCATCTCCTGCACCGGGGGGACACACCGGCTGTGGCCTGACCCCCCCCCCCATCTCCTGCACCGGGGGGTGGGGTACACTGGCCATGGATGGACCCCCCATCTCCTGCACCGGGGGGGCTCACCGGCCGTGGCTGACCCCCCCCCCCCCCCCCCCCCCCCCCCCCCCCCCCCCCCCCCCCCACCCCCCCCCACTTGCAGACGCGGCGGCGGAGGGGAAGAAGAAGGTGCCCTACCAGCACGTGCCCGTCCCCTCCAGCCCCGGCGCGGGGCGAGTCGTACCTGGCGCTGGCGCTGGAGGTGGTGCTGGCGGGGCTGGGGCAGCAGCGGGCCATGCCCGAGGGGCTCTACGCCCAGGACAAGGTGGTGCGGAGCGAGGAGCAGCTCATCGCCCTGCTGGACGAGCTGGAGCCGGACGAGAGGCTGCTGCGGGTGCTGCGCAAACAGACGGCGCTGCTGCTGGAAGGTACCCGGCTGCTCTGGGTCGGGGGGAGCCGGTCTCCGGGGCCCCCCCCGCCAGGGGAGGGGCTCAGCTCCGTGGGGGGGCTGCCCCCGCTCTGGGATTGGGGCGGGGCGCCCGGCCCGGCCAGCCTCTCACCCCGAGCCCGGCGTCTGTTCCCTGCCAGGCGGCCCGTTCAGCGGCTTCGGGGAGGTGGTGTTCCGGGAGAGTGTGCCCATGCACACCTTCGCCCGCTACCTCTTCACCGCCCTGCTGCCCCACGACGCCGACCTGGCCTATCGCCTGGCGCTGAGAGCCATGAGGTACGTCCCCGGGGGGGGGCTCTGCCCACGACCCGCCTGGGTACTCACACCCCCCCCGCCCGCCGCCCCCCCCCCCCAGCTCGCCCTGGGTCTGTGGTGCTGCCTCCCCCAAACCTGCTCCTAGGGGCCCAGGAGAGCCCAGGCAGTGGCTGCAATGGGCACCCCCCCACACACCAAGCCCCACGCCTGTGAGCCAGCCAGCCAGAGGCACCTGGTGAGGCTGCGTGGGGAGGGAACGAGCCGCTCTCCTGGGGCTGATATCCAGTGTGTCTCCCGCCCTGTTGCCTTTGGGTACCAGGGAGGGGCTGGATGCCTGGGTTCTCTCCCCGGCTCTGGGAGGGGGGGTGGGGTCTAGTGGTTAGAGCTGGCGGGGGGTGCTGGGAGTCAGGACTCCTGGGTTCTCTCCCCGGCTCTGGGAGGGGGGTGGGGTCTAGTGGTTAGAGCTGGCGGGTGCTGGGAGTCAGGACTCCTGGGTTCTCTCCCCGGCTCTGGGAGGGGGGTGGGGTCTAGTGGTTAGAGCTGGCGGGGTGCTGGGAGTCAGGACTCCTGGGTTCTCTCCCCGGCTCTGGGAGGGGGGTGGGGTCTAGTGGTTAGAGCTGGCGGGGTGCTGGGAGTCAGGACTCCTGGGTTCTCTCCCTGGCTCTGGGAGGGGGGTGGGGTCTAGTGGTTTGAGCTGTGGGAGGGGCTGGGTGTCAGGACTCCTGGGTTCTTTTGCTGGCCGTCCTGCTGAGCCTGGAGTGGCGGGTGCTGGGAGCTCCCCTGACCAGCCCCATTCTCCCATCCGCAGGCTCCCCCTTGCGCTGGAGACGGTGATGCCGGCCGGGGACATCCTCCACCAGAACCCGCTGGACTCCATGATGGCCAATCGCTTCCCCCGCTGGTTCATCCTGGGCCACCTGGAGACGCGCCAGTGCGAGCTGGCATCGGCCATGCTCACAGCCGCCAAAGGTGAAGCCACACCCCGGGCCAGTGCTCGGAGCACGGGCCTGGGAGCCAGGACTCCTGGGTTCTCCCCCAGCTCCGGGAGGGGAGTGGGCCCCGGTGGTTAGAGCAGGGCAGTGGGCCTGGGAGCCAGGACTCCTGGGTTCTGCCCCAGCTCCGGGAGGGGAGTGGTGTCTAATTGCTACAGGGCAGAGGGGTAGAGTTGGGCGCTAGGTCTCCTGGGATCTACTCCCTCCTCTGCCACTGACTGAGTGCCCAGGTCAAGTCCCTGGCACGGCCCCGGGCTGATCACATGGGAGGACGAGGGGACCGCGGAGCCCTGAGCTTCTGCGATTGATGCTTGTTCCTCTAGGCCAGGCAGGGCCCCCCGATCCCCTTCACATGGGAAAGGACGTGAGATCTCAGCCTGGGGCCGGATGGGAGCCGGCTCCCCCCAGAGGGGACAGGGCCCCATTCCCCACCCCCTGAGCCAGCCAGTCCCCTGCCCTGCTGCCAGATGGGAGCCAGCGCCCCCCAGAGGGGACAGGCCCCATTCCCCACCCCCTGAGCCAGCCAGTCCCCTGCCCTGCTGCCAGATGGGAGCCGGCGCCCCCCAGAGGGGGAAGACTTTGTAGCCCCTTCCTGGGCCCCTGTGATCACTGGGAGCTGCGGGGCGTCAGCCCCTCTGGGAACCAGGCCTGCGGGGGCTCGAGTTGCCCCCCCCCCCCCCCCAGTTCCTAGCCCTGCAGCTTTGCAGGTCCTCTTCCCCTGGGCATCCCAGCCACCCCGGGGCTAATCCCTGCCCCCCATCCCTGCTCTAGGAGACCCCAAGTGGCTACACACGGTCCTGGGGTCCATCAGCAGAACATCCACTCCCCTGCCCTCCTGTTCAAACTGGCCCAGGACGCCTGTAAGACCGCAACGCCGGCCAGCGCCCCGCGGACACCACGCTGCTCAACATCTCCCTGGAGCTCGGCCTGCAAGTACGTGGGGTGGGGGTGTGAACGGCGGCTGATCCCCCCTGGAGGAGTGTGACGATCTCGACAGACCCGGTCGCTTGCCCAGCACTGACATGCAGCCACCTCTGGGGTGGGGCACAGCGGCCGCTTACACGCAGCGGGAAGGGGGTGGCATCTAGTGGTTAGAGCAGGGGTGGGCTGGGAGCCAGGACTCCTGGGTTCTGCTCCCAGCTCTACCACAGATTCACTGAGAGGCCTCAGGCCAGTCCCTTCCCCGTCTGTGCCTCAGTTTCCCTTTCTGTGCAGTGACCCCTCCCCGTGTGCTCTCAGCCCCTCGGGTGACAGGCTCTGGAACAGCTGTAATCTGAGCACACGTCAGGTGTAGACGGGCTCCCCGCCGTGGAGGCTGCATCTTGCAGGGGCTGTGCCCCGGCCACGCTCACCTGCTGTGTCCCCTCCCCCGCCCCACAGGTGATGCGGATGACTCTGAACACCATGACCTGGCGCCGGAGGGAGATGGTGCGCTGGCTGGTGAGCTGTGCCACTGAGATCGGTGAGTGGGCGAGCCCGGGGGGGCATGGATACCCCGCGAATGGCCCTCTGCCCAGCTGACCCCCATCCCTCTTGCCCACCCCTCTAACACGGCACCTGGGGCCGCCGGCTCATAGCATGAGTCTACCAACCCAGCATGGATGGGAGCCAGGACTCCTGGGTTCTCGTCCAGCCCACGGAGGGGGAGGGGGGTCTAGTGGTGAGAGCAGGGGACGGGTAGGGCCCCAGGACTCCTGGGTTCTTGTCCCAGCCCAGTGAGGGGGAGGGGGGGTCTAGTGGTGAGAGCAGGGGATGGGTAGGGCCCCAGGACTCCTGGGTTCTTGTCCCAGCCCAGTGAGGGGGAGGGGGGTCTAGTGGTGAGAGCAGGGGACGGGTAGGGCTCCTGGGTTCTCATCCCAGCTGGAGTTTGGGCGAGTTGCTGCCCCTCGAGGGGGACGATCCTGCCGCTGTGGGGTTTGCAGCCTGGGTGGGGGAATTGAGGCCGGTGCCCTGAGCTGACCCCTCCCTGGGGCCTCGCAGGCTGGGCGGGCGAGGGGGGGGAGACCTGTGAGTGGCGCTCACCCCTCCCCTCCCCCAGGCGTGCAGGCGCTGATGAACATCATGCAGAACTGGTACAGCCTCTTCACCCCCATCGAAGCCACCACCATCGTGGCGGTGACGGGCACCACCCCGGCCACCCTGCTGCGCCTCAACCTAGCCTTCGGGCAGCGGGACGAGCTGTGGGCCCGGGCCCGGGCCGTGGCCCTGCAGTGTGCCATGAAGGACCCTCAGAACTGCTCGCTGCCCGCCCTCACCCTGTGCGAGAAGGACCACGCTGCCTTCGAGGCCGCCTACCAGATCGTGCTGGACTCAGCTGCCTGCGGCCGGCATGGGCCACTCCCACCTCTTCACCGTGGCCCGGTACATGGAGCACCGGGGGCTGCCCCTCCGGGCCTACAAACTGGCCACCCTGGCCTTCTCCCACCTCAGCATCGCCTTCAACCAGGACACCCACCCGGCCGTCAACGACGTGCTCTGGGCCTGCTCCCTCAGCCACTCTCTGGGCAAGAGCCAGCTGTCGGCCATCGTGCCCCTGATCATCCAGAGCGTACAGTGCGCCCCCATGCTCTCCGACATCCTCCGCCGCTGGAGCCTGCCCCCGCCCGGCCTGGCCACCCTGCCGGGCCGCCGGCACACCGCCAAGCCCCCCGCCGGCCTGGACAAAGCCCCCCTGGGCCAGCTGCTGGAGGCGGCCATCGCCGCCTATGTCAGCACCACCCACTCCCGCCTCACCCACATCAGCCCCCGGCACTACGGGGAGTTCATCGAGTTCCTGGGCAAAGCCCGCGAGACCTTCCTGCTGGCCCCCGACGGGCACCTGCAGTTCGGCCAGTTCCTCGACAACCTCAAACAGACCTACAAGGGCAAGAAGAAACTCATGCTCCTGGTGCGGGAGCGATTTGGCTAGGGGGCGGGGCCCCAGGCTGATCCCTCCCCCTTGGGGCGGGGCCAGAAACTGATCCCTCCCCTTGGGGCTGGGCCCCAGGCTGATCCCTCCCCCTTGGGGAAGGGGTGGCTCAGTTGCAGGGGGTCTATGGATTCAGCTGGGGAACCCCCACACTGCTGCCCCTTGAAGGTGGCGGTTGGTTTGACATGGGGGGCCCCCATCAGTGTGGGGGAGCCTTGGCCTCATCTGAATGGGGGTCCCAGGACCTGGTCAGTGGGGGGGACTCTGTACCCGTTTGAAGGACCCCGTTTCTCTCCAGTGTTTATTTATAGTTGAGGGGGGCGGACTCATGGTGGGTTGTAGGAGTCGCAGATTTCAGTATTACCGCGGGCCGGCTGGGGCCACCGGCTGTCTGGCTTGAAGGATCGGCTCGCAGAGTGGAGCAGGGGGGCCGGAGCCAGGCAGAAGCGGCTGGCGGTGGGGCCAGCCTGGGTTTGATGCACCGAAGGTGGAGTAGCTAGGGGCCTGATCCTAGTGCCGGAGGTGCCCAGTCCTGGGCTTGGCAGCAGCTGTGAGACACGAGATTTTAGCCAGCCCCTGGGTGCCACTGCTGGTTTCCTGCCGCTCTTGAGCCAGGTGGGGGGATCTGTCAACCTTGGAAATCAGCCCTGTCTCCGCCCCAGTTCTCCCTGGGTCAGTACCATTTTTGCCCCTAAATTCCCCCTCGGGCATTTGAACTCATGACAACAGCATCCCCCACCTGTCCCGTCCCCCCCCAGCGGTGAAGTGGGGAGAAGCAGGGCCCAGGCCGTGCCCTCCGGCTCCTCCATCCCCTTGTGCCAATACCGGAGTTGTTTTCCCAGCTGGCATCCCGAGGATCCACAGACTTAACCCCCAAGAGGGGCCCCACCAGGCCCGGCCCTTGGCTCCGAGGCGGCCCGGTCGCTGTCGGCCAGCGCAGCCGCTGGCAAAGGCTGGATGGATCCAGCCCGCAGGAGGTGGGAAGCCAGAGGGGACCTGGGTTTTTTCCGCAGCCCGTCCCGTGGTCTCTGAGCGGGTCCGATCTGGCTCCATGGCGCTGAGGGAGCCGGACCAGACGTCGTCCTATCTGGGAGAGGCCAGGGGGAGACCAAGCCGCGGGGCCCCTCTGCCCTTGTTTCTAGCCTGGCTGGTCCCCCGCCACCTCCCCAAAATGTCTCCAGGAACCTGCCCGGCACCTGCAACCTCCGACCTCTTGGGCTGCCTCTCCCCCAGCATGGGGCAGCCGGGCGAGGGGGCCAAGCACTTGCCTGCCCGTCCCTGCCAGCCAGCCTGGGGCTCCCAGCCATGAGCCACTGTCCTGGGGGATTCCCTGTGGGTCTTCGGTTCCTTTCCAGCGGGCAGGGGTTCTTTCCAGTTGCATATTTAGGGACCAACCCTCCACCCCTCCCTGTTCTCTCTGGTCCTGTCTCTTCCCCCCCCCCCCCAACTATTTCTGCTCTAACCCTGGGTGGGGGAGGGAAGATGTAGATGAATCCAGAACCCAACTGCAGGGTGGGGGGTAAGCTAAATTGATCCCAGCAAAGAAGGGGGGGACCCTGATCCAGCCAGTATTGCACCCCTGTGTGCCTGGGGGAGCGATCTGGTCTGCAGACACCCTCAAGTGAAGGATTCCTAATCTGGGGGGGCCGAATGCTTTCCTGGTTCGTAGCAGTGCTCCTTTCATACCTCAAACCTCCCCCTCTTCAGGCCAGAAA